>CM018683.1:35974252-36353652 GCA_009363875.1 Mikania micrantha
CTCATCTTCCTTTTCTTTTTCTTCTTCATCGTCATCATCGTTGTCATCATCATCCTGATCATCAAGCTTTGAACCAGTCAACTCCTAAACAACCTTTGTCAGGCGCCTGCTTTATTTTTCCAAATGATCAAGATCTCTAGTCTGCCTTCTAAACATATCTTAGAATTTTAATATGGCTTCCTGTAACTCATGAATCTAGCCATCTTTCTTATCTGAATCCTGTTCCAATTGGAACACTCGTTCTTGCAGCCATTCCAGATCCACAGGCTTCTTCTCAGGCTGATATGGTGATGGAGTTTGTAATGGGGCTTTGCCTTTGTCCTTTTGGTTATTGGGTGGTGATGGTGGTGGTTCTGAAAAGTGAATGGGAGGGGAGAATGTGGTGGTGAGATTTGAATATGTGGAGGAGAGACGATGGTGTGGTTTGGGTGGTGGTGGTGAAGTAGGTAGTGGAATCGGAATTTGGGTGGCAGTTGTGGGTTGTGTGGGTGGCTTAGGCTTTGGTGGTGGTGGTGGGTGTTTTTGGCTGAGTGGGTTTAGGTGGAGGGTGGTGGTGGAGGCTGAGTCTGAGAGGATGAAGATGAGCCCGTGGTCTTCTTCTATAGTCTTGGGTCCCTTGTCCTTCTTAACATCATCTTCAGTCTTTTTTCTTCCTCGGCGAAGTCTCGGGAGTTGGCACGTAATCTGTGTCCTGAATCTCTTCCCGTTCAGCTCGTGACAATGGTGAATGACTGGCTCTGTCTCTCTAATCAATATTTCTTCACCAGAGGAGGATGATGACTCTGAAAATGATTCCTCAGTTGCTTTGCCGGCTTCAGCGCTTGTGCCAGTAGGAGGATGGTCAAGCTCATCGGCAACAAAAGCTGTAGCTCATGCAGTCTGAACAAAATGTTCTTCAGCAACAATTGTTACAGGTGTCCCTTGTTCCTCCATCTCTTCATCCAATCCTGTAAACCATCCAAACTTAACAAGAGGGCGCTCCCCAATGAACTGCTTCTTGCCCCTCTTGTTCATCATCATATATGAAAAGATATCCTCCTCATCCTCTTGATCCCAAGTGTGCCGATAGTAGGAACAAGATTTCGATGATGCTGGTTGATCACGATCTGAATAAATCGAGGAAAGGCCAATAATCTCTCTTTCCTCTTTCCCTTGATGTTTGCATGCATATCTCTGAATATAATCTTGGAATAATTGAGGTCAACACCCAAAGTGAGGGCCACCATGCATGAGCTAAGTGTCTGATTGATAACATCATAGCCTCCTTTTCTTCCCGACAGACACCGAGTCACAACGTGTGCTAGATATCTCCAATATGGATGTAGAAACTTCTTCTCAATAGGAGGATAAACAACCTCATGTCCCATCCGGTACACTGTTCCTTGAACTAGCTCGTGATCAAGCTCAAGTGGGTTAGTTGCCTTATCACCAAACTGTAGACACTCTCTCAAAATCTGCTCTATGATGATGATGGGTTGCTCTTGATCCTTGCCAATCAGGTTCACCGTTCCATTTGCGTCTGTGCGTTCAGTAAATGAGTTCCAAAAGCTCTGGATATACTCAGAAAAAAATCTCAATGTGCTCCATAATCGTGTAATTGACTGTTGTGGTCCGGAACGAACCTGGAGTGCTTTTCCGGAGGATCTCCGACGTAAGCAGACATGTTGTGGTCCGGAACGAACCGTTAGTCACCCATCTGAAATAAAACAAGTTAAGTTAGTTAAATTCGAAGTCAAAAGTCAAGTTCAAAAGTCAAAGTCCAAGTCTAGATCAAACGAATTAAGCAAAATCACCAAGTCAAAGAAGATTAAGTTTTACGGAGTTCACGAAATTTTATGAGTTCACGAATTTTTGATTTTTCGAAAATCAAGTTGTATTCGAAAATCTGTACACGAGATTTTGGTACACAAAATTTTGGTTGTACTCGAAAATTGTACTCGAAACTTCTACTCGAAGTTGTACTCGAAATTTAAAATTTCGAGAACTCAAAGAACTTCATTAGTCCCTTAATTTTGCTCCTTAGAACTCCTAATTATACTCGAAATGCTCAGAATTAGGAGGCGACCAAGATATAAGAAAATCGCCTTCCAATTTTGAGTTTTTCGTGTTGATTTGTCCAAGATTCCCTCGTTTAACAGAACAAAGTACTCGATTTTGGTTTTTGTCCCATAACTTTTTATTTAGCGGTTAAAATTGGTTCAAAATCTATACCTAGGGTCGTCTAAGTGGGATCTACAAGATGGTCGGAGTAGAATCTCAAAAAAATGCAAAGAAAATCGAATCGCCTAGAGAGAGAAAGAGTGTGTACTCGAAATAGTGGTACTCGAAATCTGGTCATACTCGAACTATATATAGACAAACTTTCAAGTACATGATTTCATGTACTCGAAATCGTGTATGAATTTTCGAATACACATTTTTTGGGTACTAATTTAACTTATAAAAATTTTCTAACTTAAATGAAAATAAAATAAATTATAATAAACTCAAAAACTTTGGACGAGTTCAAAGTTGAGTTGGGTCAATTTCGTGGGATCAAATCTGTATCAGAAATTTGACCGCCTTAAAATAATTTCTTATAGAAACCCAACCTTAAAATAATTATACCCCACCAATAATTTCCACTCGCTAATCCATAATTAAAAAATAAGACTTATGATCAATTAGACAGTGAGACCAAATTAGCATGCAACGTATCAATTTTGTGTAATCTTTTGTTTGAAACTTTGATTGTGTTTAAAACGTTTCGATAGAGTTTAAGATGAGAAAAGAAAAAAATAGATCTATTAGATTAGAATCAAGAACAAAAAGGGGTTCTATCATCTTTGTGCTCATTGGCATCTATTATTTTACTGATCTAAAGACACATTGGCCTTAACGTCACACATCCAGGTCTTTGCTTACACCAAACAAAGGATGCTTCAGTAAGTATTCCCCGCTCTTTGTTTGCACAAAACATGGAAAATACCCGAGTTTTTCAAAACAATTTCAAGTTTATCGAAACACAATCTTGTTTTGACTTAAAAACTTACGCAAAAAGTCAAATAGTTGTTACATCTTTCCAGTTATCTGATTTTTCTTTACTTCTCACTTATTTATATATTTAATATTTTTGAATGATCGTATTCATTCCTTTCATTTCAAAAACTTGTTTTAACTTCTTAGTGATTTATAGTTATCTAAAGTTGTTTTTCTTTAGAAATTACTTTTAGGTAGTGAATTTATGAGTTTCAGAAATCATTTCACTTCCCAATTGAACCACTTCACTTGACCATCCAAATAAAATCTTTTTGTATTTTTCTTAAAATTTAGAAATGTAAAATTTTTTGTTGTTTTCTTAAAAATTCACTCCCCCTAAACTTGTAGATAATATTAGACTGACTCAAGAACCAAAAAAATCTTTTTGTTGTTTTTGTAAATACACTCAAAGACCGAAAATATTTTTGTTTTTTTTAATATTCTCCCCCTAAATTTGTGATCTAAAAATTAAAATAAAACAAAACACAAATTTTACAGTATTTACAAACATGTTTTATTCAAAACTTATTAATTTGAGAGAGGCATGCAAATGGTGGAATCGAGATGTGTCGAACGGTTTTGTGAAAAGATCCGCCAGATTATCATCTGTGTGGACCTTTTCAAGGTGAATCAGTTTCCGTTGGAAACAGTCACGGATAAAGTGAATCCAGATGTCAATGGGTTTAGTTTTGGAGTGTTGTACCGAATTCTTAACGATCTGTAGAGCGACTTCATTATCACAATAAATAGGAGAGTCAAGAAAGTTCAAACCGTAATCTAGGAGTTGTTTTTGCATCCAGATAACTTGAGAGCAGAAACTGAAAGCAGCGAGACGAGGCGATCTCCTAAGTATTGACATCCTTTTGTGGTTGATTTCCTGTCTAAGTTGCAACCACCAAAATCACTGTCAGAGTAAGCAAATAAACGAAACTCTGACTTCTTAGGGTACCACAAACCGAGACAAGGTTTCCCGACGAGGTAGCGAAGGATCCTCTTGACAACAATCAGATGAGAAGCCTTCGGATTTGCTTGATATCTGGCACACTGACATACTGAAAACATGATGTCTGGTCGGCTGGCAATCAGGTACATCAGTGAGCCAATCATTGAGCGGTAAAGGTGTTGATCAACATCTTCAGCATAAAAATCCGAAGTCAAGACACGACGTGCAGCCATAGGAGTGGATGCGGGCTTTGATTCCAGCATGTTGAACTTGGTGAAAATGTCTATAACATGCTTGCCCTGATGAATTAGCACACCCTTAGGATCTTGCTTTACCTGGAGACCCAAGAAAAAGTTCATCTCCCCCATTGCACTCATCTCAAACTTATTCTTTATAATAGCCTCGAATTCTCTGCACAACACCGAACTCGTGGAACCAAAAATAATGTCATCCTTATCTTTGCGAACAAACAATGTCTGATTGATGGCTCCACGGGTATATCCATTTATAAGCAGATGATCTGTAAGTGTTGCATACAACACTCGTGGTGCTTGATGAAGACCATAAAGGGGCTTTGTCTAACTTGTAGACATGGTCGGGATACTGCGAATCCTCGAACCCCGGGGGATGACATACATAGATCTCTTCCTTGACCTTTCCATACAAGAAGACAGTCTTCACATCCATCTAATAAACAGTGAAGTTCATGTAGGAAGCATAGGCCAAGATGATACGAATAGCTTCAAGTCTGGCGACTGGTGCAAAAACTTCTTCATAGTCGATCTCCTCTTGTTGGTAGAAACCCTGAACCACCAACCTAGCTTTGTTTCTGATTATCACACTTGAATCATGTCTTTTGTTTCTAAAGACCCATCTGGTTCCAATTGGCAGTTTCCCCTTGAGCAATGGAACCAGATTCCACACCTTGAGCTTCTGAAACTGCATTAGTTCTTCCTGCATCGCCTCAACCCAGCTTGACTCCTTAAGAGCCATCTTGACATTCTTGGGTTCTACCTGCGAAATAAAACAGGAATACAAACAAGAATTAATTGGACCTGATTGACTTCGTGTCATAGTTCCTTCAGGCAAGGTGTTCTGAGCTGGAATGGATTTGCTCCGGGTGAGAACGCCTTTTGAAAGAGGTCCAATGATGTTCTCCTCTAGATGATTCTTGTTGATGCTTAAGGTCGGCACTTCCTCCACAGCTAAGTTGTCTAGCAAGTTGCTAATGTGAGTTAGCTGATCTTCATTGGTGGGAAGAAGTTGATGCTTTATCTGTCTCTGGAATTGGCTAAACTAACTGAGAGGTCTCCGGATCTGATGGGATGACTTCATTGATCGGGATTGGTTGAACTAGAGGAGCCCGATCATACATGCCTCGTGGGTCAACTGTCAGAAGCTTGGGTTCACATGGAACGTAGTCAACCCTGGAGTCCACATCATCACCCTTGTAGAAGTTGTCAGTTGGCTCAGATGGTCCCGCACTCTCAGATGAAGTGTTGAAGGGCTAAAACATAGAATCATACTGAAATAACCAGTTTGGACCAGAACCGGCATCGGTGGTGTTCATCTCTTGCACATCAATATAGTATGACTATACAATCATCCGGGGCATTTTGTTGTATACCCAATAAGCAGCTTTCTCTGACGAATAGCCCACAAAGTAACACTCATCAGCCTTGTCATCAAACTTGTGATTTGGCTCAGTGGGGAGGAAAGTGCAAGGACAACCAAACGACTTGAAATGGCCGATCTTTGGCTTCTGATTGAAGAAAATCTCATAGGGAGTCTTCTGATGGCGCTTGTTCTGTAGAGCTCGGTTTTGAACGTAGCAAGTTGTGTTAATAGCTTCAACCCAGAAGAATATTGGCAGCTTTGACTCTGACAGCATGGTCCGTGCAGCCTCGATAAGCATTTTGTTCCTTCTTTCAACAACTCCATTCTGCTGAGGTGTACGAGCTGCACTGTACTGTCGAGCAATTCCCTTATCATCGAAGAAATCAATAAGTGTATGATTTCTAAACTCAGTGCCATTGTCAGTTCTGATCACCTTAACCTTTAAATTCTTCTGATTCTCGATCAGGGTGATAAACTTCTTCAGAATCTCTGGTGTCTCGTCTTTCTTGGCCAGAAAGAACACCCAAGTAAATCTGGAATAATCATCTGTGACAACGAGACAGTATGACTTCTTCCCGATGCTCATAACATTAACCGATCCAAAGAGATCCATATGAAGAAGTTGCAGAATTGATGAAATTGAGTTGAAAAGCTTGCGCTTATAGGGTCTCTTGTGTTGTTTCCCCTTGGCACATGCGAAGCACTTCTTAATTGTGGAGAAGTCCTTAGAAGGTAGGCCAATAACGTGATCTCTCTTAGCTATTTGGTTGGGATTCTTCAAGTTGACATGACCCAGTCGGCGATGCCACATCAAACAGTCATTCTCTGATGCCTTATAAAACAAACATGTGTTTTCTGTATATGAATCAGAATTCATGTTGATAATATAGGCATTATTGATCCTCAGAGTCCGCATCAAAATCCATTTCTCCGGCACTACAAATCCGGGCTTTAAGATAAGACACTCTTTGTTAGTGAAGTGTGTTGAGAAGCTCTTGTCACATATCTGAGCAACACTCAACAAGTTGTGGTTGAGCTGTTCAACATAGTACACATCTTCAAAACTTAGAGTTCCATTTGTGACTGTGCCCTTCATGCTGATTTTCCCACCTTTGTCTCCAGCAAACGAGACATATCCTCCATTAAACAGTGTGACTTCATGCAGCTGAGAAAAATCCTGAGTCATATGCCGGGAACAACCACTATCCACATACCAAAGATTTTTCAGCTTATTCGGTCATCCCTGCATAACACACACAGATTTAATGAGAAATGGGCACCCAAATCATAACCGATTTAGGTACTTGTGGAACATTTGGCCCTCTCTTTATAATTTCTTTGGGCTTGTCTGATTTAGCCCTGACTTTTATGGGCCTCACAGCACTACCATGATCAATTGGGTTTGATGGATGTCTCAAATGTGGTTTATCTTTCCAATGTTGTTTGGTTTTAGATCTGAAATCATTTGATATTTGTTTATGAAAACCAAATTGAGTTGGTTTTGTTTGTTTGACCCTCTTGGCAGTGGGATGATTCTGAGTCATCTTCTAAGGTTTTACCTTGGACTTGGAGGATTGGTCAGTCATCATTGGTTTTCTTGCAGGTTTAGTCTTGGGTGTAACCGACTGATTCTTTCTATAGAAGAATTCAGTAGGACTGTGCAGACAGTGTCTTGCAATGTGGCCTAGTCTTCCACATGCACAGCAACATACCTTGTCATGAAAATCCTTTGGGTCAAAAGGCTTTACATCACAATCACTCTGACCAGGAGAAAAACTTATGGAGACTTGTTCCAAGGACCCAGTTGGAACATAAGGTTTACAGTTAGGATTCAACTTTAAACCCGTCTCTCTAGTGATAGTGGAATCAGCCAAATTTACATTTTTTGTTAAAGGAGAAGCATTTCATTCCATCACACTTTTGTCCTTAACATCAATACCAATTTTAACACACACATTTTTAAAATTTTCAAACATGTCATCAGGTTTTAAGGTTAATTGTTTCAGAATTTCCAACAAAATCAACATTTGAAACTGAAAACTGAGAAATGTTAGATGAAACTGAACAATTTGTGCTCCTCCCAGCACTTCTTTCATCCATTACCTGACTTTCACCTGAAACACTCACACTTTCTGCACAAATCTCAGAATCATCAGAATCACTCAAGTCAGACAAAATTGGATCAGTTGTAAGAGAAACTGGTTCGGTAGGAAACTCAAAAGCATGATCAGACTATGCAACCAAGTCATCAACAGATTTGATAAATGTAGGCATGCTTGAGTAGTTATGGTTAAAGGGAGGCTCATTCTCCTGATAACCAATCCCCACACCCCGTTTTCCCTATACTGAATGCTTACCATTTTCTCTAAAAGCTTATGTGAGTAGCCATATTTTTCACATTTGATTGAGCTTTAGAAAGTTGGGTTTCGTAATGGTCCAACTCCAATGTGATTTCATCGATCTTGCGCCTGGCATCTCGATAGTTGACCTCTTTATAACTTAAAAGTTCTTTTAGTTTTGATACATCCCGTCCCTCAGCCTCAAGTTTCCTTTTAAAAAAAAAAATTCATTTCTAAGAAATTCTGAATTACAATATCTAAGTTTGGTAATTTCTTTGATCATTAAATCATTGTGTGATCTGTACCCAGATACTTTATCAATGCAAGAGGCAGAACAAAAATTTTCAGTTACCTCATCTTGCTAGTCGTCCACCTTTGCCATGAATGCATGGCTCAAAGTCATCTCCAACTCCTGCACTTGATCACTCCAATCATAAAAGTCAGTTTCATGAGTAAGCAGTGCCTTGGATGTGTTTGCTCCACCCCCAGCTGCAGCCTTCTCATCAGGCTTCTTCTCTGTCTCCTTCACCACTTTAGGCTGCTTATGTTCCCGAGCAAAGTGACCCGACTGGTCACAATTGTAGCACCTCAGTTTTGACTTATCAAATCCTAGCTTCTTCCCTAGGTTGTTTCCAAAGTTGTTCCTGCCATACTTCTTAATAAACTTCTTTGCCCGAAAGACTGCCATAGCCATCTGCCATGAGATATGCATTTCTTCAACATCAGTCGGGTGGATCTGCTCCAGTGTGTCTTAAGTGAGATTTGATGGAGCCAACTCTCCAGCAATAAAAGCATTGTAACTATTCATGAATCCTTTGAACAGCAGTAGATTCTCCTCACTTTCTGTATTGATTTTGGGCACTGAACTGACTTTCCCTGAAGAAAGGAATGCATCTCAAAAGGAACAGACTGAGATGAAGGGGTTTGGTACTACTGAGATCTAGAGGCTTAAAAATTGATGGCATACAAGAGAGCAACAATCTCAGATGCAGGAGTAATGCCCCTAGAGCTGGCATGATTAAGTGCTCTTTGTTTGCCATCCATGTCATATGAGTTGATAATGTAGATAAACTCACTGAGAGAAGTCTTGTACATGTCCTTTGTCCTCTTGATAGTAGTGCAGTTGGAGTTCCAGTTATATCGTAATGAATTCAAGATTACCTTGTTGACTTCTCCCTTTGACATCTCAATGCCAACACTAGTCATTTCAGTCATCAGATGAGTAAATCGATTGAGTTGGTCATCCAGGGACTCTCCTTTGACATGATTAAACATGTTGAACCGTTGCCTCAACATGTCTTTGCGACTTTCTCGCATGTCCTCATTTCCTTCAAATCTTTCCACCAAAGCATCCCAAAGTTGTTTGGCGGTCTGGTGCTCCTTGAAACCATGAGCCACATCAGTAGATAACGCCATAGTAATTGAGGCGTAAGCCTTGTCATCCTTTTCTTTCAACAGGATATCATTTTCAGTGTACAACTCCGGATCCTTGGGAATTAGCCCATTTAACTCATTCTGGTACATAGGCACATAAGGCCCCACTTCAATCGATCTCCATAACTTCGGGTCCGTATACTTAATAAAAGATTGGAATCTAAATTTCCAATCCTGGAAGTTATCCCTTGACATGAGCCTAGGTGGCTTGGTTCCAGTGCCATTCTCATTGTCTAAGCTCAGAAGGTTGGACAGGTTGGTGATATTTTCGGATGCCATGACAAACAGAAAATTTTCTAAGTCCAAGTTCTCGAAATCCCCAAGTGTTCGAGATCTCAAGCAGCGCAAGAAGTCCAAACTATACTCGAAGGTCCAGTATTCGAACTATTAAGTGTACTCGAAACCCATTTGTGCTCGAACTTGTAAGTATATTCAAACTCCAAATGTACTCGAAAGTTCTGTTGTATTCGAAAGCCCTGTTGTAGTCGAAAAACCAGTGTACTCAGAAAACCCAGATGTAATCGATCTCCCAACTATACTAGAACTCCCCAACTGTACTCGAAAAACTGAACTCGAAATTTTGAACTCGAAAATACTAGAAAATTTTCCACAAAAAAATTTCTCAAGATTTAGAGTCCCAAATTTCAACAGCAACTAGATGGCAAAGAGATGATCAGTAAAGCATCGAACTTGCACAAAAAAGTTTGCACCTTGATGTAGAAAAGAGCTCAAAGGCTCTGATACCATTGGTAGGTCCAGATCTTATCAAGACACGAACTTTATGTCTCCAATCGACGTCGAATGACCCTAAAGTGTGCGGAATCCATATTAGAATCACAAGAAGAGATAAAAAAATGCAAACTTTGTATATTTCATGAAGTTCTCGAAAACAGTGCCTCAATACGTCTAGAGAGCACGTCTCGGGATCCAACCATAGAACAATACAAAATTCGTCTATATATACAATTCTAGGAGCACTCGAACCCTATACATGAGATTGGTTCGAGTACTCGAAAATCAAAAGTACACGAAAAATCCTTGTACACGAAAATCATCAAAATCAGGTCTTCATCTCTTCTCTGGTTGATTTTGTCAGTCTTCGTCTTGGGATGGGCTCTACAGTTAAGATAACGAATGCCTGATGGTAGGATATGATGAGTTTTGCATGGAAAGATGCTAGAATGAAGAATGCATGTAAATGTGTTATGATAACGAAAGCATGATGATGCGATATGATTAATGTATGATGACATGCCATGATAACGATTACTGTGATGCTAGTTATATGATGCTATGCTATGATGAAGTCCTATGCTGTTAGGATAATGTTAAGATGTTATTATAATAATATGCTAGTATGACATGTCTATGATGCTAAGATGTTATGATGTTATGATGATAAGATGAGAGCATGATATGTCTATGATGCTAAGATGTTATGATGTTATGATGATAATATGAGACCATGACATGTTTATGATGCTAAGATGTTATGATGTTACTATGATAAGATGAAAGCATAACGTGTTTATAATGCTAAGATGTTATGATGTAATGTTGATACGATGCTAGCATAACATGTTATTATAAATGAATGATGCTCCCATAATCGCTATGGGGTAAGTATGATGATGCCCACGTACTCGTTACGGGGAGGGTATGAAAGTCAACGTGACTTTAACAGGGTATGAAAGTCAACCTGACTATATAACATGGTATGAAAGTCAACCTGACTATAACATGGTATGAAAGTCAACCTGACTATAACATGGTATGAAAGTCAACCTGACTATAACAGTGTATGAAAGTCAACCTGACTATGACAGGGTATGAGTCGATCGGACTATAAACATGGAGCCTTGTGCCAGCATAAGCCCGCTGTTCATGTTAATGACAGTGGTTGCATGATTACGATGACTATGACAATTACTTGATATGGTTTTTGTGAATGTAATGATGTTTTCATAGGTATGATGCTTTAAATCACATGACGTTTATTGATCGTAGAAATCACCAGCGAAAGTTGACTTTTTAGCATGTATGTCAGGTTAATGAATAGGTATTGAGAACGCAAGGGAGCTCATGGCACAGAGTTAGAAGATCCGGTGTTTTTGGCAATCCTAGGAGTTTGAGTACAAATAGCTTACTTATACTTTGTATTGACAAAATATATTTTTAATTTCCGCATGCTGAGGAAGCTGAGAACAACAATGAAGAGGAGGTCGAGATGAGCGAACGACATGAAAATGAAGAAGAGTTCACACTGGAGCCTATCATACTATAGAATATTTCTGATGAGGTCTACAAAATCATGGATGAGAAGATGCCGGCAATAATTGCCAAGGCATTAAAGGATGCGTTGAAAGATAAGTCAGAGGGAACCAAAGAAAGCACCAAGTAAGAAGAGGAAGTGTTTATTATCGAGACAAAGAGCAGTGATTCCCATCAAGGAAAACTGAAGGGCTGTGACTACAAAGCCTTCAAAGGATGTAACCCACTAACCTTTGATGGAAATAAAGATGCAGTGGCCACCTGCCACTGGGTATCGGCTATGGAAGTTGTTATCTACATCGGTTAGTGCTGAGTTGACCAAGCTGTAAAGTTTGTAGTTCACTCTTTTGTGGAGGAGGCACTTCAATGGTGGTATATAGTCAAGCAATCAAAAAGTGCTGCAGACATGGAGAAAATGAACTTGATGATCTGTAGGAATTAGTGACGACGCAATTATGCCCTAAGAACGAGCTTGACAAGTTGGCAAGGGAGTTTATGGTTCAAAAAGATAGGAATCTGAACCACCCGCAGTACACATCTAGGTTCAATGAGATGGCAAGACTTGCTCCTCATTTGGTTGTTATAGAGGAACGAAGAGTGAAACTGTATATGGAGTGCTTGCCTCAGAAGGTTCGGATTCATGTGAAGGCCAACGCCCCAAAAACGTTTGAGTCTACTGTGGAGCTTAGTGGGATACTTTGGGATGATGTGATGGAGGCTGAACAAGTCAATGAAGAATCAAAAGCAAAATGGTCCCTTGGAACCAAAAGGGGCCGAACAGATCAATGAAACTTTTTTGGCAAGAAGATAAAGCGAGAGTAGATGGGCCGATGCAACAAGTGTGGAAAAACCCACACAGGAAAGTGCCTGGTAGGCACTAACTTATGTTTCCGATGCGGGAAGACGGGGCATTTTTCTAGCAATTGCCTGAGTGCCACCAAATGATTTAACTGTAATGGGTTTAGACATCTATCCAAGGAATGCAGACAACCGAGGGCAGATGCATCTGGTTCTGGCAAGATAGAAGAAAGGAAGAATGATAAGCTGAAAGCTAAGGCCTAAGCTTTCACAAAGACCAAGGATGATGCAATTGAGGACCCTGACGTGGTCAGAGGTACCTATTCTGTCAACAATATTCCTGCATCTGCATTGATTGATTGTGGTGCCAGTATGAGTTTAATATCTTCTATCTTCTATGATGGGTTATGTGGGGAGGTTAAGAATATAGATCGGGTATTTGATGTAGAGACAGTTATTGGTAAGATGACCAAGGTGACGGAGGCTATAGATGATTGTTACATTGAGATAGAGGGTCATAGGTTCCCTGTACGATTGTTTCATATAACCTTAGGAGGATTCGATGTGATTTTGGGTATGAATTGGTTAGCTAAATATGAGGCTAACATCATATGTCAAAGTAAGATGAAAGAAATGATGACCCAACTACAAGAACTTCTAGACAAAGGTTTTATACGACCGAGTATTTCACCTTGGGGTGCACCGGTGCTGTTCGTAAAGAAAAAAGATGGAAGCATGAGAATGTGTATCGATTACCAGGAACTGAATAAGCTGACCATAAAGAACATGTATCCTTTAACTAGAATTGATGATTTGATCGATCAATTGCAAGGTGCAAGCTGGTTCTCAAAGATAGATCTTCGATCCGGTTATCATGAGTTGAAAGTTCGAGAGTAGGGTATTCAAAAGGCTGCGTTCCCAACACGTTATGGGCATTACGGATTTCTCGTTATCTTGTTTGGATTGAAGAATGCACCTGCAACATTTATGGACTTGATGAACCGAGCATGTTGACCGATGTTGGACCGATCGGTGATTGTGTTTACTGATGATATTTTGATTAATTCAAAGAACTAGGGAGATCACGTTTGTCACTTACGTGAGGTACTGGAGACCCTGATAAAAGAGAAACTTTATGCTAAGTTCTCCAAATGTGCTTTGTGGTTACGAGAAGTATAGTTTCCGGGTCACGTGTTGAACCCAGATGGCATTATGGTAGACCCAACTAAAGTTGAGGTTGTTATGAAATGGAGTCCTCCGAAGTCACCTACGGAAGTACGTAGTTTTCTTGGTTTTGCCGGCTATTATAGAAGATTAATTCAAGACTTCTCCAAAATAGAGACACCATTGATGCAGCTCACGAAGAAAGACGTATAGTATGAATGGGGCCCGAATCAAGAACAAGCGTTTACAGTGCTGAGGGAGAAACTTACCCAAGCTCTGTTTTAGCGACCATTTCCGGATGGGAATAATGATTTTGTTGTGTATGTTGATGCGTCACGACAAGGGTTGGGATGAATACTTATGCAACGGGGAAGGGTGATAACTTATGCTTCACGCCAACTAAAGATTCATGAGGCTAACTACCTAACCCACGATCTTGAACTAGCTGCAGTAGTGTTTGCATTGAAAATATGGAGACACTATCTGTATGGAGTTAAGAGGACCATCTATACCGACCACAAGAGTTTGAAGTACTTCTTCGAACAGAAAGATCTTAACATGAGGCAGATACGATGGCTTGAGCTACTAAAGGATTATGATTGTGATATTTTATTTCACCCGGGGAAAGCCAACGTGGTGGCGATGCCTTAAGTCGTAAGACCGAAAATCCAGCCATACTGGTTAAATCATACAATTTGGTGATAACGCCTGGCTTTCTGGTTGAGCTCAAGGAGGCGCAACGAAAAGGATTAGAAGAAGAAAATGTGGACTTTGAACGTGTCTTTAGACAAATGAAGAACTTGGAAGACAATAACTATGGTGTAAAGTACGATTCGATCGAATGTGGGTACCCAGAATTGGTGACATTCGCTCGAGAATTTTAGATGAAGCTCACAAATCACGTTATTCGGGGCATCCTGGTGCGACGAAGATGTGTCAACATCTATGAAATGATTATTGGTGGCTAGGGATGAAGTTTAGCGTGGTGCAGTATGTAAACAAGTGCCTTACTTGTGTGCAAGTGAAGGCTGAACATCAGAAGCTCTATGCATATGTGCAACGTCTAGATATTCCGGAATGGACATGGGAGCACATCACTATGGATTTCATAACCAAGCTACAAAGAACAGCTAAGCGTCATGATACCATATGGGTGATTGTGGACCGATTAACAAAGAGTGCACACTTTCTCCCAATCAGAGAAAGTTACATGTCTGAAAGGTTGTCTGAGTTGTTCGTAAAGGAAATTGTTGTCCGACATGGGGTTCCCGTCTCCATCGTATCGGATCGAGACACGAGATTTACTTCCAGATTTTGGAAACAGTTTCATGAGACGATGGGAACCAGATTGAATATCAGTACCACGTATCATCCTCAAACGGATGGACAGTCTGAAAGGACCATCCAAACTCTGGAGAATATGCTAAGGGCGTGTATTATAGATTTTGGAGGAAGCGGGGATGACCACTTGCCTTTGGTTGAGTTTTCTTACAATAACATCTACCATGCCAGTATCGGAATGCTCCCTTATGAGGCGTTGTACGGAAGACGATGTGGAACCCCAGTGTGTTCGGGGAAGTGGGACAAAAAGAAATGGGTAACAAAGATGCAGTGATCGACATCGCAGAAAAGTTAAGGGTGAAAAAAGCACGAATGAAGGCTGCACAGGATCGCCAGAAGTCCTACGCGTACAAACATCGAAGACCCATAGATTTCTGTAGGTCCAGATCCGGATCAAGACTCGAGCTTTATCACTCTAATCGAAACCAAATGCTTCTAACGAGTACGATATCCAAGATAGAAACAATAGAAAAGATGGAAAATGCAATCTTTGATTAAAAACGTGAACTTTCCCAGGCAAACCTCAATACATCTAGAGAGCTATGCCTTGGGATTTCAACCCTAGAGCAGTACAAAATACGTCTATTTATACTACATCTAGGAGTACTCGAATATTTGTACATGAAATGGTTGAGAACTCAAAAAATTTAAGTACACGAAAATGTAAGTAGACGAAAATACGCAAAACTGGGTCTTTATCTGATCACGTATTGATTTTGTCTGTCTTTGTCTCTGAATTGGGCTCTACAAACTCCCCCTAGACTGATGAAATCAATCAATGTTAAGCGTGACAGAATGAGGACCGACAAATGCATACAGCTTAAGCTCCATCGCCAATGCAACAACACGAGTGAATGGCTTAGCTTCTTCGTCATGATCGAAGTTGGTCCGTATAGGACTGTCATGTAATACCTGCATATCATCTTTGCCAACTTTAGCAGGTCCATCAGGTCCAAGTTTATATCTACATCATTCAAATCACCCTTTCTCTTCAAGATAACCGCTGCACAAGTCTTTTCGTCAAAATACCAGAAGTCAAAATTCTTCAGCGTGTTATCTGGAACCCTTGATGAGACAGGGACTGCTTTTTCTATTGCTGGAGGAGGATATATGTAGTAGATCCATGGCTCCTTTTTGACTGGATCAACAATACACAAAGAGACGTATCTTATTCCTTTGGCTGTCTTCATTGTGGGAAAATCTTTGTCGCATTTATCCCTCAGGAATTTGGCAAACAACTCGGCTTGACTGTCTTTTGACGGATTGTAGAACACGGTGTTGTTGATGCTCCTGATGTCAAACTTGGGCATTGAACAGAAATCCTGAGGACGCATGAAGTATTCAAGTTTCCCATTCAGTCTCTTGACAACATACAACTGTCTGTCCTTGTCGAACACCCATCTTGTAACCTCTGATCTTTCGTTGTGAACAACAAATAGATCTCGGGAGCCGGCAGTGTATCTCACTTCATTTTTATCTTCAGCGGGTTCCTCACCAAGCCAAGATTTCTTCACTTCAGCTGGAGCAGGAGTCCAATCACGTTTCTTATCAAACCAACTTTCAATCACCTTTCAAAGTGATGTGACTTCCTGTCCAAGTGTGTCGACGTATTTGTGTGCATACAAATAGTCAATGTAGGGATAAGTGGAGACGTTTCCGAGTATAATATTCTCTGGTTCTTCTTTTTTGGATGCTCCCGTAGAGCCAACTCTTCAAGTTCCTGATCACAAACCGCATCAAACACGACATCCATAGAAACATCAGTGAACATGTCACCAAGTCCAACATTCTTCATCTCTCCTCCAGCCTCATCATAGAAAAAATATCCGGAAGATCTCCGAATAAGTCGTCATAATCATTGGAGGGTTTACTAGAGGAGGAAGGATTACTAGTGTTGACACCGCCCTGGTCATCATCGGGCTTATCATCTGTAGGACCTAGGAAACAACTCGTTCCTTGCGGATTCTACTCGGCAGACCCTCGAATAGTTCGGAATCCTATTAGGGGGTTTTCCAATCGAAATCAATAAGCCCGTGGTAATCCCATGATGAGGAGTCAACGTTTTGATCGAAATCGAAAACCACGGAGATGAGAACGAACTTGGAAGACAAGGGGCAGCTCTGAAAACCTAGGGAATTGACATGGAATGTTCATGGGATAAGAAAAAGTGATTAAACATTCTGATAAACCAACAGTTTTCTTCCACAGATAAACGAGCTTGTTCTGAGTGTGGTGCACTTGGGCATTTTGCTAGATCTTGCCCTTATTTGATTAGACCACAGTTTGCACCACATAGAAAACCAAATTAGTATTTTGTTAAAGAGTTCAAATCTGTTCATCACTCACCTCAAGTCAAACCCAAACATCCTCCACCCATCAAGTCTCAAGATTAGGGTAAAAGGCTAATGGTTGATCAAGATACACCCAAATTTGTTTTTGACAAACAATCCAAACCATCTTCTGTCTACTTGAAACAACTCGGTTCCTTGTGGATTCTGCTTGGCAGGCCCTCGAATAGTGTGGAATCCTATTCTAGGGTTTTCCAATCGAATCAATAAGCCCCGTGGTAATCCGATGATGAGGAGTCAACGTTTTGAGCGAAATCGAACACCACGGGGATGAGAACGAACTTGGAAGACAAGGGGCGGCTCCGAAAACCTAGGGAATTGACAAGGAATGTTCAGGGGATCAGTAAAAGTGCTTAAACATTCTGATTGTTGGGTATATATAGTCTGCCTCCTTCAGCCAAATGAGTTGTGTGAAACACTCATACGGGCGAAAGAGTCAGAAGAATGAGCTAGATACACGAATGAGTCATGCGAGTGACTCATTCGTTCGTCCCAGTCATTCGCTAGCGTTCATAACGTTCGAATGGCCTTATTCGTAGGTCTCATTCAGACGAATGGGTCTGTTTGATAGATGAAGTCAAAGTCAAACATGTTAAACATAAATAAACACAAACGAACAATACAGAATACTTGATTTCATTACTAATATAAACTTTGTACAACCATAATCGATCATTACAATGAACTAGGGACATTTCATGCATCAACAAACCCCCCTTGGACCTAGTTCTCTACATTATCAGCGTTGGTCTTCAAAAACTTCTCAGAAATAGCTTTCCAGTCAGAGCTGGCATGAATATAAAACTCAAAGCACAACCGGATGACTCTCATAAACTGCAGCGCCTGCTCCATATCTTTGATGTCAAAGAAGATCTGACATATGTACAAGATCTTCACATCTTCGCTTGACAGGTTGGTCAGCCACATAGGATCAAAAATACGTACAGTATCCCATTGATCTTCTATGCAAAGAACTATCACAGCCTGAGCGGTTCTACCATCATAATACCACCATCTGAAGCTGTCTGAAAAGTCTTGAGGCATCTTCTTTAATGGAATCTTCTTCATGACTTTAGGAGGCAGCCACTTCATGATAACCTTATGTTTTCTAGATTGAGCCTCAATTTATGGTAGATAGTAACGTTCTTGTTGCTGTGGCTAGAAATACTGGATTCCTATACTCGGGTCCAAATGGTCCTTAAACCTTTTTTTTCCAAAATCAAAAATTAGACCCTAAAAATGGTAACATTATGCTCAAAAGGGTCTGATTAATGTTTTAGAACATGTTTTAAGCGTATTAATGTCCATTATGGCAGTTGATTAGTTCGAAACAGGTGCGAGTCCAAAAACCCTAAAAATTCGATCTGTTTTGAAACAGAATCAAGTCAAAATCGAGGAAGATTAATCCCAAAGGTACCTGAAACAAACAAACAATGTTATATGATCAGAATGGATCAAATACTCGTTCAGAAAGGAAGAAGACGATCGTGAAGGTGTTTTGGGCGAAAGAGGCTTCACACAGTAGGGGCGAAAGAGAACTGAGGTGAACGAGCCTAAAGGCCGAATGATCTGCATTAAATACTAGGTCTCATTTGGGAGAGTGTTCACCCGAATGGCCTATTTGCCTTGTGTGTTCACCCGTAGGACCTATTCGCCAGTGTGTTTACTCGAAGGACCTATTCGCCTTTGTGTTTCCATTCGCTCGGATCAGTTGCACGAATGATTGATTCGGGCGAATAAAATTTAACATTTGATAAATTTAAAAGATCTTGGTTAGAACAACACCCAAGACACAACACACTTTTAGATTTGACGTTTCGTATAAAACTCACCTGAAAATTTTGGGACTAGTTTTGGGTGTGCAATGGCCTTGACAATGCCTGGAAACCAAAAAGGAATGAACTTTATGCATAAAGGTACGATCTTTATGCATAAGTTTCCTTTTGTCTAAATATCATAACTTTTCCAAATCAAACACTTACTAGATGTTTGATGAACCTTCCTTTAGCTTCCAGTGTGTTTTCGCCTCCTTTTGAACAAGTTACAATCGTTTTTGAAGCCTCAGATGTAACACCCCGACCAATGGCAGAATCATCAGGGCGTTCACGAAGTGTAGATTGTTCAAAAGCATAGGGTTTGTAATATAACTAAATCAAATATTTCATTAATAAAGATTCAAGCTTAATATTCAAATAGAACTCAAACATCCATAATTCAATACATCACAAAAAGAAATATTCAGTATTAAATATTCTAAGTCTAAACAAGAACCAGAACAGTAAATAACTAGATCCAAACTTCTAGCAAGCCTTAAGTGGCATTTCCAACTAAAACATGTTTAAAACAAAGGTCGAATATAAAGTTAGTGAGCTTCATAGGTTTTAGGCACACACACCAAAAATAGTTTGAGAAATGATAAGTTGTCACATGTGATAATAAGCTAATATGAAATAAAACATGTAAGTAAACCATACACAGATCAAAAGTTAAGTTGTGACCAAGCTAGCACTCCTAACAATGCCGAAGTAGTAGCCTATCACCACATATTTACCCCAAAGGTAAACCCAGCCTCGGTGGAATGGTCAATCCAATAGATCTATCATAGTTTACTAAAGTTATGATCAATGCAAGCTCAAGCTAAGTTCATTAGAGTTTATGTCATAAAGCAAAGTTCACATGGAATCCAGTTTAAATAAAAGTTCATAAGTTGACATGTTTCACCCCTAAAGTTTTAAAACAAGTAAAAAGAGGGGCTATGAAAACTCACCTTGATAGATGAGATAGTCTTTGCAAGCAATGATAAATGTGTAGTCAATGTAATATCAGTGCCGGAATCGTACCGGAACAGTGATCGCAATAGTGCCATGAACATTAAACAGGTACAAAACTATATACATTTTAGTGCATTTCATATTCATAATCAATTGTCAATATCATTTTGTGTTATCAAACAAGTTACGAAACAATTAACAGAAACAAAGTTCAGAACTATGGTTCTTGAGTCAGATAAACATCTGGCAACACAAAATCATCATGGGATTGTCTGTTACGAATTATTATGTATAAACGTATGTGAGGATTTACAGAACAAAACAGAACGGATGTTGTTATGTGAATGCTAAATTGATGGGTTATTCGTATAGGTGACGATCTGTACGAATATACCTGAAGGTTTAACGTTCTGAATAATATCCAATAATTAGAAAACAATGTTGAAAAGTATAGTTATCGTAGTGTTCGTGCGAGTGACGATTCGGACGAATACGCGCGACGACCGTACGATTTGATTTAAACTGTAAATAATTATTTTGAAAATTTAAAATGAATAAAAGATATTAGTTAATTTATTAGGAATCACAACTTAGAATAATGTTATAAATTCTATTTTAATAAACCGTATCATTTCGTGACGAAAACCACGAGAAACGGCATTTTTACGCGAAACCGAACGAGACCAAACAACCGAGTATTTCCAAAACAATTAATGATGCATTCAAACCCCCACCAACCACCACCTTCCCCTCTCCTTCTCTCATTTGCGTCCTAACCTCTCTCTCTCTCTAAGAAATTTTCTCTCAACTTCTCACTAAGATTTGGAGCTCAATTCTTGGTGGTTTCGAGCATAGTTGGTGTCAAAACGTTCCCCTCGTGGTGTAGATCAAGGATGTACAAATAAATCAAGCTTTTATCCGTCGATTTTGAGGTAAATCTTCATTTTAGTTCGGTTTTAGTGGTTATCACGAACCCTTTTACATTTTGTAGTTTTAACCACATTGAACAATTAGAAACACTTAGATAAACACTTATGAATGATTAGGAAGTTGTAGGAACTTATCTGTAACAGGTTTGGGATCGAAAATGAGAAAGATGGAACAGGTTCGTGACCAAAAAAGAAAACGATCGGCCGAACCTTTTTTAGGTAGCCGAACCTGTGGGTAGGTGGCCGAACCTACCCACTCTGACCAGAGGCCAGAGCCGAACCTGTCATCCTCTACACGAACCTGCAACGAACCTGTTAGACTGGTAGCCGAACCTGTAGTCCCTCTGCAACGAACCTATAGATCTCCTGCACCGAACCTGCAACCATATTTCAGCCGAACCTAGGGTGGCGAACCCTAGGACTCACGAACCTGTCTGGCCGAATCATAGGCCATGCGAACCTTGATCAGCCGAACCCCTAGGTGAACGAACCTCTGATCGACGAACCTTCCCTATAGCCGAACCTACAGGTGACACGAACCAACTCATGGCCGAACCTATGTTGAGCGAACCTCAAAGGTTCGCCAAACTCAAAAGGTTCGCCAAATCTTCAAGGTTCGCCGAACCTGCACCCAATGGTCAATAGGTTCGCTGCCCAAGGAGGATCAAAACCCAAAGTGTTAACTAATCAAGGAAATTCAGTACCTAGGGCTATTGAACTTAGTTGTAAGAACAAGGAAATGAATATACGAATACTTAAAGTTTAGAACGAACTAAGAAACACACATTAGCGGATGTTATTGCATAAGGTGTTGGTGTAAATCTCAACATTTACATCTAACACTTATATAACTAAATTGGATTGTTCAATTTAACGCTCTAAACTAAGTTATATACATGGATGAACAAAGAACTATGGGAAACAAAGAACTATCAAAGGACTTGGGATTGATCTAAATCTGGTTAACTCAAGTTCTAACACGTTTAACTTGTATTGTTTATAAAAATAGCTAATTGTTATATTTTATAAATGTCATTGGTGTCTTTTTAGTTACAAAAGCTAGTTATTATAATTGATTGGGAAATTGTTGAAAAATAGACAATATTATTGTATGGATTTGAACAGAAAACAAAGGAAACTCTGCCCAAATTTTGTAAAAATTTAAAAGTAAGTTGTTATAATAAATTATGGGATTGGGTTGGAAATGGGTATCTAAGTTAGGCTAGAAGACAAAATTTTAGAATCGCACTAGTAATTAGGACACTTAGTTACACACACCGAAACCAAACCTTAGGTGCGACGACTAAAACATGTACTTATTGTATTCGAACTCTTATAAAACAACTCAGGAACTGAAGATATTTAGTCTACAAACAAGAGTGCGCATTTTGTGGTAGTATATTAGACATCAACACAGGTGAGTTCATTGCCCCTTTTCTAAACTTTTTGTTTTAAAACGCGGGGCTGAGAAGCATGCGTAAACTGTTTATTTAAATTGTTAACTTAAATGCTTTTAAATTCTATATGTTTTACATGTATGATTAATATCCTAGATCATGTCTAGGAAAATTTTATGCAGGTTTTTACTAAGGTTATCTACTTATACTTTAAGTGAATAATTGGGTTAAACTAAACATTTCAACGAATCAAACGAAACTATTTTGACGAATCAAGTGTGTCATTTCAACGAATCAAACGAAATTATTTTGACGAATCAAGTGTGTCATTTCAACGAATCAAACGAAATTATTTTGACGAATCAAGTGTGTCATTTCAACGAATCAAACGAATCAACAAATCATTTTCAGGGAAAGTCTAGGAAATATCAAAGATAACATATGCCAATGAAACAATACGAAACAAGGGACGAATCAAGTACAAAACAAGAAATCCTACATTTCAAGAAGTCCTAGCTAGACCGTTTGATTTGTAGGTCATATGTTTGCTGATATTTACAGAATTCCCTAACTACTAAGAACCTTGATTGATAGACTAGTCCACTCGAGTTGACCAAGGCCCAATCATTAGGACTTAGATTTTATTAAATGTTTATTTATTCATTTACTTAAGCATTTATGACTGTTCCTACAATTACTGTGGTTGATCATTATTGTGATGAATGTAAGGAATCAACATAGATTCCAGATTATTGTATTTACAAGAACAATGAACTGAAGAATCTTTTGGGTTGATGGTAAGGGTGAAATGCTTAATTATCATTAACAACAATATGTTAAGCAATCCGGTATGTGGTGGGACGGTGGCTGGGCGGGCGGTAAGTTCGACCCTACATATGCCCTATATATAAGCATACTTGATTGGATAACATATGTGATGTTAATGAGATTAAGGTTGTTACCGGAGGGTTTAACAAAGGTTTTGAGTGTACATTTGAACTATTGTGAATGGAAGTGTGTGTTAGGTAAACATTCTTAATTATCATTAACAACAGTGTCATATGCATATTAGTATGTGGTGGGATGTTGGCTGGGCGGGCGGTAAGCTCAACCCTACATATGCCCCATATATAAGCATACCGATGTGGATATTACATGTGTTGTTAATGAGGTTAAGGTCTTTACCAAAAGAGGTATGTAAATCATTTTCAATTACTAAACTATATGAACTCACCAACCATGTGTTGACTTTATTTTTGCATGGCTTCTCAGGTGACGAACAGGTCAATTAAGAAGCTTATGCTTTTGGACTAGGACTTCAGTTAGAAGACTTAGTATTTTTGGACCTGCATACTTTTGGAACATCATTACACAATTATTTTGTATATCTTGTGCAATTACAAGATAGAGATTTTATGATGTTTAAAATAGATTTACATTGTTAAATTATGAACGATACGGATGTAATTTAACTTTGTAATTCTATTCTATTTAGCATTTCTCATTTATATCATGTGCAATGTAAACAATCTGATCATCATGATTATCACTCAAGATATCGCGCTCCGAGAACCTTCCGCCCGATGGGGACTTCGATCCAACCCCACCGGCTCGGGGTGTGACAGTCAAATTGTATCCAACACCAATAATATCAACCTAAATGGTTTAATTTTATATAAGCCATTGTGATTATGACTTGCCATGAAATTTCTAAAACCACTACTTTGAATCAAAATTAAAACATTAAGTTCAATCCCTAGTGTTAAGTTGAAAAGATGTGTGTAATTATCGTTTCATTTAAATCCTTTAAGGTTTATGATTTAAGTTTAATAATCACTTAAAGTTTAAATCATAAAAATAGGTTTTGACTAGAAATCGAATAGTTAAAGCAATTCTAATAATAAAAATAGATTCAAAAGATTTGTGTATATCGTTTTTAACAAAATGTTTATAATCATTTAAAAAGGTATTAGTTTGTCTATAATAGTCTATATTGATGTATAAAATTATTTTATTAAAGATAATTTTGATAAAATATTTCATTGAACAAATATTATAATTTAATAAAGCTAACAGATTTAAAGTTAATAAATGACATTATTATAATATTTAAAAGTTTAGTGATTATTTTAAAATAACTTTATAAATAAATGTTTATAATTTAAATGTAAAAATCTAGTAATAAGTTTTTATTATTTTAAATACAACTTTAATTAATCTTAGAATTTAAATAATCTTTAAGATATGTTTCTAAAATCTTGAATAAATATATATAGTATAATATTTTTAAGTTAAGATTAATATATAAAAGTAATCTTGGATATAAAACTTTAAGTATATATAAAAATTATAGTGCATTGTCTTTGTGTGTTTACACACATATATATTTATATAGATATTTATATAAATTCAGCTTACTTTTTTTTTTCATATAAGTATATATTTATTTATTATTATTTTTCACAAAAAATATTTATGTTTTCTTTATCAAAGTTATAAGCTTTTATTTATAAAAATTTTCTGTGAAATTAGAATTTTCAAATAATTTATATATTAAAAGTTGTAAAAAATGGCTCAAACCGGCCCTGACCCAGGTTCGAACCCGCAACCATTGATTTGGTGTCACACCCTGGGCCGGCGGGAACGGATCGGGTTTTCCCGTCGGGCGGAAGGTTCCCGGGGCGCGATATCTTGAGTGATAATCAATTGATCAGATTGTTTGCATAGCACATGATGTATAATTGAGAAATGTAACCATGACAATGATATAGAATTACAAAGTTAAATTACAAAGTATCGTTCATAATTTAACCCCGTAAATCCATCCAAAAGAATCAATGTGTTTATATATTGTAACTGTACAAGATCTACAAAATATGAGTCAATGTTTTTGTCATTCCAAAAGTAATGATCACACAAAATGCAGCTAGGTCTTCTAAAAGTCCTCTAGCTATAATCTTGAAGTCTGGTGACTAAACCTGTTCGTCACCTGAGAAAACATGCATTTAAACAAAGTCAACATGAGGTTGGTGAGTTCATAAGTAAGTTGATTGAAAACGTTGATTCATTCACATGCACAATCACAATGTATATTATGTTACTTGTATGTCATTTGTTCACTTGTTCACCCAATGGCTTCTCAATAGTTATATTTATAAGTAATATTTCATCCTAGTAGTGATGCTTATATATAGGGCATATGTAAGGGAACTAAGCCCTAGCCAACATCCCACCACATCACTACTAGAACTCCACACAACTTGCAATACAACTATTGATTTCCATTCCCAAATCCACTTGTACATATCATTCTCGAATTACCTGTGATAACTTGTATAGAATAATATAATAATGTAATTGTAGTTATCGAACCGAAGTTTAGATAACCATTATATGTTAAGGATATTAGATTTATCAAATATGTTCCTTGTATTATTCTATAATCATGGGGTTAACTCTTGTTACACTTTTAAATATTAAGAGTGTTAGTTAACCAATTGTAATTTGTTCTTGAACTATAGTGCATAGAGCCTAAAAGGAATCCATTGACATCCTCACGTAATCAGATCTCAATGCACCCGATTTACCTCTACCACTTTGTAAACCATAGACCTCATCGAAACAGTTACTAGCAATATGACATGAGAATATACATTACTCAGTCTACTAGTCAACAAGAAACGATGGATTAGTTACTTATCATTGCAGATTAATATCACCATGTGTCGCTTACCAGAACCTGACTTGAAGTCGCCCTGTCACCGGTCATACGTTACCGGCCAATGAATCAATACGATCAACATACTAGCCCTAGAAGCTAGAGGTTTGTCAAACCTATGGTACCACTATGCTATCGTCGGTTTAGTCACGTCAAACTAACTGGTCAGCGAATTAAAGGGTCTTACATGATCAACTTGTACAATTTGGCACATGATTGAAGTGATATAATACAATAGGTCAATAGTAACTAATTGTAATTGTATTCATCTTTGATATTGTTCTCATTGTCATATGTTCTTCATGATATTAACAAAGTTAAATAAGAACTTGTCTTATTACATTATGTTAATTATTTGAGTGAATGATGTTGTTATCATGAAGTTATATTATCATGATTATCATTCTTTGTTCCTTGTACTCTTGTAATATGTATTGAGTTGTAAAGCTAAGTGTTAAAAGGACTTGTCCTATTACACTTACTTAACTCTTGTATCGAATGTTAATACAAAGATATGTAATATCTTTATAACATTCATATGTTTGCTTGTAATTGTTCCAATGTCTGTTTATGTAAGAATAACCGAGTGTTATAAGATAAAATCTTATAACTATATTATTCTAATGTATTGATGTATTAATAAGATATATTATCTTGTTCATCTGATTATCCATGTCATGTCATCATCATACAAGCATGCATACAATGATAAGCGATAATAAACAATTAAGTTTTATCTAAATCAAAGTATAAATAACATGTTAAGCAGAACTTTTAAATAAATAAAAGTAAACATGTTTCTCAGCCCCGAGAGTTTAAAATCATTTAAGATTAAAGTAAATGGGGCATATGAACTCACCTTGTGGTTGTAGGGTTGACTTAGCTTAAAAGAAGAAATGCACGCGCTCTTGTTGCACTTGAGTTTGTTTTACGATCCTGTATTGAATTCACATTGTATGTAACTTATAAGTGTTGAGTGTAATTGTTTATTGTGCGCATATGCGTGTTAGCCTTAACTTGGCTAACACTCGTGAGTCTCGGTTGTCTTCATTCGGCCCTGTGTATTTGTTGTGATTTTACTTGTTCCTTTGTTTAATTGACTTAACACTTGAAATCAATTGTTAGTGTATCCAAACTAAATTGTTTTAGGATTTATGAATCTAATTCCAAAACCTTGTTATCCTTGTAACAATTTAGTTGAGTAATTACGAGTATGTGTCATAATTTAATCCGATTTAATGTGTTAAACTTTCTCATTAATCGTGTGACCGAATGTGGGACTCATCGTGGGCCGAATGATGTGTGGGCTTGATGGGCCTTCATGATGGACCGAATGAGTTTGAGTCATAACAGTCCTAGTGGGTCAGGGGTCCTATTGGGCCAAAAGTTGTTGATTTGGGCTTAGCCTACATGGGGGCCGGTTGATCCAGGTGGCTTTGAGCCGATTGGGCCTAAGAAATCGTTATTGGGCCTAGACTATTTGTGAGTAGGATAGCATCCACATAAATCGGTTGGGTCGTGTGTAACTCAATTGGGCCGAATAGATTTGTGAGACTCGTTTGATCATCATGGGCCTAATCACTTGTTGGGCCGATTGGTAGAGTCACATAAAGGGTTTGGGCCGATGTGTCTATGCTACTGGGTCAAGGCTTTGGGCCTGAAGCAGATCTGTTGGGCCTAGTCTGAATTCACGAATGAACGGCATGAGCGATTAGAAATTGGTTGGGCCGAAGGGTATCTCCCAAGTGAAATAAGAAATGGTGGCATCGACTTGTCCAGCGAACCTTTGCACCTCCTATAGGTTCGACAGATGTATGTTCATGGCACGTAGGTTCGCTCGGGGTTGGAAGGTTCGTCTCTATGCTAGCATCACCAAGGTTCGGCTGGGGTGTTGATGAGCACAGGTTCGTTCCCACTGGTGGGTTTGTCTCCTTCAATGGTTCGGCTATTGCATGAAGGGTTCGTAGGGCTGCATATGGTTCGGCTAGGTAGAAATGGTTCGCTGCCACCTTGCATGGGTTCGTGACATATGAAGGTTCGCCGCAGGTCTTATGGTTCGGTGGCCCAAGGGTTCGTCAGTCAGAAGTGAAAGGTTCGGGGATCAGAGTTGATACAAGGTTCGTCAATTGTAGGGTTCGCAGCTCATGGGGTGCTTCGGTAATGCACAACCCATAGGTTCGTGACCTGCGGTTCGTCCCTACTCCATGGCGAACCTGTTGCAACACTTCATCCTCATCGAACACGATGGCTTGCTGACTGGTATCTTGTTAGGGTTACACTAGAAGTTGTTCTCATGAACGAAGGGGGTGTGGGGATGGGTTTTGGTCCGGTTATACATGTGTGTGTCGAGCATTCAACCAAAAACTCTATTTTTCACTCACTTTCTTGACTCATACCTCGATTTCCAGTGGGTAAACTTCCAGATCGATTGTACTTTCGTGTATAGGACTTCACAAGCTTCGCGTGGGTTCAAGAATCACCCAAATCGGTCAAGAAACGAAGAAGTTATGGAAGCTTGAAGGTGGTTAATGGTGGTGAGAAGTGGGTTCCGAATTTGAGAGAGAAAGAGAGATGTAGGTGGTGAAAAGTGATTAAATGTTTCAAGTTAAGCTTTAAATACTCCGCGGGTATTCGGGTTGGTTTCGGTTGCTCGGTTTGCGATTTTGTCGTGTATCCGGAAATCTACGCGTAATTAATTGTAATAATTAAGAGAAGACTATTTTAATTAATTTGATGAGTTTCAAAATTGTAAAATGTTATTTATTTAATTTTACTACATTATTATTGTTCGTGTCGTGTTTCGTTTTCGTTTCGTCAAATCGCGTCACCATCGCGCGTATTCGTTCGAATCGTCATTCGAACGAACACGTTGATGGTTTGGCTTTATGACTTTTGTTTTCTACTTGTCAGTCATCATTTCAGAACGTTAAACTCACAGATATGTTTGTGTGAATCGTCACCCACACAAACACACTGTCAGTTCGTTATTCTGAAACGATACTGCAATATTGTTTGAATTGTGTTTCCTCAATGTCGGACTCAACTAAACATCCTGTTTTCACATTGTTTTCACATTGAATTGTCGGCCATCTGATTCCTGTCATCTATGGATATCAGATCGCAACCGATTTGTTTCTGTCATTCACTTGAACACTGTTGTTTCTCATGATCTGTTGTGTTAACTGTAATTAAATTTTCACTTAAATACACACAACTAAAGTTTCAATTGTACGTTGTACTTACTGTATCTAAGTTTACACAAAAATACGTACAACGATTTCTTGTATTTAGAATTATGTTAATACAAATACTGTTCACAATCATATATGTACACATAGTTAATGTAGATAGTACACGTACCGTACGGACTTGCTGGCCGGTCAGGTACTAGTTGTCACATTTGGAATAGCAGAGACATAACCGTTAGCCTGGAGCATTTGCTCGCGAAAGTCCCGCGATTTAAAATCTTTTAGCATCTCTTTAGAGTTAAATCTCAAATCAGTTTTAAACTATATGAACCCAATTCCGTTCGATCCAAAATTCGATCGAATAACACTGTGATGGGATCTCAAACCATAGGGATTTTGTTTGGGGTTGTAAAAAGAGTCTAATGGCATATAGAACACTAACCTTTGCTTTCGATTTGATGGTTTTTGAGTACGGCGGAGATGGAGAAAAACCGAAACTTGGGAGTTTGACTTCGAGATCAAGAGGGTTTGGGAGTTAATTTCGATTACACAGAACGATTAGTCAAGCTCAGATGCACATATGGTTGAGTTTAATTTGATTTTTATGTGTGTTTATATAGATTTTGTGATACTGATCGATCTCGGAAGTTTTGCCTTGTTTTTCGTATGTTTTTGAATTTTAAACCACAAATTGGAGCTTGATATCGATCCCTTATTGTTCGTTGTAGATAAAGGTTTGAATTTTTCTTAGAATTTTATCCAGAATCGTCGAGAATGAGGGGTTGGGTCGTCGGGTATCCATGGGAGTATATGGGTTGGGGAAGAAGATGGGTATCTTTAGGTATTTGACAAAAATAGTCCCTCCATATTTTCTTTTATGTTTAACTTTTAATAATTGGCAATAAATACCCCTCAAATTTTTATTTAATAAGTTTCTAATACCAACAATAAGTTTATGTAATAATTAAATTATATTGGGTATGTACTTATACAAATATATATATATATATGTGTGTGTGTGTGTGTATGTATGTATTTAGATTCTATAACTTTAATTTCATAAAGTTTTGATTCATTTATTCAAAATAAGATAAAATTCATTTCTTAAAATATATTTCTTATTTCTTATAATATATTATGCATATTATTAATACTATTACTATTATCACCATAATATATAAGAACACATTTTTTCGAATTTCTTATTAATTTCAATAATATTACCTAATTAATCGAAATGTTACATCAAAACTCGCCAACTTCGAGTACTTTGGGAGAGGTGATGTCAACCAAAAGTGATCACGTTTCCCAATGCGTTACTATATATAGGCCAAGTTCAGGAAGTTAAGTTCCTAGAATGGAGTTCACGAAGTGAGTTCGGTTACTCTCCATTTCGTGATCTTTCATGTCGTTTAAACCTTTCATTTTTCTTTCCTTTCATACAAGTTAATTATCTTTATGAGTTTAAATAACTTGTATTAAAATTCGTGGTGTTACAAATCCAAATCAAAATAAGCAAACTCAAATAAATATCGATGGATTTGGTACAAGATTTTGAGATAACTGAAAGTTTTGGTCGGTTTTGGTTTCACCTAAAATCAAAACCAAAAATGTGTGTTTATACATATATACTACCTTTCACAAATTCAATAATTTATAATTGCATATTTTTATTTTTCTAGGTTTATGGTATCAAAAGCCTATATGCATGAACAGAAGTTTCAAATTTATCCGATGTATATGATAGCAATATAAAAGCTGTATATTTTTTTATTTTTTGTACTTATGATAACAAAAACATAAATGGTTGTTACTGTATTAAGAAAATGAATATGTTCGTGTTCGTTAGTTAGAAATTCAAATGAATTTTTTATGAACATAAATAAACACAAACGGACCAAAATAAACAAATATACCTAAACATGAATAAACATAATTGAACAACGGTAAACCAATGTTTTCCGAATCAGACCGGACATTGAATCGGACGTCTTACTGGTTACTGTCGAACCAGTTGGATCGGTCGGACTGCATTTAAGAACCGGATAACATAATAAATATATAAAATATTCCCAAAAAAATATATAATTATAAACACATTTAATTGAACATAATTAGTGTTTAAACAAACATAATCATGTTACAAAAAATTTATGATTTGGTTTTAATGTTTCATTAATTGGATTTTAGTTAAAAAAAATTGAAATCCGATCTGACCAGGGAACCGGTTCTCGGTCCAACCGGTATGTTTGTAGCTGGTTCACATGCTTATTTTGGACCGGCTGACCCTCAGGTTCCTATCCGGCCAGCCGATCCGGTCTGGTTCTGAAAACCATGGTGTAAACGAACACTATAACAAGTATAAATGAACACAATTGAATAAGCCTAAACGAACTCATACAACAAGTATCTTGAATGTAAATACATATCATTCAAAAATTAGATAGTTATCCGAACATAAACGAACATTAGATAGTTAGCAAACATAAATGAACATTAACGAACACAAATAAATAAACATAAATAAACGAACATAATGAGCAGTTCATGAATATACATGAACGAATACTAGGTGTATTTATATTCGTGTTCGTTCATTTATTAAATAAATAAGCATAAACGAATTTTTCGTCGAGCAGTTTTCAGCCCTTCCCGTTCGTGTTCGTAGGCCTTTTTTTAGTTTTTAAGAGGGGGTGCAACCAAAGAGATAAGACCATGGGGTATGTCCCATGGTTCACCTACTCCACATATGCGTCACGTAGGTACCCACCACAACCACCCACTCCACCAAAAGTGGTAAAAATGCCCTTTGTCCAACCACTCCACGTCATCTCTCACACACCAAAAAAGCGATACACTGGGAGAGGAAGAACCACGCCGTTGCCCCACTCACGCCGGCCCACCCATGCCCAGGAGGGGCCGGTGTGCCACGCCTGCTCCCACGCCCAATCCTTTGGCACACCCCATGATCTAATAAAAAACGGTTCTAATAGAATAGAAAAGCGAACGTATCCTGTCAACTTGTCAACTTGTCAACTTGTTCCGGGTTTCCGACAAACTACCGCCGCATCCATTTCATTAGGAATTGATGCTCTTTTAACGATACCTTCAAAAATGAGATAATAAGCTTCACGAACTGTCAACATAGCTGCATACTTGAGAGTTGAGACCCACCCGCAGGCCAGGCCCGTCCGTAATTACCAATTTTATCTGTTGAGTGTTGACCCAGAAAAAACGCAATTCAAACTCACAAGTCACAAATGGCGGTGTATCATCCAGCGAATTCAGAACCAACCGATCACCTCACCGGAGATCATAAAAAGTTTCCGGCGCCGGCCGTCGTCCTCTTCTTCCTCTTTCATATCGAAACATATTTAATCAGTAACAAGAAACACACGCATGTAGTGGATCGAGGAATGAACACAGAGGGGATGAATTCGGATTTTGATGCAAAATAATCCAAATCGAAGAGAAATTGCTGTCGGATTGGGATTTTGAGATGCCTTCTTCCGGTGTTATGAGCATAGTGTTCAGTAGGGTTCGGAATCTGGATGTGTACCCCAAAGTCAATGAGGATTTCTACAGTCGTACTCTCTCCGGCGGTGTTATTACCCTCGCTTCTTCTCTTGCGATGCTCTTCCTCGTTTTCTCCGAACTCGGTAAAATTCGTCGAATAATACTGTCTAATTTGCTGTTTGTGAACCGAAAATTGAAGTTATGAATCTCTATGTTGTTAACGAGTGAATGTCAAGTTCGACGATTTTATTTTATGTTTTGATTCGTGAGAGTTATTTGCATCTATATTCTAATGTGTTATTGACATCATGATTTTGTTGTATTTTGAGATCCAATGCGATGAACATTCAACATTCATACTTCAGTATCTGATGAAGATCTCCAGTCATATTTGCAAAAATAATAAAACAACGGCTTGAGGGCTAGAGGCATGCCTCTTGTATGTCGGAAATTTTTGTGCAATAGAATGTTGTAATGTGTAGCTTTTAAAGCTGTACATGCAGGTTATTTAAATTTAAAATCATATATAAAGCTTATTTATAACTACACTTTGTCTAAATGATGCCGGAAACATATGAGAAAATATAAAAAAAAATTATATAAATACTTTGCACTTTGGCCCTGGACCCTGATATGTTGAAATAAGATAGGGACTGAAAATGTAAAATGTAGAAAGTAGAAGGGTTGTTTGTAATTGAGTAGTTGTAATATGGTTATAAACCGTTAAATGAATAACAAACATCTCAGACTTTGATTGAGCTTTAGCTAATTCTCTCTATAATCTTCTAGTTCTTATCATTGATATCAGAGTAGCCGTTCCTTGGCAGCTCTCGATTTTAATTGTCACCGGAGACTGTTCAAAGGCGATTGAGTGATGACGACTCGTAGCAGAACCGATCTAGAGAAGACGATTGATGAGCATGCAATTACACTGTTAAAAGTGGATACATTCATGCAGAAATCGGAGCAGAAGTTCGCCAATCTTAATGCGAATGTGCAAGCCATTTTATCCAAATTGAATAGTAATTCGAGTAATGTGGTGAATGGAGATGAAGAACGATCCAGTACCAATTTGGTATTCAACAGGAATGATCGATTACATCGGATTGGGAAAGTTGATTTTCCTAATTTGATGGTAACGAGGTTGATGATTGGATTTACAGGTGTGAGCATTTTTTAAGCGTGGATGATACTCCTGATAATTTCAAGGTTAGATATGCAGCCATTCATTTGGAAGGAAATGCAGTAAAATGGCATCAATCGACAATCGTTTATGAAGACTAAGGGAGTTCTGATCACTGAAAATTTCGTGAAACACGTATTCTGAAGCAATTGTAGCAAGATTTTCTACAACATTGTTCGAGAATGCAATGGCGATTCTTACATCATTATCACAGACCGGATCTTTGGAAGAATTTTGTCAACAATTTGATGCACATTTGCTTAAAGTCTCTATTTCAGAAACATATGCGGTTAGCATATTCCTTAAAGCAGTTAATCCTTCAATTGGTGGTCCTGTGAAGATGTTTCAACCAAAGACATTAAGAGAAGCTTTTTACTTAGCCAAGATTCAAGTATCTACTAATAAATCCATGAATGTGTCTTCTATTGGTAGAAGTAATCAGATTAATGGTTCATTTGCTAATAAATCTAATTCTTCTGTTAAACCACCTCTGAATGTAACTCATTTGCCAGTATTACCTACTCCTCCTATAATCAAGAAATTGACAAACACTAAGCAGCTTTCTAGCAAAGAGATAGAAGGAAAAAGAGTTCGTGGAGAATGCTTCTGGTTAACTAAGAAGTTTACTCCGGGACATAAATGTGCAAACAAGCAATTATTTGTTTTAGAAGTACAAGGGTGTGATGAGGAGGAGGAACAGATTGATGATGGGGTACAATCACAAGAGTGGGTGGAACCTCAGATTTCTATTAATGCTTTAATAGGGATAGCATCTTTCTCTACTATGAAGGTAATTGGCACAATTGGAAATAAGCAATTAAGAATCTTAATTGATTCAGGTTCCACTCGTAATTTTTTAAATAAAGATTTGGCTATTAAGCTGAATTGTTCTCTTAAGAAAATTGATAGTATGACGGTAGGAGTGGCGAATGGATCTGTGATTCAATGTGCTGCCTATTGTCCTAATTTTCAGTGGTACATGCAAAATATGTGGTTTACAACTGATGTTTTAGTGCTACCCTTAGATAACTATGACATGGTTTTGGGAATTCAATGATTGTTGTCTTTAGGTGCTATTGTGTGGAATTTTAAGGACTTAACCATGCAATTTACTATTGGGGGAAATTAATATAGATTGAAGGGCATAGATAATAATGATATTTCATTGTGTTCAGCAAATGTGATGCACAACCTTTTGAAACAAGGTAGTAATATAATTGAGGCTCATCTTTGCAGCCTGCAATTATCACCTGCTATAGGGAAATTTCAACATGAAGCTAAGATTTGTGGTCATTCTTGGAATGACCGGATACAGTTGTTGATAGAAGAGTTCAAGAATGTCTTTGAGACTCCTTCATCATTGCCACCTAAAAGACAATTTGATAAATGACATACAATTGAAAGATTAAAATCAAGTGGTTAATTTGAAGCCTTATAGATATCCTTTTGCTCAAAAGGATATTATAGAAAAGCTGACTAAAGAATTGATTGATACAGGGGTTGTTAGAGGTAGCACTAGTCCATTTGCTGCACTAGTGGTTTTAGTTAAAAAGAAAGATGGATCTTGGAGATTTTGCGTAGATTATAGAAAATTGAATCATGCCACTATAATAAATAGTTATCCTATTCCTCTTGTGGAAGAGTTATTTGAGGAGTTGGGATGAGCAGTGGTGTTTTCAAAATTGGATTTAAGATGTATGAAAAAAGATATCCAGAAGACAACATTTCGAACTCATGAAGGGTTATTTGAATTTGTTGTAATGCCATTTGGCCTTACTAATGCCCCTGCAACGTTTCAAGCACTCATGAATTGTATTTTTTAGGAATTTTTGAGGAAGTTTGTACTAGTATTTTTTGTTGACATCTTGGTCTTTAGTGAATCTTGGGAATTACACATAAGTCATCTTAAACAAGTCTTGGAAATTTGAGGAGGCAGAAGCTGTATGCCAGGCAATCAAAATGTACATTTGGAGGTGATTCAGTGGAATATCTTGGTCATGTGATTTCTAATAAAGGAGTGCAAACTAATTCAAAGAAGCTGGTTGCTATACAGGAGTGGCCAATTCCTGTAGATGTTAAACAATTGAGGGGATTTTTGGGTCTCACGGGATATTATAGAAGATTTATTAAATCTTATGGTATAATTGCCAAGCCTTTGACAGAGTTGTTGAGGAAGGATTCTTTTGTGCGGAATGAAAAGGCTACTCAAGCTTTTACATTGATGAAACAGGCAATGTAAAACCTTTTGGCACTACCGATTTTTCTAAAACCTTTGTTTTAGAAACGAATGCTTCAGGTAAAGGAATTGGGACAATATTAATGCAAGAGGGTCATCCTATAGCTTTTATCAGTAAAGCTTTATTTGCAAGGCATCAAGCATTATCTGTGTACGAGAGGGAATTGCTGGCTATAATTTTTGCTGTGAAATATTGGCATCATTATTTGTCTAGTGGTCATTTTATAATTAGAACTGATCAAAAAAGTTTGAAACATCTTTTGGATCAGAAAATTACCACACCACTACAACAAGTTTGGTTAACTAAGCTAATGGGGTATGATTTTGAAATTGTGTATAAGCTATAAACAAGGCTGTGTTAATAAAGTTGCAGATGCTTTATCTAGAGTTCAATCACTAGCTTTAATGAATATTACCATGAATACTTTTGATCCAGTCATTTGGAAAAGAGTATAGGATTCATGGGATAAAGATGAGAAATGGAAGATCATTTTAATGGATTTAAAATCTGGAAAGCTGCATCAGATATATTCATGGAATGGTGTGAAGTCTTTTTAAATAAAGGAAAGATTGTAGTTGGTGATGATATGAAGCTTCAGGGGGATATTATTTCTTTCTGCCATTTGGGTGCAACTAGTGGCCATTCAGGGGTGCATGCTACTATACAAAGAATTCGTTCATTGATTATATGGAAGGGTGTTATTAAACAAGTCAGAAATTACACAAGGAATTGTATTATTTGTCAAAAAGCTATGTATGAGACTGTAGCTTCTCTAGGATTTTACAACCTCTTCCAATTCGCACTCAAGTTTTTTTTTTTTGACATTTCTATGGACTTAATTGGAGGATTGCCCAAATCGCAAGGTAAAGATGCTATATTTGTAGTTGTTGACAGGCTTACAAAGTAGAGCCATTTTATTGCGTTCTCACATCCTTATTTAGCATCAGTGATTGTTCAGTTGGTTTTAGATAATGTTTTTAAATTGCATGGTTGGCCGGATACAATAGTTTCAAATTGTGATCCCATTTTTATAAGTCAATTCTGGAAAGAATTTACAGCATTACAAGGAATTCATTTGGCATCATATAGAGCCCACCATCTGCAAACAGTTGGTCAAACAGAGGTTGTGAATAGATGCGTGGAATCTTATTTGAGATGCATGGTTATGGATAAATCTAGTTAGTTGGGTTAAATGGTTGTCTTTGGCTGAATTTTGGTATAATACAAATTTTCATACATCTTTGGGTATCACACCATTTCAGGCCTTGTATGGATATCCTCCTCCACTTTTTGTTCCATACATTCCCAAAGATGTGAGGGTTGCTGCAGTGGATCAAGTGATTTGTGACATGGAAGAAACTATCAAGTTACTAACTTTTTCATTAATTAGAGCTCAAAATCGCATGAAACAAGTTGCGGATAAAGCAAGAAGTGAAAGGGAATTTCAAGTAGGAGAAAGTGTTTATGTCAAATTACATCTCTATGGGCAGTCCACTTTTAGTGAATCTCATTTTAATAAATTGGGACCCAAATTTTATGGACCATTTTTAATCATTGAAAAGATAGGAAAGGTTGCTTATAAGTTGGATCTACCAAATGACACTCAAGTTCATCCTGTTTTTCATGTATCATTGCTCAAATTGGCCAGAGGAGATGTTTAAAGGTCAATTCCTCTTCCTAATGGTCCAAGATTCTTGTTTAAGCCATTGCAGATACTTAACAGAAGACTAGTTCGTAGAGGAAGCCGAGCTTCAGCAGAAGCATTGATTTAGTGGGAGAACTTGCCGATTACAGAAGCAACTTGGGAGAATTTGGAAGATTTGCAAATTCGTTTTCCTAATTTTGTTGTTTGATTTGTTTTTGAGGTCAAAAACATTGTTAAAAGAGAGGGTCTTGATATGTTGAAATTTTGGATTATTACTTGATCAAGTTTACAAGTTCAGGGGCTGTTTTGATTATTTGATATTTATGTTTTAGATTAGATTGTTTTTTGTTTGTTTTCAGCCGTTTTTTAGGGATAAGAATGTTTGACTTTTGTGTTTTGGCTTTATTATAAATAGGGGGTTAAGGTTTAGGTTTCTTTGTACCAAAAATTTCAATTAATAAGAATCTGAGTTTTTTTCTCTTTGTTCGTACATCTTTGCTTGTTCTGGGAATTCGCAGCAGAAGGGTTGGGACATCAATTGGTATCAGAGCTTGGTCTCTGCCGGTTTGAGAGTCGTTTTTGATCAAGAGAGTAGCCCTTGGCTGCTGGGCTGAAGAATACGGTTAGCAGGCAGCGGTACTGATCGCGATTTGATCGAAAGCCTGAATTGATCGAGAAAGAAAGCAGCAGCAAAATTGAATCTGGAAAAGGCTGTGATACGAACTTGTGACTGGTTCGTACTATCTTAGAGGTTGTGAAGGCTGATTGGGTGAAGGAATCAAGAAGTTGATCGGACCTGTGTGATTCAGGTTGGATCGAACATATGGAAAACCTGCGATAGGTTCGATTTTGGGTTGAAGGCTGTGAGAGCTTCAATCAGGCACTTGTTGAAAGCTGTGAGAGTTGATTAAGGTTCATCCCAGGCGACGATTGAAGACAAGTTTCAGCCGAAATTGAGGGCTCCGATCATCCAATCGAAGGCTTCAGGCGACAATCAAAGGGTTTCAGTCGACAATTGAAGGTTTGTTCCAAGCGACCACAGTGAAGGTTGATTCTAGGCGACAAAATCGAAGGCTCGTTCCAAAAAATCAAGGTTGCAACTTTGTTGGGGACTGAAATCGAAGTCGAAGAGGAAGTAGCAGCTCGATTTCTGTGTGAAATCAAGAAGGTTCTGAGTGAACCGAACACAGCTCTGCGTGAGTTGGTGATTAAAGGGTAGAAGATGATCGGGTAACCAGATTCTGTGATTCGAACGGCTCTGCGTGAGCAGGAGGAGAAATAGCATGATGGTGATCTGCGTGATCAGGTTCTGGGTGAACCAAAACTGGTTCTGAGTGAGCTGGCAGGAAGAGATCTGTGTGATCAAAGGAGTTCTGGGTGAACAAAGGTTCTGTGTGAATCTGTGAAATAAAAGGGAAAGGTTCTGTGTGAAACAATTCTTGAAGGTAGTAAGGCTGAAACAAGTTGGGAGGAGCAGTGAAAGCTTCAACTTTAATCCTGTGTGATTCAAGAAGTGGCAACATCAACCTATGAGAGATTGTTGGATTTTTGCTGCTGTGAGAAGCAGTATGTGAGAGCAACTACTAGGTTTGACGAGTGATTGATCAAACAACTTGGTCAAAGGAAGGAGGCGTGAGAACCTGTGTGGTTTGGAAGAGACATGAGCGGAAGAATACTTGTGTTTGTGTGGAGCAGCTTGTGTGAAGATACCTGTGTGGGTAAACAAGAAGTAACTTTCTTGGTTGTTTTGACTGTGTGTAGTTGTTCAAGGAAACAAGAGAAGGTAAGGCATATGCAAGAGATTGATGCTGAAAAGAACTTTGTGTTCTAGAGAGAGCCACATCAAGAATTACAAGATTAGGGGGGTGATTGTTGGAATAATCTTGTTATTATAAAATAGTTAAGGGGTTAAAGTTAGAAACTTTAGTTTAATTGTTTTGTTTTATCTAAATTGAGTTTTAAAGTTTAAGTTTAGATTAGTTTTGTTTTTCAGCAAGTTTGTAGGGATAAGAATGTTTGACTTTTGTGTTTTGGCTTTATTATAAATAGGGGGTTAAGGTTTAGGTTTCTTTGTACCAAAAATTTCAATTAATAAGAATCTGAGTTTTTTTCTCTTTGTTCGTACATCTTTGCTTGTTCTGGGAATTCGCAGCAGAAGGGTTGGGACATCAGAAATAAGATAGGGACTGAAAATGTAAAATGTAGAAAGTAGAAGGGTTGTTTGTAATTGAGTAGTTGTAATACGGTTATAAACCGTTAGATGAATAACAAACAGCTCAAACTTTGATTGAGCTTTAGCTTATTCTCTCTGTAATCTTCTAGTTCTTATCAGACCCTTTTGCCTCTGTGTGCCTCCTGCCTTTTAAAACGGAGTTCTTTTAGCATTTTCAATTTTATCAAAATAATTATCATTCTTGCCATTTTTACAAATCGGATGTATATTTCCAACCAGTGCTAAGGATGACTGGTTCAAAGATTCAGTCAATCAGTTAAATATGTAGTTAGAATGTGTTTATTTGTTTATACAATCATACGTAGGTTAGTTGCATTGGACAGGCTAATTTCAACATCTCAATGTTGTTGTTGTTTGTGTCCTATTTCCTTTGCAGCTTTATATCTTCAACCAGTTACAGAAACAAAGCTTGTAGTTGATACTTCAAGAGGGGAAAAACTCAAAATAAATGTAAAAAAATTGTTAATAATTTACATTTTTTATACAATGGAACATGGACTCAGAACTCATTTCTGTTGGTTTCTTGTAAATGCAGTTTGATATCTCATTCCCTGCTGTTTCATGCACACTACTCAGTCTTGATGCCATGGATATCAGTGGAGAGCAACATCTTGATATTGTATATCTGCTTATAGTGTTCTCCTACTATTTCATTCACACCATTCTGACTATAATATATTTTGCAGAAACATGATGTAATAAAGAAAAGAATTGACACTAATGGCAATCTGATTCAAGTCAGAAGGGATCAGATTGGTATCCCTAAGCTTGGGAAACCAATCCAGAAACATGGTGGGGAGATTGCACAAAACGAAACATATTGTGGTTCATGCTATGGTGCAGAGTTCGTACGTCTTCTTTAATGCATATCACTAGCTTGGTTTTAAAATGTGTGCATCAAGTGCGCATAATTAGGTGATGCAATGATGCGGTGATAAAGTCGCATTGCTGCGGTTGATGTGATGGCATTCCATGATGCGTTCATTAGGAGTGCATAATGCTTTGGGCGTGAGGCGGTGTGATATGACGCATCAACTGACCAATATTTGAATGTATTGGTCTGAGTATTTCAAATTGTTGTTTAAAAAATTTAATCATCAATTGAACGAGTATGACCTTCAATCTTCGATTGAACAATGGGTTTGAGAATCTGAACAAATTAGGCCATCCATTGAACAAATTTGACTATAGATGATGTATATGTCTTGTATTTTAGTTTTTAAAAGTAGTACTCTAAAATGTTATATATAAATAATTTTTTAGCCTTTTTTTTCTAATAAGAATGCCTCGCGTATGGATGATGTGCTTTGGCTTTTGGGATTGAAATGCATTGGAGTGCCACGTGCTTTTTAAAACCAAGATCACTAGTCAAACCTATAAAAACTGATTAAATCACTGATTCTTGTTACTATTTAACAAAGCAGTCAGCAGTTGATTGTTGTAATTCATGTGACGAGGTTCGTGAAGCCTATCGTAAGAGAGGCTGGGGATTGATGAATCCTGATTTGATTGACTAGGTTGGTGGTTTATTCAAGATTATATGTGAATATATGTTGATAATGCTTAAAGTTAAGATTGTTGATATGTTAGTGCAAAAGAGAAGGTTTTATTCAGAGGATTAAAGCAGAAGAAGGTGAAGGATGCAATTTGTTTGGGTCTTTGGAGGTTAATAAAGTGGCAGGAAATTTTCATTTTGTCAAAAGCTTTCATCTCTCAAATATGCATGTTTCCCATGATGCTAAGGCTTTTGGAGAAGACAATTATAATGTAGGCTAGCATCTTAAGAAATATCTTACACATTTTTACAACATAATTAAATTTCTTTGATTTTTTCGTTTACTTTTTAAGTGCCAATGATTTTTGCAGATAAGTCACATGATAAATAAACTATCTTTTGGAGATCACTATCCTGGTATTGTAAATCCCCTTGATGGGTAAGCATTTTTCTTAACTACTTAGCTTAAAAAATAATGCCTTGTTAAACCTTAAGGATCTGATGACAGTTGCTTGTGACTAACAGTGTGCAATGGTTTCAAAGTACTCCAAACGGAACGTATCAGTATTTCATTAAGGTTAGTATTCTACATTGTGCCTACAATTATCAACATACATACACATAAAACTGTTAAATAATTAGGAACCACTTTTTGATTCTTGGATCATATTTGAACGAATGGCTGAGATTATCCAGTATTATGTCTTTCACTCCACAAATCACGACCAATAGGAACCACTTTTTGGTTCTTGGACCATATTTGAACGAATGGCTGAGATTTCCCACTATTATGTCTTTCACTCCACAAATCACGACCAATAGGAACCACTTTTTGGTACTTGGACCATATTTGAAAGAATGGCTGAGATTTTCCACTATTATACAGTGTGATAAGAGTTTGTTCAAGTTGTCATGTACCATTTTTCTAATTGTTTTTAGCCTTCCTAGGTAAAATTTTGTTTTTATTTGGTATAATATCTAATTCTTGTATAAATTGCAGGTGGTGCCAACGGTGTACACTCCTCTTAGAAGTGCTGTTATTCTGTCAAATCAGGTACATGATGGACTTTTATAGAAGGAATGTGTTTAGGTCAGGTTTTGTCTACTAAAATATATTAAATTTGTACCCTACAGTTTTCTGTGACAGAACATTATAAGGGTCTGGAAGTCCGTCAACATTCCCTTCCTGGAGTTTTTTTCTTTTATGATCTTTCTGGAATTAAGGTCTGTTTTAATGCTGTAGCCATAAATATGCATGGTCCTACTCCTATTGGTGTTAACTATATAGCATTTTTATAGTGTGGCTGGGATCACAGTCTTATGGGGGAAGTTAAAAAAGTAAAAATTGGCTACGACGCTTTATAGTGTTAATTTTGTGTCTCCTGCAGGTGAATTTCACAGAAAAACATAGTTCTTTCTTACACTTCTTGACCAACATTTGTGCAATAGTTGGAGGTATATGTTAGATTATGCTCATAATCCCAAACCATATGGTTAGAGGTGACAATTTAAAATCATTTTCTTATCAATGGATGGATTTTGGTTGTCTTTTAGTTCTAACGACTTAAAAGGTAAAATTAAAAAAAAAGATGGTTTCAAGAGAGACATTTCAAAGGGGTCAGACAGGTCAAAAGTCACCCAAATTCTGTTTTAATTGCACATTTTCCTTTGATCACTGTTTTTAATAAGTTAATATAATTGTGATAATAAAGCCTAGTAATATTGTTTAACAAATTAATTACATAAATTATAACGACTGTTATTGCACTCAAATGCTAATTTTATAACTTGTATTTAGGTGTCTTCACAGTTGCAGGGATAGTCGATTCTTTCATATACCATGGTCAAAAGGCATTGAAGAAGAAAATGGAACTCGGGAAATTAGGCTAAAGGGGCAATGATCATTTCTGCTTAAAACTTTTTGCCACATAATCCAGGTCCGGTCTCCTTCGATTTTGTCATTATAATTATTTTCTTGTGTATTGATTTTGCACCATGATTCATCTTAATGTATACTTTAGAAATACAGGGACAAGTTTTACAACATTTTTTAATTCTTTGCAAAAGGTATACACAATTTTTGGTGTCAATATACTACAGAAATATTGCTTTGGGAATTTAGATGCTTTTATTTGGTTCTAAAAAACAAAATCTCTAAGAGCACCCACAATGGGGTGGTGACTGGCGGATGTGGTGGTGCCAAGGGACAGACAGGCATTGCGGCTTTGTGCTATTGACAATGGAGAGGTGAGTTTTAAATAAACTGATAGCATTATTTATCACTTATTTGTTTAAATATGTAAAACTACTTGAGCCTTTTTGTCAAGGAAAAATATTATATTTGTTAATTTATATATATTTTATTATATATAGTTTATTTAAGTAAATTATTTCGTTACGAAATATTAACGTAAAAAGAGGGATCTAACTAAAAAAATATGGGCAATCCGCAATTATATGTACAAATTCGGTGTACGAGTTTGTATAACAAAAGCAGTAATGTTTAAAAGCTGTCGTGGTATAATAAAGTGTTAGTGATATGGATGACATTGTAGATAATAAACTTAAAGATGTGTGCTTCTGATGCATATAATGGGGATAGGGAGGTTATTCATAAGCCTCCTATATTACATGTTTATTCTAGAAAGGGTAAAATAGGTAATAATCACTAAAGTTGTTATGTAAAAGAATATATAGTAGATCTGGAGGGGAAAGGAAGTTAGGCATGAGTTACTTATTGGTCAGGCTCCTTTGTTTTCAGAGTGAGAGAGAGATTGTAATAGAGAAAGGTGTTCTTCATCCTTCTCGTTTTCCTTTGATTCCAATAAAATTCCAATTTCTATTGTACTTGTTTGTGCGGTGTGATTGGTTTTGTATCATTGGTCCGACCTGCCGCCTGTTCTTGCGATTTTGCTGTTCGATCGTCTGCTTCAATGGAAACCCGCAATCAAAACTCACGATTGGATTCGCATGAGCAACAGATCAAGCAACTCCAATTTGATGTCACTAAAATTAAACAATTGATGACCGAGGATCGCAAGGAATCGGCGGAATTTCGCAAAATGATGGTCGCGTGGATGAAACAATTTGAGAAGGAATCGCTGGAATCGTCGGGCTCGGGTTCTGGTCCTAAAGTCTCCGATCATTTTGAAACTCATCCTCACATTCCTCCCTTGTTTGATGCTTCTGCTCCGCCATTACCATGGGCTGTGAAGAAGGTTAAGCTTCTGTAATTCTCGGGTTTCGATCCACAAGGTTGGATTAAGAAGGCTAATCTCTATTTTGATATTAATAATACACCTGATGTTTTACACCTCAAATTGGCTCAACTTAGTATGTAGGGAGTGGCTCAACACTGGTTTACAGTGGTCACTCAGGTCCATGAATCCCTAACATGGACTGAATTTTACACTGAGCTTTTGCAACGTTTTAGCGGTCTAGAAATTAACAATCTTTATGAACAACTAGCCACAATTAAACAATCTAATTCTATTTTAGATTATATTGATGATTTTGAATATTTGTTATCATTGGTCCCTCGGCTACCAGAATCCCAGACCATCGGGTATTTTGTCGCCGGTCCTCGAGATGATGTAAAAAAATGGGTTCGACTTCACCGACCTCAGACACGGCTCGATGCCATCTATTTAGCCAAGGATGTTGAAGCAATGTTGCGACCCACAACGATTACGGGACCATTAGCTCGTTTTCGTTATGGTGATGCCATGAGTGGGAGCATGTTGCCTGGATCGGGTTCATCCGAAGGACGTGGGGATTCTAAATCCACTATGTCTGGGGTCAAATCGTCGGGGATTCTAAATCCACTATGTCTGTGGTCAAATCGTCTCGGCCTTCGTACTCCATTCAAAATGGATTCTAATTCCAAAACCAGCTCATTTGGAAGCAGTTATGCCGGTCCAACAGGCAATCGAGATCGGGGAATGCGTTCCTTATCTCAAACGGAATGGGAAGAAAGAAGAAAAAAAGGATTGTGTTTTCGTTGTGGTCAATTATATGGCCCAACTCATCGATGTCCGGAGGGTAAACTTCGGGTTTTGCTCTTGGGGGATGATGAAGAGGAAGGGGACAAAGGTGATCAGTTTTTGTTGGAAGGTCTTTCTATGGACTCTACTCCAGAGTCTCCAACAGGCACCTGTCTCGCCTTGGAAGTTGCGGGACTCTTAGTGCATCAGGATCCTCACACCTTCAAACTAGAAGGTGCTATACAGGGTATTCCCATTAGTTTGCTAGTGGATAGTGGGGCAACCCATAATTTCATTTCCAGCAAAATTCTTTCAGCTTTGGAGATGGTCATGTGGTATTCATTCAAAACCAACGTGTGGATCTTTCAGTGCAAATTGGGCGTTGCGTTTTCTCTATCAGGGTGTTGGCAATTGATACGGGGGATCTTGACCTTATCTTGGGTATGGAATGGTTACAATCGTTGGGGGAAGTCACCCATGATTGGAAAAATGCTTGGATGAAATTTGTGTACCTGGATATGCCGGTTGTTTTGTAGGGACTCAACCCTCATCATCCTCAGCCTGCTTCCTTACAACAGTTGCTATCGTTGGAGGAGGGCATTCCAGCTGAGGATATGTACAAGCAGGGTGTGTATCATCCTCTTCGTGTGTGTGCAACGCCTAGTGTGTTCTTGGAATCACAAAAAACTCAGTTGCATGGGTTGCTTACAAAGTTTGTGGCTTTATTTCAATCACCCTCTACCACCAAAGCGACCTCACGGTCACCGCATTCCTCTCAACACTGATACTCCTGTGGCTGTTCGGCCATACCGCTATCCGCGTGTTAAAAAAAATGAAATAAAACGACAAGTACAAGACCTGTTATCAATAAGGATGATTCGGCCAAGCCATAGTGCTTACTCTAGCCCTGTGATTTTGGTTCGCAAAAAAGACAACTCATGGAAAATGTGCGTGGACTATCGCTCACTAAACAAAGTTATAGTTCCTGATAAATTCCCCATCCCTGTTGTAGAGGAATTATTGGATGAGTTATATGGGGCTTTCTATTTCTCAAAACTTGATTTGAAAGAAGTGTACAATCAGATTCGAATGCATTAAGATAGTGTGGCTAAAACCGCTTTTAGGACACACGAAGGTCACTATGAGTATATGGTGATGCCTTTTGGCCTCATGAACTACCCAGCAACATTTTAAGCGGTAATGAATGATCTTTTCAGGCCTCTTCTTCGACAATCCGTAGTGATTTTTTTGATGAGATACTCGTTTATAGCCCCACTTGGGAGACGCATATGGCTGACTTGAAGGCAGTTTTCCAAATTCTCCTAACCAATGTATTTGTCCTTAACAAACAGAAATGTTCTTTTGGCCAATCTAATGTCGAGTACTTGGGACACATCATTAATGGCCAAGGGGTTGCTATGATCCTGCCAAGATTCAAGCAGGGGTTGACTGGCCTACATCCATTAAAGGATTAAGTGGTTTTTTGGGCCTTACCGGTTACTACCGCAAATTTATTCAACACTATGGCAGCATTGCTCGGCCTCTCACTGACTAAACCAAGAAAAATGTGTTTCTATGGTCAGACTCGGTGCAGACAACTTTTGATCAACTAAAGCAAGCTTTGATTACTGCGCCAGTTCTCACTTAGCTGGATTTTTCGCAACCATTCGTGATAGAATGTGATGCATCCGGGAGAGGCATTGGGGCTGTTCTTATGCAACAACATAAACCTCTTGCTTTCTTCAGCAAAGGTTTAAGTGATCGAAACCTTTCTTAATCCGTGTACGATCGAGAAATGATGGCCCTAGTCTTAGCAGTCCAGCATTGGATACAATACTTATTGGGCACTCGCTTTATTGCTATACTGATCAAAAAAGCTTAAAATTCTTACTTCAACAGCCGGTTACCAATCCAGACCAACAAAATTGGGTGGCCAAACTGTTGGGTTACGACTTTGAAATTCAATACAAGCCAGGGAGGAGTAACCAGGCTGCGGATGTCCTCTCGAGACAAGCGGAATTGGGCAATTAGACACCTTGAGTTCAGGGCCGTGTGGGTGCAGGGGGCTAAACTCGTGGCTGAAGCTCAAGAGGATCATGTAATTCAAAAGGTAAAGCAGAGTTGTTCCCAAAATCCTAGTAAACATCCGGGGTTTACTCATACTTGTCAAAAGCCCTCGGGCGCTCGCCTAGGCCCCAAAAAAAAGCCAGGCGCACTCCGGTGGCTTTCCGGCTAGATTCCGGCAAAATTTTGGAATATCCGGCAAAGTTAAAAAAATCCAACCATAATCTAGTCTAAAACAACCATAAAAAGGTTTTATATTTTAAAAACTTTATATAACTAGATTATTAATTGTTTTATAGTTAGACTTTATATATTTTTTTTAAAATTTTTTTTAGTTTAAAACATGTCAAACCTCTAAAAATGGTAGCTTAATACTATGCGCCTAGTTTAAAAAAGCCCTTTCTTTTTTTGCGCCTTACGCCTAGGCTCTGGGTGCGGCTTATGCGCCTTGAGTGCGCTTTGTGCCTCTGACAACTATGGGTTTACTCTAAAACATGGAATTTTGTTTTTTAAAAATCGGTTAGTCATTTCCGCTTCATCTAAGTATTTACCCGATCTCCTACATGAATTTCATACAACCATTACCAGAGGTCACTCTAGATACTACCACACTTATCAGAAATTAGCAACTAATCTTTACTGGCCGGGTATGACGTCTACGGTCAAACAATTTGTCAAAGCTTGTGACGTGTGTCAAAGATGTAAAGCTAGTACAGTCTTGCCAGGCCGGTTGTTGCAACCATTGGAAATTCCGGAGGCAATTTGAGAGGATTTGTCCATAGATTTTATAGGGGGACTGCCGCTTTCTAAAGGTTGTAATGTGATCCTAGTGGTGGTAGACCGATTATCCAGTTACGCTCACTATATGGCCCTAAAACATCCCTACACAGCTAAAGGAATAACATAATTATTTGTTAAAGTCATATGCCACCACGGCATTCCTAAAACCATTATCAGTGACCAAGATCCTCTTTTCATGAGTAAATTTTGGCAAGAGATCTTTCGTTTGCAGGGCACTACTTTGCAAATGAGTTATGCGTATCACCCAGGGATTGATGGTCAGAAGTGGTAAACAGATGCTTAGAAGCATATCTCCGTTGCTTTGCAGTAGATAAACCGAAAACGTGGGCAAAATGGTTGCCTTGGGCAGAATTCTTGTACAATTCCACCTTTCATGCTTCTACGGGTCTGTCTCCGTTCGAAATTGTCTATGGTCGCCATCCTCCTACGGTTTTTCATTATACAAACGGGGAAATTAGGGTGGAGGCTGTCGCGCAAGAATTAACAGATCAGGAGGCTGCATTCAACTGCTGAAACACCATTTGGCGAAGGCTCAGTCACTGATGAAATCTAACACAGACAAACATCGCCGTGAAGTGAAGTTTGTGATAGGTGATTAGGTCTATGTTAAACTCAAGCCGTATCGCCAGACATCTGTGTCCAACAGAAGCAACAACAAGCTGGCACCACGTCTTTTTGGTCCTTTTCATATCATCGAGACTCTGGTTCAGTTGCTTACAAGCTGCTATTGCCTCCTACTTCTAAAGTGCATCCGGTTTTCCATGTGTCTCTTTTGAAGAAAGCTATTCAAGGTAAAGCTGAACCTTTTTTCTCTGCTGAGTTGGATATGGAAGAGGAGGAGGTGTGACTCCCTTACAAGTTACTAGATGTTTGTATGATAACTGAAGGAGGTGGAGCTGTGGTTAATTCAGTGGTAACAACAGTTACCAGAGGAAGCAACTTGGGAAGATATTGAGTGGCTGTGGGTGCAGTTTCCATCTTTAAGTCTTGAGGTCAAGACTTTAAAAGAAGACGCGGGTAATGATGCAAATAATGGGGATTGGAAAGTTATTCATAAGCCTCCTATATTACATGTTTATTCTAGAAAGGGTAAAATAGGTACAACAACAACAACCTTACCCAGTATATTCCCACTTTTCAGTAGGGTCTGGGGGGGAAGGATAGATACAAACCTTACCCCTATCCCAAAAGGGTAAAATAGGTAATAGTCACTAAAGTTGTTGTGTAAAAGAATATATAGTAGATCTGGAGGGGAAAGGAAGTCAGGTGTGAGTTAGTTATTGGTCAGGCTCCTCTGTTTTCAGAGTGAGAGAGATTGTAATAGAGAAAGGTGTTCTTCATCCTTCTCGTTTTCCTTTGATTCCAATAAAATTCCTATTTCTATTTCTATCGTACTTGTTTGTGTGTGTTGTGATTGGTTTTGTATCAGCTTCTGATATAAGAGAAAAGGAATATATGTGGTATCTTTGTTTTAAAAAAGAAACAGAATTAGCTTCCTTTTAAAAGGGGTTTAATGTAAATATAAAAAGTAAAGGGGCCTTTTTTGACAAGTTCTCAATTTAAAATAAATATAATACATCGATTTCTGGCCAATTTGGGTGCAATTACTTGATTTAAACACAACCCAACTTATTACGAGCCAAATAAACGATTTTTTTTTACAATAACAATGTCCACAAGTTGGCTCCTTGCATTCTTGCATTCCTTTGGTCTTTATGTGATTTATTATGTATTTGAAATGAAGGTCTGTAAAATCGTGATCATCGTGATCCAGGGCTGAGATTTTCTAATCATCTTGATGGGGTTGCAGACATAGAATCATCTGTTAGTGATCGGTCCATCGATAAATCTTCTTCACTCTCTGAATCAATATTAGGGACAGATATGCTCTCAACTTCTCTAACTACCTCACTCATATCCGGTCGTTTTTCTGGTACTTTGTCACAACAACGGACAGCTAGATCTAGCAGTTTCAGCATCCCATGGATTGCACTTCTTTGCACCATGAGTTCCAAATCAAAGATCTCAGCTGTCCATTCTTCACGAATGGCGCGATGAACCCAATTGCAAAGATCCACTGCTTTGTTATCTTGTGGAACTGATAGAATACTAACTCTGCCTGTGAGGAGTTCCATAACTAGGCTACCATAGCTCCACACATCTGACTTCTTTGAGAACTTTCTGGAGATTAGGTATTCTGGAGATTTGAATGCAACCATTCGGTGAACCGAGATTGTGTTTGAGATAATTGAGGTGAGACCATAGTCAGAAACTAGGGCCATGTTGTTTTCATCTATGAGTACATTAGATGATTTTAGATTACCATGGGGAACTAGAGTTGAATTAGGATTCATGTGTAAGTACTCCATGGCTCGAGCCACTCCTTGGGCAACGGCTAACCTTGGGCCCCATCGAAATGGGACTCGGTCTCGCGTCCCTCTTCCTCCTAAGTATACCATGAAAACATAAAGTCTGTTAATGTTAACTGGTACATGATGCATGTTTATACACTGCAAACACGCCATATGATTATTTAAATTTGTATTCGTTAAAATACATCAAAGCTAAAAATAACACAAGAAAGTAAGATAAAAGTTACCATATTTAAAATTTGTATTCGTTAAAATACATCAAAGCTAAAAATAACACAAGAAAGTAAGATAAAAGTTACCATGAAGACGATTGAAAAGATTCCCATTCATCATGTACTTATGCACCAACAATTTCTCATCATTTGAGTAAAAATAAGCAAGTAATGGCACCAAGTTTGGGTGTTTTTGAGTTGCGATGACTTTCATTTGATTCATGAATTCATCATGACTCAATGGCTTCAAATCCCTTAGCCTTTTCACTATGACGTTTCTCCTGTCATCTAACCTAGCCCTATACGTATTTCCAAAGTTCCCTTTGCCCAAGCTCTCAGCAGAAGCGGTCATAAGGTCACCTAGCTCGAACTCGGGTTCTCCATCCACGAAAACAAGGTTTTCGTGGTCTTCCATTGGCTCTTTTGTTTGGTGATCTGTAACATTGCTTGGTATTTCATCCCCTTTTTCCTTGTCATCCTCAAGTGTGGCATTCTTTTTCTCTATGATCTTTTGATTAAGTTGTTTGTTCTTTTTATAGAACACCGTTAACAACATAATAAGTATGACTAAACCTATAACGTTTACAATAACCGAAGTAGCATTAACATGAGATTTGTTTGGACTAGTGGGAGTGTTAACATGTGATGGGGGGCTACATGTTGTGGAAGTTGGAAGGCCACACAAATACAAGTTATGATCATATGAAGAAGAGTTGAAAGATTGAAGTGTTCTAGTATTTGGTATAGGCCCTGTGAGATTATTGTTTGAGACATTAAGTTCTTTCAAACTAGACTGGTCTAACCATGGAATTGAACCCGTCAACCTGTTTTCTTGAAGTTGTAGTGACTTCAAGAGAACGAGGTTGACAAGTGAAGGTGAAATCAATCCTTCAAAGTTGTTTCTAGAGAGGTCAAGTTGCTCCAAGTCCATATTCTTAGAGAAGTCCATTAGTTGCCCAAATATCGAGTTATTTTTAAAGCTTAGTATTGTCAATGCGGTGAGATTGAAAAGGGCATCAACCTTGACCTCCCCAATGATGTCAAGATTGTCAAGAGTTAAACCAACGACTCTACTACCGTTGCAAGTAACCCCATACCAATTAATGCAATTAAAGCTTCCCCATCTATCATCAAGAAAAGCGTTGTGGAAACCAGTCTTGAGTGCCAAAAGAGCATTACGTTCATCCTCAGTGAAACCTATGACTATTTCAGCATCATCTTGAGCAACAACAATGTAGTTATGTAATACTAGGCCCGCAAATATGAAAAACTTGATAACCCCCATTGTCTTTGTTTTTGGTGTCATTGATTTGACATTGGAAAATGAGCAAAAGGTTGTGTACTAATAGGAACATAGGGAAACATATTCCATAAGGATACCATGTGAGTTGTGATTGATCATTGTTTGTTTGAAGAGGAAATCAAGAAAATTAAATTCATATTTTAATTATTGTAACTTCCAAACTGAGAATCCGAAGACTAAAAAGAACAAGTGATTTTGTAGTTCATAAGCTGTATATATGTAGTATATGTAAAAACTATCATCAATAAACCTTTGTGTTTTTGAAATAAAGAATATAGTTTTTAACAATCTACAGGAGGTTTTAAAGGATCCTATAAACATATTTATATCATATATGAGTTTGTGTGTGTGTGTGTGTTTGAGTCACGACAATGAATATCTACCATTATTAAAAAGAAGTTGCTGCTAAGAAAATATTGCAAGCATTCATGAAAATTTATAGAATGAAAATACAGGATTTTAATGTTTTTTTTTCAGTTATAATTATTGACTTGAAAAGTGCTTTTAACAAGATAAATTAGGCGTATACTGTTAATGCCGTTAATTTTTATTAATAAACAGAAAAAATTGTAATTTTTAAATTATTTATGTGCTCGGACACGCGCATATGTTCATGTTGGCTTGTGTTTGTTTAAATAAATTCATACATAATTTTAAACTAAATTTTTTTTTGCCTCATTTGAAAAGTATGATCTTTTTCTTTATTGTCCAAATTTTTATATATATTTTTTGAGTCAAACATTCAACTCTTGTTTTTTGAAATATTTATAAAATTTTCTTTTTAGTACGTTGAAACATTTGGGTTTTTTTTTTTTTCAATTTTTTTTTATATTTTCCATTATTAAATACAATTCTAAATGCATCAAATTACTAGTGAGATAATAAACCTTTAATAATTTTTTTGTGACAGTTTTGTAAACGTCAAAAAATTGATTAGATGTTGAATATTATTCCAATATGTATAAAAAATATCAACCATACCACTTTCAAAAAGACTAGCATGAAAAGATTGTAAAGTTAGGATTGGTTGGTAGTCTCTTAATGGTCATTAAGAGACTATGGTGGTGTTTGTTTTTTCAGAGGTAAAATGTCTGCGGTCTGCGGACCATGTCTGCGAAACTCTTTTGCAGAAGAGTTGGCCAAAACCCCTGCAAGAAGATGGTTTGTTTTTTAAAACCTTTTCAAAACATCTTCCCCACCTCAACCTCTTCCCGATCACTCCACCGTCACCCTTTTCCCTTTTCTCCACCGGCCATCACTCCTTCCCCACCGTCAGCCTCTTCCCCACCGTCCTATCAACATCTCAGCCCAACCCCACCAGGTGCGACGACCGGAATAGGGGCGATGACCAGAATAGGGGCGAACCCTCGATTGAGGACCTCGGTGGTGGCGCCGGTTGTGGATGGGTTGCGCGACGCTGTAGAGGGCGGCGACGGGGAGGATCGACGCAGTAGATGGCGGCGACGGGGAGAATCCACGCTGTAGATGGGGACGACGGGGAGGAGCCACGCTGTAGAGGGCGGCGATAGGAGGCTGCCGACGGCCGTGGAGAGCGGTGATGGAGGCGGCGATGGGTGGAGGGTGCCGATCGGGGGTGATGGAGGCGGCGATGACGGAGAGCTGTGAATGAAAACCTAATAAGAGGAAGAAGAGATGAGAAGAGGCAAGAAGTGCAAGAACCATGTCTTCTGAAAAACAAACAGTCTGAAACCTCCAACCTTTGCGCGTGGTCTGCGCGGCGCAGACATAAGAGGGTAGAAGAGCTTTTTGGAAAAAAACAAACACCCTCTATATCTTTGTCGTAAAATACTTTCAAACAGTTTACAAGTTTTTATATGTGGAGTTCCACCACCTTCCTGAGTCTTTACATAAATTTTTATACTCATCATATATTTCAATTTTTTTTGAAGTCATCATGTAACATATGTCTAAAACTGGTTTTGAACACATCAACGTGTTGTGTGGCAAGCTCGTCTTGCACAAATAATTTAATAATATATGAAACACAAAGTGTGTAAATTTGTCATTGCAAATTCGTTAATATTGTATTCTTAATTTTGCAACAACATTGTTTGAGGCGTTTGAATGCCACTTAAAATATTTTTATTTTGTAAATTAAAGGTTATTAATACGAAATCTAAAATTTGAAACAAATAATATCCTGTATGTAGATAGGGGAAAACTTCAAACACAATCATATGTTATATCATTTGTCATGAATTGAGATTTACCCAATGAGCGGTGATACAAAGATATAATTTGGGTAAATCATCTGGAGCAAACCAAACATCACTAAATTTAAATTTCAAAAAAAAAAAAAAACAAAAATTATTATCTTTATGGCAATTTTTCATATTTTTAAACACTGATGTCTTGCTATAGTAGGACTTATAGTTACATGGGTATAACAAGGTTGAAATGTCTCTTGAATCATGTTTATCAACTATTTTTTGTCGAAGTAGTAAAATGACAACGTTTCTAAGTTTGTCATTGGATCCCGAACCACATTTATGTCGTAATAAAAATGATATCGTCATTATCCTTTTGTGTTTGTTAAGCTTTCATGTCCTTTTTCATCGTCTTATAAAATAGTTTATTAATGTGTTTCTCTAACCTCAAAGTACGATTTCGTTGCTAAAAGAGCACAAAAATACTTGCAACGAGCCATTTGACACCAGTCACTCATTTCAACCAAGTCCAAATTGCACCGAATTTCCATTTTCTATTATGCGTAAGAATACGCACAATGGTTAGCTTGGTGTGGGAACAGACCAACGGATGATTTTTTGTATTTCTTATTAACAAGAGTAGAAAGTAAAAAGTAGAAAGTGTATTCTTATTAACAAGAGTTTGAAAGTAGAAAGTGTAGAAGAGTCAAGATAACAAAACGAGACTATTTGTAGAGTTTGACCAACATTTTCAAGTGTACAATCACAATCATACACAGTAAATTCTACTCCTAACATGACTATTTGTAGAGTTTGAAATTGTGAGATGTAAGCAAACCTTTCCTCTATCTTTGAAGAATGAGAAACTAATTCCAAAAACACCTCCAACTCATAATTTCATGTCAAGTAGATATAAATGAATCTAAATGTGTAGCAACCATGTTAAAAGAGATAATAAAACATTAGTTAAACTATATCATAATCAGTAAATATATGCCTTACTTGTTTGTATGCAGTAGCTTGAAATCGTTTTCGACATACATGCACTCACTCTCATGTATGTCCATACCAGGGGCGGCCCTGACCCTGAGATTTGAGGTGCCCAGGACAAGTTAGAAAAAAAGGCATCTAGCAAATTCGAATGTTAAATTAGAGGTGTTAAAAAAAACAAAAACCACCGAAAACTGAACCGTATTTGTAACTGAAAAAACATAACTGAATTATGAATTCGGTTTTTGGTTCGGTTCCTAATTGTATCCGAATTCGATTCAATTTTTTTTTGAATTCGATTTGTTCGGTTTATTCATAGGTTGCATGCGTAGTTGGTGTGTATATGCCTTGCTTTTATTCATGCTTTCTTTATATATGATTGTGTATGTGACCGCCATATGATTGAGATAAGTGTTTACAGTTTTTCTCTTTATGACTGATATATACTTATGTAGTTTTACTCATGCAAGGTTTACTCTTTTTTCTTGATAAAATGTCTTTGAAATTTTTTTTTTAGCCAGGGGTCTCTTCTAAAGCAGCCTCTCTACCTCTTCTTGGGGTAGGGGAAAGATTTGCTTTCATCTCACCCCTCCCAGACCCTACTTAAAAGTGGGATTAAACTGGGTATGTTTGTTTGATTGGCTTTGTTCAGTTTATTCAGTTAACCGATTAAATTGAATTAATAATTAAATTTATTATTTTATTAATATTATATAAGGTTGAATTAAGTTTATTTGGATCGGTTTATTTGGTTTTTAACCGGTTTAATTGGGTTATACCGGTTTATTTGATTGAATTCGGTTTATTCGTAATGGTTTATTCGGTTTTTAACCTGTTTATTTGGTTTTTAATCGTTTATTCAGTTTGTTCGGTTTTAGCCGACATCGAACTGTACCCCTTCCCGAATTACGGAAAACCAATTAAACCGAATCGAATAAATGTTAACCGAGGCGATGAACTCCTTAGTTTAAAGGGCATGAAAGTAACGTCATATACTTATAAGAAAATTACATTTTGAGGCGATGGACAGAGCCCCTAGCCCACCAGCCACCAATTCCCAGGGAAAACCTGACCCAAGCATCCGCCCAAAGACACGACGGTTAAAGGCCGGTAAAACCTGGTGGGATCAAGAATCGAACTCATGACCTGGGTCTCCTATCACTTCTCCCTTACCTCCACGATGACGGGGGTAGGATCATTATGGACGGGATAATGTATCCTGCCCATAATAAAGCCAAAAAATGCATTACGGACGGGATAATGTATCCTGCCCACATAAGACCAGGAAGTGCATAATGGATAGGATAACTTGACCGATCCACTTAAGCTCCTCCAACTTCTTTTCCAAGTCAAATATCGAGCACCGAGCTCGAATTTGATAGCAAAAAATAAGATTTACACGTTAATTCATAAAAAGGTTATATGAGTCAATTCTGACAGAAGAGAAAAGGGTGATAGCAGCCACCTCCAAAAGAACAAATACAGAATGAAGAAGAGTATGGAGGATAATAAAAGGAACACCTCCCATAAAAGGAAATACACGCTGGATCAAGCTAGGAGCTCCAATGACCCTCAAGAATATAAATACCAACCCCCTGATCAGGTAGTTGACACATTAACTCATTTCCTCACTTACTACTTTCTCTTATACAAAACACATACTTATTCTCACGTCAGAGGCTGATCGCAGGGACATCTCCCTGCGGTGAGATTAACGGTCTGTGGTTGCAGGTTCCTTCAAGCTGTTGATGGTATACATCCAGAAGACCAAGAAAAATCGTTGTTTCAACAAGTGGCACCACTCGTGGGATGACAGTACATTGCTACGTGTCTTACTCTTTGGTCTTGAAATCCCGATAAGTTACCTATGGCAGAGGGTACATCGGTTCGAGATGAATCTATTCCTCGATCTTCATCTCCTTTCATGGCTGTCGAACCACTACAGGAAGTCAATGACACAGTGGTCTAACCCTTGTGGGGATTCGTGAAAATTTCTCCAAACTTCAGGAACTAATGAAGGAATATGTTCGAGAGGAAAGACTTTGAGGTGTACGTGTACGTTTGGATTATGAGGACAGAGGTGACACTCCTCAAAACACCTTCTAGCAAGGTAACACCACTAATCATGTGACATTAGTAATACCCCCTAGCACAACTGAGGAACAAGCCATGTTGGCAAACATAACACCATTATCCTCCTTACCTCTACAAAACTTAACCTTGGTACCAATGGGATCAACTACATACCCATTTTCTACAAGTTATCCTTTCGATATGGATCAGGCATTTCCTTCATTACCAAACCCTTTACCAAGCTTTCCACCATTCTCGGTGAGTATCCCGAAACCCCTTTTCTACACAAGTGGACCAAGGGCCTCCACTACTGTACACACGCATGTGTATCCCTTTAATGATTTGTCGCAACCATATGTTACAAAAATGTCTTCAAAATTTACTCCACGAATATCCGGCTTCAAGTTTTCTGAGAGACAAAGATGCCTTCAAATGTTACCTTGTATGTGGCCTTGGCGACCCGAACGATCATCTAGACCTTTTTACCGAAGCAGCCATGGTAGAGAGATGGTCAATGCCCGTGTGGTGTCATATGTTTGCTCAAAAATTCACGAGACCCGCTCGCCTTTGGTTCAACAGCTTGCCAAATGAGAGTGTGGACAGTTTCGAGGAGTTGATCCAAGGTTTCCTCGCTAATTTCATGAAACAAAGAAAATACACCAAGAATCCCATGGCCATAAGCAAAGAGAAGATGAGGACCTTCGGGATTTTATGGAGAGGTATAAGGTGGAAGGGCTCAGCATCAAGGGAGCCACGGAACAAATGCGCATCTCCGGTTTTATGCATGGCATTAGGCCTAAACAGTTGGTGGAAGACCTAAACAAAACTGTACCAAGAACCATGGAGGAAACACTAGAATGGGCAGAAGCCTTCATACATGGAAAAGAAGCCACACAAAGCCTCAAGAAACACCGAAAGATCTGGAATAACAACCGGAAAGTTGAAGAACAAAAGCAAAAACCACGGTTTCAACCATTTGTGGAAAGATGATCATCAAGCCTTCTAAGCCTCGAAGGCCTTATGAGCGATCACACCATCACCGTAGTACACCACGGGAAGACAAAGATAAGCATGTTCAGTTCACAACGTTAACAAAGACACCTCAGGAAATATTGGTTACCAAAGATGCAATGTTTAGCTTCCGTCCTCCACAACCGATGGGTCGACATGATGACAAAAATCCACATAAATACTGTGAGTTTCATGATGATACTGGTCATTATACTAATGATTGTTTTCAGTTAAAGAAGCGGGTTGAAGCCTCCGTGCAAAGTGGAGAGCTGGCACACTTGATAAAAGATATTCGCCAAAAAACTGAAAAAAGACATAAAGATAAAGACAAAGAAAAGAAGCAGAAAGAGATCCTGATGGTTTATCCTTATAATAGAGTCAGAAGAGACGAAGAAGAGCATGCAGTTAATATGACTTAATTTTCCATTTTCTTCCCTCCTTTGCTCGCAGATATGGCAACGGATAAACCTATGATTGTAAAAGCGCTAATAGAAGGCGAACGGATGCACATGATATATTTGGATGGTGGAAGTGCGGTTGAAATATTATACGAACATTTCTTCCTTCAAATGAAGGACTCAATACGGAAACGATTAGTCCCTTCCAGAATCCTACTCATGGGCTTCTCTGGAGAAAAAGTGCAACCAGTTGGTGAATTTAAGTTGGAAAACACGTTTGGGGAGGACGGAAGGTCAAAAACACGAACACTGACTTTCATGGTTGTTTCCTCACCATCAGAATACAACATCATCATAGGGACGCCCGGTCTAAAACCTTTTGAAGCCGTGGTATCCACTGCACATGGCATGATGAAGTTCCCAACAGAAGCAGGCATCGCCACAGTCCAGTCAAGTACTACGGATAGAATAATTTGTATGGCAGAAGAAGGAAAAATGAATGGGGAAACAATGCTTGTCGTCATAAAGGAGTCGTTCCCAGAGCAATGTCCAAATAGGAACAAACTTGACAATCGATGGGCAACGGTCACTAGTGAAACTGTTAAGAAAAAACGAAGAAGTGTTCGCCTGGTCTCCGGAAGATATGACTGGAGTTCCAAGATAAATTGCAGAACATGCACTGAACATGAGGCCCCATGTAAAGCCTGTTATTTAGAAGAAAAGAAGTTTGGCATCCGACAGAGATAATGCAGTAAAAATTGAAGTATCCAAACTAGTTAAGGCATGATACCTAGGGAGGTCCAATACCCTACATGGATTGCCAACCCTGTTATGGTCAGAAAAGGCGACCAATCGTGGAGAATGTGCATAGATTTCAAGGATCTCAATAAGGCATGCCCTAAAGACTGTTATCCTTTACCTGAGTTCGATGCAAAAGTGGACTCTTTGGTTGGGTTCGGATTCAAATGTTTCTTGGATGCTTACAAAGGCTATCATCAGATTCAAATGACAAGAAAAGACGAAGAAAAAACCGCCTTCCATACAATTCAGGAGCTATTTTGCTACAAAAAGATGTCATTTGGTTTGAAAAATGCCGGGGCAACTTACCAAAGGATGATGGATAAGGCGTTCAAAAACCAGATAGGCCGCAACATCGAAGTATATTTCGATGACTTAGTTGTGAAAAGAAATGATGAAAAGGCCATGTGGGAAGACATTCAAGAAACTTTCTCCACTTTGAAGCAGATCAATATGAAGTTAAATACGGCCAAGTGTTCTTTTGGGTTGGAAGAAGGAAAATTTTTAGTTCATTTAGTATGCACAAAAGACATCAGGGCTAACCTAGACAAAGTGAAGGCCATTCGGGAAATGCCATCCCCACGAACGGTAAAGGAGGTCCAGAGTTTGAATGGAAAGATAGTTTCCTTACACAGATTCTTGTCAAAATCAACGGAAAAATCATTACCCTTCTTCAGGGTCTTAAGAGACTGCAATGCGAAGAACCGCTTTCAATGGACCAACGAAGCTGAAGTGGCCTTCAAGGAAATTAAAGAGTAAATCTCCAGTCTACCAACATTGTTCGCCCCCAAAGCAGGTGACGAACTGGCAATGTATATCTCCGCAGGGGATGGATTTGTAAGAGCAGTACTACTCATTGAGCAAGGAAATGTGCAACACCCGATATACTTTATCAACCGATAATTAAGGGAAGCCGAGATCAAATAATCAGAACACGAAAAGCTCGCACTGGCAAACACTCACACGGCTAGGCGGCTACGCAGGTACTTCCAGGATCACCATATAAAAATCTATACCATCACTGTATTTCAGGTATGTCTGTACATATTTAATTGTACTGATAAAACCTGATATGATAAATTGATAATTTTTATGATGGTATTATCACGGGTATACATTGATGAGAACATATATTTAATATGCATAAACCATGGGGAAGTTAGTTTGAAATATAACTAAACTGAACCACAGAGTTTAATGCAGCTGATTATCATGGTGATTTGGTTTTGGTGAGAATGGTTAAAGGTTATTGGTCTGATCACTAAATATAATCAAGGACACATGGTCATGGTTTATCGAAATGGTGGTGGGACGGTGGCCGGATAGGTTGCGACCGACTCCTACGTATGCTCTATACATAAACTTATTTCGGTCTATCATGGATGTGTCAGTGATGTAATTTTGTGGGTTAAGGTTTGGGAAACTGATAATTGATAATTATTATAAATAAAAATAATATTGAGAATAATTACGCGATTGTAAGGATACGAATATAATTTAGACACGAATATTATTTCAGAAATATTAACTTAATAATGTGTTCGCGTGCGTGACGATTCACACGAATATAATTATTAAGAAAAATATTTTGAAATGATATTCCATAAATCGTAATAGACTCGAAATACGATACGAACGTCGAATTCGAAAAGGTGACGATCTTTACGAATTTGTACGTAAGTAACGTGTTTCGATGAGATAACCGAAATAATAATTTATGATAGGTAAATTAAGAAAAAGAATTTAAAAAACGTTTATTAGGAATTACGATCTTTAAATGAATTTAAGTAAAAACATTTTATTGAACGAAACAATTTATTTAATGGTTCGTATTTAGAAATATAATCTACATGAAATCCGAGTAAATAAAATTTAGTAACGCAAAGATAAACGTAACCTAACACACGGGAAGAACCCGGGCTATAAAAGCCCATCTCCTTCCTTAAACGTAAATCACAAGTTCCTTCACATTTAAATGAGTTTTCTAAATCATTTGGTTAGAAACAACTTGAAACATAAGGTGTAGGGAACCATTATAGTAGAAATAGAGTGGAAAGTGGAGTTTTTAAGGAACCTGCAATGTTACGGGAATCTGGGAACGAAGGAGGTTAAAGATGAACAATTCGAGAAAGCCAAATAGGAAAACTCGAGAAACCTTTTCTTAAAAATTCGAGAAACCCTTTTACTACTCGAGAACTCTTATTTGGACTTTAAGAATTCGAGAATCACTAACTTAATATCCTAGAACTCAAGAACCTATTTCTTGTGTTAGCCAAAAGTAGAGAAACCTTAGTTTGGATTTCCCAAACTCGAGAACCCCTTTAGGGGCACCATAAATTAGAGAACCTCCCTATTTGTTGAGACAAATTCGAGAACCTCTCCATAAAAGGACAGGTATTGGCGGATTTTTTTGGTGGAAATACCAAATAAAGTGAACCACCTTAATGTCGAGGTCCAATATGTAATCGTAGAAGAAAGGAAACCAGGTGAATGGCTGTTATACACAGATGGAGCCTCAAGTACAAATAATGAAGCCGAATATGAAGCCTTATTGGCAACAAAATCAAATATGTCAACTTAACAACATATTCATCGTATAAATAAAATTCAAATGAAAAGGGGGATATCATACCCACACCCTGATGGAGATACACTGGAACGAAAGTCGATGGATCCCAATTCTTACTTAGACCAACAAGGATCAACAGAGACTCGGGATAAGATCGAATATAGGTACGATGTTCACACAATGCTGAAAGAAATTTCAGATCATACATCGGATCCTTGAGATTTTTCGCCACAAGAGGTTTCGAAGGATCCTTCTAGGTCATAGCTAAAGGGAAATAGGCAGTGGAAACCCCGAAAAAACAATTCTTCCAATACTTAGGAGATTGAGAAATACCGTAAATGCATTGAGGATAAATACCACGGTATCTCTAAAAATTGAACCAATCTCCATTCTTGGCTAGACTAAAGAATGTGCGGAACAAGGAAACCATTGGAAAGCCGCCCAAAGCACGACAAACCATGTCAAAATTTTTGATAACATTCAAACCAAACGGTGTCATTTGAGAAATATGAATCGCGTAATGTTCTAAAACATTCAATAAAAAGACCGGCAAAGGCAGTCGGAGATTTGAGAAATCAAAAAAGAGAGTGTATAACCCAATGCACCCAGGTTGGGGCTCACAAATGTTACTCGAGGAATCAGGACGAGTGGGACGAAACTCGCGACCAATGTGGTATCGAATGCAGACCTCGGAGAATTCCTTCTCTGATAACTCACAAAACCGGGATAGCATATCACGTTTTGTGTCTGACATCGTCGAATAAAACAAACTAAGGCAAGAAATAGACACTAACATGTGAATGTTTAAGTTTCAAACGAAGAAACTATGAGGATGAACGAAATTCATCGGAAAAATTCAGAGAAAATTGTGAAGAAGAAGAAATGATGGAGATAAAACGCACTGCCCAATGTATACCTGATTGACGGTTACAGTCACATCATGCTACAGTTGAGGGCACAGACGACATTTCAATTTTAAAGTCAAGGTCATTTACGTAAAATGTCACGTTAATAACTCTAAATGGGGGCTGATGATGGGGGTAGGATCATTATGGATGTATCTTGCCCATAATAAAGCCAAAAAATGCATTACGGACGGGGCAATGTATCCTGCCCACATAAGACCAAGAAGTGCATAATCGATAGGATGACTTGACCGATCCACTTAAGCTCCTCGAACTTCTTCTCCAAGTCAAATATCAAGCACTGAGCGCGGATTTGATGGCAAAAAGATAAGATCTACACCTTAATTCATAAAAAGGTGATAGAAGTCAATTCTGACAGAAGAGAAAAAGGTGATAGCAGTCACCTCCAAAAGAACAAATACAGAATGAAGAAGAGTATGGAGGATAACAAAAAGAACACCTCCCATAAAAGGAAATACATGCTGGATTAAGCTAGGAGCTCCAATGACCATCAAGACTATAAATACCAATCCACTGATCAGGTAGTTGGACACATTAACTCGTTTCCTCACTTACTACTTTCTCTTATACCAAACACATACTTATTCTCACGTCAAAGGCTGATCGCAAGGACACCCCCTGCAGTGAGACTAACGGTCTGTGGTTGCAGGTACTTTCAAGCTGTGGACGGGATACATCCAGAAAACCAAGCAGAATCGTTGTTTCAACACTCCATCTTACCACCACGACAAGACATCATTGGTAATTCATCTACTTTCTATCTATGCTAAATTTGAGAGGTAAATAATACCAAAAAAGCCCAAAAAACACGCTCCAAACAGTCACAAAATTGATCTCAATGGCTACATCTTAAAGTTAGTTGTTTAACGGGTAGGAAGCGGTTTTGTTTTGGCTTGACGGGTAGAAACAGGTAAGAAACCGTTTTTTTACCTATTTTCTTTGGTTAGTAGAATGTTTGAGATGATCTGAGTGTTTATTACGTAAGTAGGCTCTTGTATATTCATAAAAAGAGTACAATGATGGTTGGAACTACAAGCCAACAACTGATCACAGGAACTTGTATCTTCAGTCTCGAAGCATCTTCTTCGTGAAAATACATTCTACTGGAAAGTATCATTAATTTTGGTTCATTTTATAATCAAACTAGTTTGGTCGCATGCATACCATTACTTGTATGGAAAATGTATGTTCAGATTATATTTATCTATTTTTGTGTAAGTGCACACAGAGAAGTGTCTACATTATGCAACAAGAAACACATAATAACACCGACACCGATAAAACATTTCAAATAGATTTGAAAATATAAAAAAATTATAAATTAAATAAAATATGAGATTATATAATTGATTAATGTATATTATTTATTAGCAGTGTTATTTAGTTGTTTTTTTAGGGAGTTGTTAGGGAGACACCATGCCCGTTCCTTGAACACCATCCATACGGCCCGTATAGGCCTATACAGGTCGTATGGAATTCTGAGACCCGACAAAATTTGACATATCACATCACATCACAGGTCCGACATGTTCTTAAGACGCCAACCATATGACCCGTATAGGCCTATACAGGCCGTATAGAAATTCAATTTTGAAATGCGTGACAATCATTTGGGTTCTAAGTTTGCGTATAAATTATTTGACGCGATGTTTGGATAAATACTCGATTTACGTGCGAATACCTACTATATAATGAAAGTTGAAGTATAAGTTTTCTTCATTTAGTCTATTACTTGTTAAATATTACTTGTTAAATATTACTTGTTTGTATTTCTTCAAAATCGTACTAAAGGTTTAAAAATGTCGATAGGAAACAACCTCGGAGATGAATATATGTGTGTCTATGAAACTGATCAGGTAATAAGATTATTTGTTTTACAGTCATTAGTTTATAAAATCTTAAACATTTGTTGTTTTTTGGTATTTGCTGGTCGTAATGAATTGGTTGAACGGGTCATTGCCAGAGGGCTTGAAAATGGTTATTTGTTAACGGCAACCATTTTGTAATGGTTGAACTTACAGAGATTATCCAATTCCCCCACCAAGTTGGTACTGGTCAACATAAAAAAACCAACTCGCTGCTAGCTGGGAGATGTGGTAAAAGCCTCGTGTTGATTCGTATACAAATTGGTTGGAAAACAATCGAGATCCACCGTGTTTTGGAGATTTAAGTACATACGGATTGTAAATCGCAATTCATACACACGTTTGCACAGATACATGTATTAAATCATTTTTTATTCTTTAAATTGTAAATGAAAGTTCACACATGTCACACCCCCACCTCTCGTCACCTGAGATGATGTCATTCGTAGTTCTGAGAAGATTGCAGAAGCATAGTGGTGATGTCTCAGAGATGAGATGTGGCTTACTTGATACGGTATCACAACACACAGATTAACTTAAGATAAATACATTACAAGGATTTTGTAATTACAACCAACATTACAATATATAAACTAAGTTTATTACACAATCTAATTTATTTAATTACAAGTCTTTAAAGAGCATCCTCACCGTTTGTCATTGTCTCCCTGCAAAATGTTTGAGTTTGAAAAGTCAACACAAAGCTGGTGAGATCGTAAAGTTCAAGTTCAACAATATGATATGATATATAAGTTGTCACACCCCGAGCCGGCGGGGTAGGATCGGAATGATCAGATTGTTTACATTGCACATGATATATAAATAAGAAATTGCTAAAATAAAATAGAATTACAAAGTTAAATTACATCAGTTAAGTTTATAATTTAACAATGTAAATCTACTATCACATCATAAATCTTCAATCTTGTATCTGCACAAGATATACAAAATAACTGTGTAATGATGTCCAAAAAGCTAGGTCCTCTATCTGTAACCTAGTCCAAAAGAAATAACTCTTCAGTTGACCTGTTCGTCACCTGAGTCTGTCTATCCTCTTCTCTAGGGTTGGTACCATGTCTGGCACCAAGGCTACCAACTCGTGATAACAAGTAGTGTACCCCAGATGATCAGCTCCCTTCATAACATGATTGGAAAGCTCAACTTCCAATCTCTGCAGCTCATTCTTGGAGCAGAATTCTCTTCTCAGCAACATCTTGAATTCTTCCCATGGCATTGCCATCGCTTCTTCTCTTCCTCTAGCATTAATCTGTGAGTTCCACCAAGTCAAAGCCCGCTTGTTAAATGATCCAGCAGAGTAGCGAACTTTGTGGTGCTCTGGACAACTACTAATGTCCAGAGTGGTTTCATCTTCTCTATCCATTGGATTAATCCAACGGCTCCCTCAGTACCGCTAAAGCTTGGCAGTTTACATCCCACAAAAGACTTGTAGGAGTAGTGTGATGTATTGCCAGTGTTCCCACTAGCTTTTCCTGATGAGTTCCCTGTGTTGCGACTGTCATTCCGGATACGGTTGAGCATATTCGGTATCACTTCTTCAGCTGGTTAGTCAGCTGACTGCTCAATAGTGTCGCCAGGGCGATGATAGCAGGATCCGGTATCTGTGTCGTGCTCGGACCGGGAGGTGGGTTAAGTGGAGGAGGAGGAGGTGGCGGTGGTGAATCAGGTGGTGAAGGCGTAGATGAATGTGGAGCTAGGTCTTGTGGTGGTGGAGGTAACGAGGGAGTCTGTCTTCTTGGCGGCATTCTGATCATAACCAAAAGAATATTGGTTAGTGTAGTGATCGAATGCAGAAGACAATATGCAAGGAAAATCTTTAGTCCTATGTTCTCTACATGCAGGGTCCCTAGGTTATAGTCTAGGCCAAACCATTTAAATAAGTGACCTATGTTTCTCTATAACCATGGCTTTGATACCAATCTGTCACACCCCGAGCCGGCGGGGTTAAATCGGATTCCCCGTCGGGCGGAAGGTTCCCAGGGCGCAATATCGTGAGTGATAATCGAAATGATCAGATTGTTTACAATGCACATGATATATACTGAGAATTTGCTAAGTAGAATAGAATTACAAAATTAAATTACATCAGTTTAGTTTATAATTTAACAATGTAAATCTACTATCAACATCCTAAATATTCTATCTTGTATCTGCACAAGATATACAAAAGAAATTGTAAAATGATGTTTCAAAAGTATGCAGGTCCAAAAAATGCTAGATCCTCTATCTGACATCCAAGCCCTAAGGTAATAACCTCTTAGTTGACTTGTTCGTCACCTGAGAAGTCATGCAAAAAGATCAAGTCGACACATGGTTGGTGAGTTCATGTAGTTTTTATAAAAAAATGAGTTTGAATACCCTGAATGACAACCTTAACCTAACCATTAACCACCTATACCATCCAGTTCAGTATGCTTATATATAGGGCATATGTAGGGTTGAACTTACCGCCCGCCCAGCCACCGTCCCACCACATACTAAACCACATGATATATTGTTCCTGATGATAATTAAGCGTTTCATCCCACAACATTGATTCCATAGCCTCTGATTCATAGCATTAGATTACCCTGAAAATGTTTACCTTGATTCCCCAAAATGACAACCTTAACCTCACCAACAACGACCTATGCTATTCAACCAAGTATGCTTATATATAGGGCATATGTAGGGTTGAACTTACCGCCCGCCCAGCCACCGTCCCACCACATACCTGACTGGTTAACATATTGTTGTTAATGATAATTAAGCGTTTCACTCCATTCACCTTCATCTTAGATTTTGATTTCCACAAATTGAAATACCTTTGATTTCTTGAGTTCACCATGTGTCCATGATTACCCCAAACACTTGTAGAAATATGATATTAAATGTTTGATTTAATTAATAATCAATCATTTAAATACAACTAAGACAGATTGGGCCTTTATTTGACTCAATCAATTAGACTTAGTTGTTGGTGGTTGTCCAAGTTGTACCCCCTCACACGTGGCTCATATCAGGCATGACCCACAAGGAGTCTACCTGAATGCGTCGGGACTTTCATGATTTGCTCATATCAGCTTGACCCACAATGTCTACTGTATGCATCGGGACTTTAGGATATCCTTTGATTCTAATCTTCATGATTTTCATGATTTCATTTGATAGTTTAAGTTATGCCCATGTAGCTTGACTACAAGAGTCTACTACTGTGACGGGACTTTCCGTGTGTTACGCGTGTTCTTGATTTACATACAACCGACATCCACCTTAACTTAAGCAATTAATGATTTCATTAGGTCATAATGATTTCATTATTTTGATGATTCACACACGGTAATGATTTCCATGATTCTCATGCTTTTTCTCTTTTGATCTTTAGATTTCCATGATTTCACAATGATTGTAGATTCTGGAGTAGGATCCTTAGTTTATTGATCGCACACTGGATTAGATTCCATTGCATTTGATCTTTAGCTTTGGTTCTTTTGATTTCACTTTAGATTTAGATTCTGGAATTTGAACTCTATGGACTAAGGGTTTGTTTGGAGTTTAGAATTAAGTTATTACTCATAAGAGTAATTAATTAACCTGATAGTTCATTCTGCATAACAATTACCTAGACAAGAGTCTAGGAGTATAACAAACATATATAAAGCATAAAATAAGTAAAAGCGTATACGTAAAACAATTTAAATAAAAATATTTACGCATGCTTCTCAGCCCTGCGTTTGAAAACAAAAATGTTTAGAAAAGGGGCAATGAACTCACTTGTGTTGCTCTGTACTGATTTACCACAAAATGCGCGCTCGTTGTTGTAACCTAAGTATCTTCAGTACCTGAGTTGTTTTTAAGAGAATTCGAATACGATAAGTATATACAGTAGTCGTAGTGTCTATGGTTTGGTCGCGATGTACAACTAAGTGTCCTAGATTACTAATGTGCTTCTAAGATTTCATCTAACTTACTCTAACTTATTACCCATTAGTAACCCCAAATCCCTTTAACTCATTATTACGAGTTTTTAATTGAAATCGTTTCCAAATTAAATCTTCTTTAAACTCATTTATTTTAATTTAATAAGGTTTACAAATTATTTTCTTTTATTAAAACATAATGAATTTTAGGAAAATAGAGTTTATACATGATGGGCTTGGGTTAAGCCCATTGGGCCATACTCGAGCCCATTTATTAGACCTTGATTTCTAAAATATTTCTTCTCAACACTTTGATTACTAAGCCTAGATAATTTAGATAAGCCATCTAGGTTAGTTATATATTTTTATGGATTTTTTTCTCTAGGGTTTAAGTGTTAATGATCAACACTCAAGGCCCTATCTTGTAGTTTTATTCCTCATGATTTCTCAAAGGTTTTAAGCTCAAATATATTGATAACCCTCATTAGATGTTATCATCAGTTATGAGGTTTCTTGTTATTGAACACCTTACTAGTTCTCTTGTTCACTTCAATTCCAATTGATATCTAAGTCCAAGTTAAATCATTAGGAACTATATGTTGATTGCTTATAATGGAAATCCTATAGTTCCTTTTTCCCATGCACACCCACATGCGCACACACACACACACACACACACACTTATTTGATCTCCCATGCATGCACACTCCTTAGCCTCTCATGCTAGGTCTAAAGGAGGAGCTCAACCGCATGAGACTTCGGCCGTATGGCCTGAACCGAATCAACTAGTCCGACCAAATAGATGCTTGGCTGAAGGAGCATGGACCGACCGAATGAACATCTTGGCCGACTAGAGGGTCGAATGAAGGCACTCGATCGAATGGGGCATAGTCGGATGAGTTGGGTAGGTCGCATGAAGCTTGGCCGAAACAGGATTTGATTCGGGCGAATGGGGCTGAGCCAGAAAGAAAAGAGGCGACTGACTAAGGTCGAATGATCCCTGGTTCGGGCGAAGGAAGGCTGGCCGACTGGGCTTAGCCATTCGGCCGAATATGGCCTGCGTGTGTTCATTCGCCGAACTGGTTGGGTGGTCATTCCAAGGTTCGAACAACTCATCCATGGTGGTTCTAACTTTGATCTAAGGACCAACCTTCGGTGGTAATACGTTCCTAGCTGATCCTAGTCTAGTTTCGTGCAGAACCTAAGGTTTGAAAGAGGGGGAACCCGACTCTAAAGGGGTTCGAATTTAGGGTTTAGAAAACCCTAAAACCGAGTTAAATCCTTGGATTTTACCTCAAATTCGGTGGGTGAAGGCTTAGATCTGTTGTACTTCTGTGATCTATGCGTGATGGTGGTCGTTTAGACACCAAATTGGCTCGATTTCATGGAGTTTTGAGAGAGTTATGTGTGCTTGAAGTTTGAATCTCTAGAGAGAGAAAGAAGAGAGAGAGAGAGCTCGAGATTGAGAGATGAAATCTGGTAGGTGGGGTTGAAAGATGGCATTAATTGCCATCATAAATGAGGGTAAAATACCCGGTTTCGTTCGGGTTCATTCGGTTTCCCGTGGTTTCGCGTAAAAGCGCCGTTTTTTTCGTCGTTTTTGTAACGAAACGACTTGGTTTTAAAATAAGGTTAAGAAAATTATTTTAGGTGGTTATTCCTAGTAAATTAACTAAATATCTTCCATTTATTTTAAATTTACGAAAATATTTAATTTGCTGTTTAAAATCGAATCGTACAGTCGTCGCGCGTATTCGTTCGAATCGTCACCCGTACGAACACGGTGATAACTATACTTTTCAATATTGTTTTCTAATTATCGGATATCATTCAGAACGTTAAACTTTCAGATATATTCGTATAGATCGTCACCTATACGAATAATCCGTCGGTTTAGCATTCACGTAACGACATCCGTTGTTATTTTGTTCTATAAGGCCTCACATACGTTTATACATAATAAAATCCTAACACATAATCACATGATGGTTCTATAATGCCAGATAATTATCTGACTGATGAACCATGTTTCTGAGTTTTGTTTCTCTAAAATGATTCTGAGTTTGCTCTTTGATAACAGAAAATGATAATGCTACATGTAATGAATATGGCATACACTGAAATACGTAAAGTTTGTACCTGATTACTGTTTGTTTTACTGTTGAGATCACTGTTCCGGTGACGTTTCCGGTACTGATGTTACATCCTTTGATTCTTGATCGTCCTTGATTCTCTTGATTTTGATATTGAATTCATTTGATCGTTCACGTTATTGCCCATATAGCTTGACTACAAGAGTCTACTATTTATGCCGAGACTTTATGTGTGTTACACGTGGTCTTGATTTCTATACAACTGACATCCACCTTAACTCAAGCATTAATGATTTCATTAGATTTTTAATGATTTCATTATTTCAATGATTCACACACATTTATGATTTCTGATGTTCTTGAGTCTCTTGATTTTGATATTTAGAATTTCCATGATTCCACAATGATAGTTGATTCTTGATTAGGATCCTTTGATTTCAGATCACACACTGAATTAGATTTCTTGAACATGATGTTTAACTTTAGTTCTTTTGGTTTCACTTCGAATTTAGATTCTTGAATTTGAGCTTGATGGACTAAGGGTTTGTTTAGAGTCTTAGAATTAAGGTATTACTCGTAGGAGTAATTTGATTAAATTGTTAGTTAATTCTGCATGGCAATTACCTAGACATGAGTCTAGGAGTATAAACAAGAATATATATATAACATACAATGAATAAAAGAATTTAAGTAAACAATTTAATAAAACAGTTTACGCATGCTTCTCAGCCCCGCGTTTTAAAACAAAAATGTTTAGAAAAGGGCAATGTACTCACCTGTGTTGCTGTGTATTGTACTGTCACAAAATGCCCGCTCTTTGTTTGTAGACTAAGTATCTTCAGTTCCTGAGTTGTTTTAGAAGAATTCGGATACGATAAGTATACGTATTAGTGGTCGTATCTAGAGTTTGGTCTCGGTGTGCAACTAAGTGTCCTATGTTGTTAATGTGATTCTAAGATTTAATCTAACTAGTCTAACTTATTACCCAAATCATAATCCCAATCTCATAATTAATGACCATTACACCTTAGTGATGCATGGTTTACGTTGTTCATATTCAAAGTCTCTTAATTAGAACATTTCAAACACCTCATTTTACATCATTAAGTTAAAAATCATTTTATTTAATTTAAAGAAGATCTTAATAAAAACTTATAATTTAATTTAAGAAATTATGATCAACATGTTAGGCTTAGGTTAATCACATTCGATTAACCTAAACCTGTTACTAGGTCTTTGTTCACGATAGTTCTTTCTTCGCCCGTGTGTATAACTTAGCTTAGAGTGTTCAATTGAACAATCTAATTTAGTTATATAATCGTATGAAATTTCTAGGTGTTAGATGTAATTATTGAAATTTACATCAACACCTTATGCAATAACATCCACTAATGCATGTTCCTTAGTTTGTTCTAGGCTTTGAGTACCCGTAATTTCATTTCCTTGTTCTTATAACTAAGTTCAACAACTCTAGGTCCAGAATTTCCCTAATTAACCAATACTTTAGATTTGATCATCATTGGGCAGCGAACCTATTGGCTTTTAGAATAGTTTCAGCGAACCTTCAGGGTTCGCTCAACAAAGTTTCGACCATCAATAGGTTCGTGGTAGCATAGGTTCATCCCACCTAGGTTCGTGCCACCTGCAGGTTCGGCTGAGGGAGGTTCGTTGATCAAGGGTTCGTGGGTCGAGGGTTCCGCAAAACCTCTAGGTTCGGCCTTATTGGTTCGTTGACCACAGGTTCGCCACTTTGAGGTTCGTGGCTATCAGGGTCGGCTAGCAGGGAAGATAGGTTCGGCTCTGGCTTTTGGTCAGAGTCGACAGGTTCGGCCATCAGGTTACAGGTTCGGCTACCTGTATGAAGGTTCGGCCGATCGAACTGGTTCGCGAACATGCATCATCTTCTTCATTTTTCGACTCTAATCTGCTACAAATTAGTTTCCAAAGTTTCCCAGTTGTTTCTAAATGTTTATCTAAGTGTTTTCTGAGTGTTTATTTCGGTTGAACAACCAAAATCCTAAGGTTCGTAGTTCACACTCAAAACCGAAAGAAAATGGAGATTTACCTCAAACTTTATGGATGGATGCTCGAATAACTTGTACTTCCTTTATCTACGTTGCGTGGGGATCGTTTTGACACCAAGAATGCTTGAATCCGATGAGAAATGAGCACGAGATCTTAGAGAGAAGTTGAAGAAATCTAGAGAGAGAGTGACGAGGTTAGAGAGACAAGGAGGGGTTGGTGAGTGTGGTTATGGCATTTTATTGCCATAATAAATGCTTCACATACCAGGCTTCGTCCGGTCCCGCTCGGTTTCGCGTAAATGCGTCGGTTTCTCGTCGTTTCCGTAACGAAACGACTCGGTTTATAAAATAGGGTTTATGAATTTAGTTTAAGTGGTTATTCCTAGCAAGTTAACTAAATATCTTTTAATTATTTTAAATTTTCAAAAATATCAAATTTAATGTTTATAATCGAATCGTATGGTCGTCGCGCGTATTCATTCGAATCGTCACCCGTACGAACACGACGATAACTATACTTTTCAATATGGTTTTCTAATTATCGGATATCATTCAGAACGTTAAACCTTCAAATTTATTCGTACAGATCGTCACCTATACGAATAATCCGTCGGTTTAGCATTCACGTAACAACATCCGTGTTGTTTTGTTCTGTAAAGCCTCACATACGTTTATACATAATAAAATCCTAACACATAATCACATGATGGTTCTGTAATGTCAGATAATTATCTGACTGATGAACCGTGTTTTCTGAGTTTTGTTTCTCTGAAATGATTATGAATTCATTGTTTGATTCATGAAATGATAATGATACATGCTATGAATATGAATTACACTAAAATACATAGAATTTGTACCTGATTACTTTTCATGTTACTGTTACGATCACTGTTCCGGTACGATTCCGGCACTGATGTTACATAAGTTCTCAAAATGTTCAGTTCAAGATAACCATGGGACCAGTGACAATCCGACTTTTTGGATTAACTTCACTAACTGAAAAACAGTGAGATCACAGGCCCAACAAGACCAATTAGGCCCAATGAAGCCTATGTAGGCCCAATAGAGCCAAAGTAGGCCCAATAAGCCCAAGGGTGGCCCAGTAAGGCCAAAGAAGGCCCAGTAAGGCCAAAGGGAAGGCCCAATAAGGTCAAGGAAGGCCCAATGAGGCCCAATTGTATTTGAGAAGCCCAATTGGGTTAATTAAGCCCAACGATGTTCTAAGAAGTCCGAATTGTGACAATTCGGGATTTTCGGTTCAATTTTGTAAACCGAATTATTATATAATTGAGAGAAATCAAGACTAAGGGATTAGAAGTTGTTGAAATCAGTCTCAATATATCTTAATTACAAAGTTTAGATTTGTAATTGAGTTGAAAGCTCAATTTTGACTTTAGAAGTCAAAATACGATTGGGATAATCAAGAATAGTTCAAATTCATTTTTGTAACGGCTGAAGTTATTAAATTAAACCTTTCAATTAAGTGTACTGATGATTATTATCATCAATCAGGCGTTTTAAGTCCCTACAACTTCGAATTAATCATGGATTGAAGACTAAAGGTTGTAACCGTAGCAATTATGGCTCAAATTAGATAAATTCGATTAGGACATTCACAATTGAACGCTCCTACACTTCAATCGGTATTCTCAGAGTATCCAGCATACACCACTTCGATCGCAGAAGCATCGGATTGAGGAATTGAATTGAGATCGGCCGAAGAAGCAACCTAAAGTCGAGATTCAGCAATTCGATATCAAATCAAGTAAGAAATCATTCATACACCTTCTAAAACAACCGACTAAGATAATCCCTATGTTAATTCGGGGTTCCAATATCGAATTGATCATGAACGACAATTAGGATTCTAAGTAGAAACGGTTTTGGGGATTTTTATACAATCATGTTTAAGAATCAAATTAAACTATGTAGATAATTTCAGAGAGGGCCGACTAAGGTTAATCCCATACCAATTGTAAATAATAGAACCGAATTGATAGACTTCGATTCTAGGGTTCATGATGCAAAGATGTTTTGGGGGTTTCGGTTCAAATAAGTTTGATAATCAAATTAATTTACATGGTAAGTTTCAGAAGACTTCGATTATGCTAGTTGGCATGTTAATTTCAGTTTAGAATGACGAATTGTTAATGATCAAGATCTAGGGCTTTTATGTCAAACGGTTTTAGGGATTTTGGGTTAATAGGGCTTGATATTAAAATTAAATCTATCAGAAGGTTTCGAAATATCATTTTTAATGAAAACCATATGAATTAGGATTCTGTTGATCATCAATTCGACTGAATTGATGCGGGATTTAGGGAACTCGAGTTCGAACATGATTCACACTCGATTAATTGTGTTGTAATGAATAATTGTTCAAATTAAAACCATCTAAGGAGTCGGTTGGATGATTAGAACAAAAGCCCCAAGGTTGGGGGATCAATCGAGTTCGAAATCGGAACCAATTGGACTGGTATGCTTCGGCTATAGGAAGATTAAGGGAAACCGTTTAGTTAGGGTTTAAAATAATTAATTCTGGATGTTTGTTGCGATACCCTAGCGGGCTAAGTTGGTAGATGCGTGTGTGTTGATGTGGGGGGTCGCGGGTTCGAATCCGGGTTCCACCATTTTTGAAGGATTAAAATTATTTTTGATTATTAGCTCATAACTTATTCGTTTTAAATCCGTTTCGACCCGTTCAAGTTGCGTTGGAACCGTAACAGGAATACGGACACTTTCAAATGTTAAAATTTATATTTTAATCCGAAAACGAAATCGCGTATAATTACGGTTATTTAAATAAAATCAAATATGATTTTATTTAAACGATTTCAAAGGCACGCGTGCATACGTATGCACATTCTTAACACTTTAGTATACGTGTGTTGACACGTATGTGATTTTAAGCACAAAAAGACATTTCGAATAACACTAGGTTATTGTTTAAACACAGATTCTTCGTAGGAGGATTTCTTACACGAGCTTTTAGTGTTTGATCATTCTGCAATCATCAAAGGTGCGTACACGGCCCCTTTCTTATTTTAAACTGTTTTGGGGGAGAAAACAAGTGCAACAAACTCTTTTTAGATACATATCACTTGCATGAGTTAGCTGTTTACATTATGTGACAACATAGCAACTTGAAAGTCCTTACACACCTCGAACCGTTTAGTTTGCTGTAACGCAAAGCGTGGTAGTTGGAAATAGATCTATTAGGTTTGACAAACCTCACCTGGTAGATGGGATCTACGCAGGTGTTTGACTGACCAAACACATTTTACTATTGTTGTGTTAGACAATAGTGGCAAGGCAAAAACATGCTATAGCATGGCAATTCGTCAGCTTCGGTGTCGAACACTTATGTAAATAGTTTATATGACTAGCTATCATGACTGTGCATGTGTGATTATGTTATCTACAACTTGACATTCAAACTGTTGTTTTGAACATTGTGAATACTTAAAACCTGTGTTATGCACCAACCATTGTGTTGACTTGGTTTACATGTTTTCTCAGGACGCTAAGGCGCGCGTTAAAGCTGGCATGGACTAGGAGATAGAGTCGCATGCATTTTAAACATTTTAGATATTTGGATTATTAAACATTTGGAACATTGTATTGTATTTTACATTTTACAAATGTTATTGGTTTTATAACGCTTCCGCAACTTTTGAAAACTCTGATGTATTGTTTTAAAGACCAAAGTATGTTTTGAAAATTCATATAGAGGTCTTCGCTATGTCTAATGATCTGAGATCCTGGTTTGTCACGTTCCCAAACGGTATGATTCCGTTAGTTGGAAATTGGGGGTGTGACAGGACCCATACCTTGTTCCTTTCGGACTACTCCGTTCTTGTTATATAAAGATACTATCCGTCGCTACATATCTTAGTGCCTCATTGTCTTAATGTCTATCACTACAGTAAGAAGTTCTAGAAACAGATAACAAACATTTACACCAACTCTCGGCAAATGGGTTGTCAGCCGATAGTACTATCATTGTTTTTTGTTCGGCCCACATGGGTTCACTAGATACAGTTTATGGAAACTGATGATAATAGTTAAATTCTGCATTTGTTTATGTTTAATAAGTTATTCATGCTTGAACTTACTCATTAGATCTTCCTCAATGTTCAATGTCAGAGACATTGCCTTGAAAGTCATCAAACCGATATTGGGTTTTTATTAATTATTTTAATGTCGTATCATACAATGTATAATATTGTAGGAACCTATACTGATTCAGGTTCATAATACACAGTTAATGACACATTGGATTAATCTGAATAATCTCAGATTAACCAAATAGTTAATGTTGTTAATTGTGGTGCTAAAACAGTTTCTAGATGAATTTATGGCTTAGGAACGATCAATCCTTGTTATTGATTACCCAAATATTATGGAATTTCATAATGTGACATTAGGATAGGTTTAATAACCATGTTTAACATACTAATCTGACTGTTATCATAAAAATCAGATAATCATTCCTATGAGTATGTTAATGATTGTGATTAGTTTTAAACACTTGGATTTAACCTTGCATTTCAAAGATTAATCAAACTAATAACCTACATTGCCACAATCAAATGGTTTAAACCATTATAACCATTGTTATGATTTCATGAAAACCGGGCATTACAACAGATCAAAACAAGGATTTACATGTTAAAACATCAAGTTCTTCGTTTATAATCAATCCTAGCCATCATCTAGGCAATAATCAACAACCCTAACTATACCATTGCATGCAAAAACAAGATCTAATCAACCATTATCAAACTAGAATGTTAAAATGAACCGTTACTTAATCAGACAGATTTCTGGTTGTAAAACAACGATCAGGACTTGCAGAAACGTTCCTTGGTACGATCAAGATGTTAAGAAGCCCTTAAAATTGAGATTTAGATGTTGAAAACCTGTTCTTGTTCGTTTGGAAGCAAAGAGAAGTCGATAAAAAGAAATAAACTCTTCTTCCCATGTAATCTGATCTTTTAATCTAATCTGCCGACCTAATACACGTCAGGCGTACCGCCACGAATGGAAGTTTGGCCTGGGGCGTGGTGCGCGAGAACAAAAGATCCCATATCTTTTTCTGGTTGCGCGCGTACCGCCTAGTGTGGAGGTCTGTAGCTAGGCATACCGCCTGGCACCACATATTTTGATATTTTTGTAATTTTCTTAGTTTTGCGATTCCGGGCAATCCGTAACTCCGTTTCGCGCACGGTTTTCGCCTATGTTCACCATTTCTCGTATACTATCAGCCTGTAATAATTACAATGGCTAAATCAACGTGGATTTCAAGCACGACCAAATGTGCTCTCGTCATTGATGACGAAATTCTCAAATGCAATTGTCACAACACATATACTTATACAATTATTATTTCATCAGTTTTGTTCGTAATCAACTTGTTCATCATTTTTTAAATAAAATATTTGATGAGAAAATCACTAAAGTTATGTAAATGGGCTATATGTTTACTTATAAGACATCTTAAGTTAAACTAAATTAATGTTTTTTAAGAACACTCCATTTATACCCAAACTGATTTTGCTTAAAACTCGTTCCGACCCGCACCCATCTTGACCTGAACTCGTTCTGAACCGTTACCCAATCCGACACAACTCGTTGCCCTATACGAGTCGTATAGGGTTTTTACTTTTCTATATAAGCACCAGATGAGCTGTTCGTATTTCACACACACGATTCGTCTATATGCTCTCTCTCTACGCTCACCTACTCTCTCTCTACGATTTCTATAGCCCGGATCTACGCTCTATCTACGGATTTGGACCCCACATCTCACAAACCGAAAGTTTTCTTTATTTTTGAAGGTTTTTAACAGAAATCGTAGTTAGTAATGTGATTTTTGAGTTTTGTGGTTTGTAATCTAGCGTGATTTAGATGTAGGATTGGGATTTGTTGAGTTAGGTTTAGGTTTTTTTCGAATGCTTAGAACTATACAATTCGTATGGCCTTATACGGCTCGTAAGGTTCTTCCGGAGAAGATGAACATTCAAGGGGGCTTGTTTCAGGTAAAACTATACGGCTTTTAAAGGGCCATACGGCTCGTATAGTTCTTAATTTTTCTTATTTTGAACTGAAAAAATTGTTGTTAACATTTATATTAATAATAATAATAATAATAATAATATTATTATTATTATTATTATTATTATTATTATTAGTATTATTATTATTTATTAGTTGTTATTATTAGTATTTTTAATTATCACTTATTATTATTATTATTATTAGTATTATTATTACTTATTACTTATTATTATTATTAGTATTATTATCACTTATTATTATTATTATTATTATTATTATTATTATTATTATTATCATCATTATTATTATTACTACTACTACTTATTATTATTATTGCTATTGTTATTGCTATTGCTATTGCTATTATTGTTATTATTTATCTTATTTTGCAGATTATGCCTCCGCGTAGACGTACTCGCGAGCCTTCTTCTAGCTCTGATACGGCAGAGGAGGGTCCTGATCAGATGCTAGATCGACATATTTTCCTGCAGTTCCCACGGGGGGGTTCTGAGGCGCACACGTGTCTCAGACGCCTCATTGGGAGGGAGATTGTGGAGCCCCAAGCTATTGACTGGAGCATCCAAGAGACACTGGGGGGCAAGTGAGCGCGCCACAACGATCATGGGAGCATCAGGTCTATGGCGACGGATGCTGGAGATGGGCGCTTTCCTAGCTTATCGGGAGATCGTCCTGGAGTTTTTGTCCACCTTCGAGTTCCATCCACTACAGGCTGTTGGCCTGGAGGCTCTTTAGCATCTGGATGCTGTTTCGTTTACTTTATGTGGAAAGGAAGTTCGCATGTCCCTAACTCAGTGGGGGCATGTTACTGGATTTTATACACGAGAGGAGGTTACTACACCTCTGTTCATTGATGTTGAAGTAGATGAGGACGAGGCTGTCCTCACCGAGTGGTGGCTGGTGATAGATGACCAGCCCTTCGTTACGAAGGCGCGGGTTTCCCGCATTCGTGATCCGTTGAACCGATACTTATATCCGTGCATCACCTGCACCATCACCGGTCGTCGTTTGAGCTAGGAGTGGGTCACACAGAAGGTCATATTCTTCTTAGATTACCTTATCAGCTGCCGCAGCTGCAACCTTGCACGATTGCTAGCTGATTATTTTTCTGGCTTTGTTAGTCGTAAGGCTAGTGGTGCTATTACGTGTGGCTCTTTCATCACACGTATAGCTCGGTGTATCGGTTGTTTTTTGGCCGATATTAGAGAGTGTATGACCGAGACTTATGCCTCGTCACTGTTGAGGCGTAACATGGTCATGCTCATGTCTATAGCGACGTGGGTCTGTGATTTTCACTGGATCGGCATACGGTGTGGGTGCCGCCAGTTTCGGATCCATAGCAGCAGCCACAACCGGGGGCACAGCCGCACATACAGCAGCCACCACCAGACCAGCCGCCACCACCACCACATCATGTCATTGTTCGTCAGCCACGACTGCATCCGGCTAACGCGGTGATCTTATGCGAGCATTCTGCACGCCTTGATCGCCTAGAGTGGATGATGCGGTGGATGATGCAGCAGTTGGCTACTACTTCTGGTGTTGATGTTCCTGTCTATCCCAGACAGGGACATGATCAGAATCCGCTCCTAGTGGTCATGTTTAGTTTTTTTTTGTTGTATTTTCCTTTTTTATTTTTTTTTTTGTATTTTGATGTATGGACACTACTTATTATTCGGATGTATGTATTGTTATTTCGTATGTATGTTGTGTCCATGTGATTGTTTGTTTTATCTTTTATTATATAATTAAAAAATGTGTGTATCTGTGAAATGAAAAATCGATACTTAACCATTTTTTTAAAACCGTTCAAATTTATTTACGTTTAGATAACTATTATTATTTTAAAATAAAACTTTAAACACGATTACGTTAAAAATAATTTTCAAACAAAACATTAGAACGATATCACATTTATATCTCTTTGATAAAAGCCACTATATATACCGGTTATAACAATAAAATTACGAAATTCATAACTACTTATGTTAAAAAAATTGTTACTTGAATTTAAACGATTAAACATTACGACGTTAAAATATTTGTCAAACAAAACAAGTAGACAATATAATTAAATAATTACGTTAAAATACTTATTATTTTACAACTAAACGATTAAAAATGGTTACGGTTTTCTTTCTAACAATTAGACGATATTATAAATAAATTAAACACGTACGTGTCATGTTTACTATTTTATAAGATAATTATTTAAAATAGATATTATTTTATAACTTAAAGATAAAACAATTAGACGCTATTATATAAGTAAATTAACATTAAACACGTACGCATGCCGGAATTCAAAACAAAGTATGATTTTATAACATAATTACGTTACAATAGTTATTAATTTACAACTTACTGGTTAAACATGATTACATTAAAAGCTATCTTTCAACCATCTAAAAACACACTTAGACGATCACGATATCACAAATAAGTTGTAACACCCCGACCGATGGCGGAAACGTTGGGATGCCACGAGGGATGTGTAGATTGTTCATAAGCTCGTGGGCATCTAATTTAAATCATCACATATAATTTAATCAACCAAATTAATTACACAAAAATCATGTTCATCATGAATTAGTTATATCAATTACACAAAAGATTTAGCTAAAGTAACTAAACTCTAATCGCCAGAATTTCAGTTATTTTAGCTAAGTCCAAGAGTCCTATGTGACGATGTCCAAAATATGAGAGATCATCCTCCTCAACCTACTTGTCTTCATTCCCAGAAACATGTAGAAAATCAAGTGTCAACTACAAAGTAGTTGGTGAGAAACCATAAGCTTTTATGTATTAAAAATGTTTATAAAATGTTTATGAAAGTTTATAAACAGGTTTATGAAAGTTTATAATTTCCCCAAGAAAATCCACATGTGCACCTGCAAGATAATCCAACACTGCCAAAATCCAACAGACACAACATCCAAACAATCCAAGTAATCACATATACAATAATCACAAATAATTATCCACGTATATTCACCTAATCACATCAACTCAATAATCATCAATCATCATAATCATATCAATATAAGTTACCGCGGAGTACCTCAGTCAACTCAATCAACGGCGGAATCATCGCGGAGGACCTCAGTCAACTCAACCAACGATATTCCTATAAGTGTCAATACGTGCATTGCGGAGGACCGTAGTCAACTCAACCAACAGTGGAGTCTCTGAGGAGGACGTTAGTCAACTCACCAACAGTATCTCAATCATCGCGGAGGACCAAAGTCAACTCAACGAACAATGACTCACGGATAAGTAATAATTAATCTCGATCAATAATCAATAATAATCCATTAATATGTATATCATATTGATAATCCCGGTGTCACCCATGTGTTATCAAAATAATATTTAAATTGGTATACATGTTTCACCTCCGAGTTTAAAAAAAACGGTTTTAACCCAACTAAAGGTTTGGCTAAGACCTATGGGGTTCGGCCCAGCAACAGCTCCTCACGAACCTGTGGGTTTTAGGCTGTGCATCGTCACCATCATCAAGTTCTAAAGTTTACATGTTCTCCCATAACTTACCAAGGTTATTACCAGTTCGATTAACATATATATAACTCAAGAATCTATGTAGAAAATGATAGTCTCGTTCGAATAGGGTTTTTAATTAAAACCGAAAGTAAAAGCCTCGGGTTTACCTTTAAATGTTGACCAAAACGAGATTTCTTCGTGTCCTATTGTTCCCCTCGATCACACGGTCGTTTAGGCTCCAAGATCTCGCGAATCCATCGGGTAATGAAGGAGGAAATCTAGAGAGAAGTTGGGGAGAATGTGGGTGACGAATTCTTGAAGTTAGAGAGAGAAAAGAGGATGTAGAAATGAGGAAGAAGGAGGGACTTTTCCTCCTTATATCGCGTATCATCCCCCGCGTGCTCGGTCTCATTTTTATCGCGACATTATTATAATACGTTCGGTTTTTTTTCTAGTAAATATATATTTAAACATAAGTCGTTTAAATAATTATATTTCATTCTAAATAAAATGATTTTTATTAATGCTGTTTCATAAAACGATTTCGAATAAAAATTGTTTCGTAAAACAGTTTCGTTTCCTTATTCGTGAGATTATTAATTTAAATAAAATAATGCGTTCATTTTCGTTTTAGGTTGTAATTTCTAATAAACGTTTTTAATTTATTTTTCTTATTTTATTTGTATCGTTAAATAAATATTATTATGTTATCTCGTCGAAACGCGTTACTTACGTACGTATTCGTAAAGATCGTCACCTTTGCGAATCCAACGCTCGAATCGTATTTCGATTTAATTTACAATTTATGGAATATCGTTTCAGAATATTATTCTTAATAATTATGTTCGTGTGAATCGTCACCCACGCGAATATATTATTAAGTTAACATTTTTGAATTAATATCCACGTTTAAATTATGTTCGTAACCTCACCATCGCGTAATCAATTCCAATTATACTTCCATTATTTTATTAACTTTTATATTATAAATCCCAATCCAAAACCCACTAAACCAAATCACTGACACATCCGTGATAGACCGAAATATGCATATGTATAGGGCATATGTAGGTGTCTGTCGCAACTGCACCAGCCACCATCCCACCGCTATTTCGATAAACCATGACCATGTGTCCTTGACTATGTTTAGCAACCATACATCAACCAACTCTAATCCCCTTCCATTCCAAACCAATAATCCAATCAACTGAAATGTAACAGCGATAAACTCTCTGGTTCTGTTTAGTTGGGTTACAACTAAATTTCCCATGGTTTACGCGTATAATAATATATTCTCAATGTATACCAATTATCAACAATATCATCCAATAATTAATTATCATTAATAATTATAATATCAGGTTGTAACAGTAAAATCGTACATATGTACGGACAACCCGAATTACAGTGATGTTACAGCCTACCCTAGTTAAGAGAATTTCGTCTCGAAATTCAACTTGGAGTGACCGTAGTGAATAAATGTAGGTACTTAAGCTTCATCTGATCTTCCCGCTCCCAGGTGAATTCCGGACCACGCTTCGACTCCCAACGTACTTTGACAATTGGAATTCTACTACGTTTGAGCTTTTTAACCTCACGATCCATTATCTCAACTGGTTTTTCAACAAAGTGCATGGTATCATCGACGCGAATGTCATCGAGTGGTACCTGAAGATCTTGATTAGCTAAGCACTTTCTCAAATTGGACACGTGAAACGTCGGGTGCACGTTGCTAAGTTCAGGAGGAAGTTCCAACTTGCAGGAAACCTTCCCGATCCGTTCAAGAATCTTAAAAGGGCCAACATATCGTGGAGCAAGCTTACCCTTCTTCCCGAATCGTACCACTCCTTTCCAGGGCGATACTTTAAGTAATACCATATCGTCAACTTCAAACTCTAAAGGTTTTCGTCGTTTATCCGCGTAACTCTTCTGTCGACTGCGTGCAGCTAACAGATTGTTGCGGATCTTGTCAGTCGTTTCCTGAATAATCTCAGGACCAGTGATCTGCGATTCGTCGACCTCGATCCAACAAATAGGTGACCAACATTTTCTGCCATAAAGAGCTTCAAATGGCGCCATACCAATACTCGCGTGATAACTTTTGTTATACGAGAACTCAACCAATGGTAGATGGCTATCCCAATTGCCACCGAAGTCGATGACACAAGCTCTCAGCATATCTTCCAATGTCTGAATCGTTTGATCCGTCTGTCCATCCGTTTGAGGATGATAGGCGGTGCTAAGATCCAATCTTGTTCCAAAAGCTTCATGAAGCGATTCCCAAAATCGTGCCTTGAAACAAGCATCACGATCCGATATTATGCTTAAGGGAATACCATGTTGGCTAACAATCTCATCAACATAGATACGAGCTAACTTTCGCACAGGGTACGTCTCGCGTATCGGTAAGAAATGAGCCGACTTGGTTAATCTACCAATTATCACCCAAATACTATCCTTACCGTTTGCGGTTCGTGGAAGTTTAGTAATGAAATTCATAGAGATATTCTCCCACTTCCACATTGGTATTTCCGGTTGTATCAACAATCCTGAAGGTCGCTGGTGTTCCGCCTTGACTTTAGCATAGATAAGGCATTTGGACACATACTCAGCAATATCCTTCTTCATTCCGGGCCACCAGTACAAGGCCCTAAGGTCTTGATCAAGCTTATCAATAGCGGCTATAGCGACCGCTATAGCGCGCTATGTCGCGTAGCGCCATTGACCCGCTATTAGGGTTTAGCGATGAAGAAAGCGAGAAAGTAGTGGGCGTTTCATTTTTTTTCTTTTAAATAACCTGATTCGACATATACCGCCGAAATCACACCCTAATCAGTCAACTAGAGGAGGAGGTGGTTCTAATCGAATGGAATTTGACGACTGCCGACCTTGATTTCTACCGACCGGAGAGGAGGCCGCCGCCGACCGCCTGGACGCCGACGAACACTGGAGTACTTTTCTGATTTTAACGATTAAAGGTTAATCGACAACTATTTCATTCTGATTTCAATGATTGAAGTTAATCGACTGGAATTTGATTCTAATTTCAAACATTGAAGTTGGTCGACAGGAATTGGAGTCTGATTTGAATCATTAAAGGTTGGTTGCTGCTGTTTGAAGTTGGAATTTGAAGGGTATGCCGTATAAAGCAGGAGTATGAACTGTGAAGTGTGAACTTCATATATATAATCAGTTCAATATATGAACAGTTCATATTTCATAACTTCATAACTTCATGTATTTTTTTAATTACTTTTTTCCCATTTATTAATACACTGAAGTATTGAATTAGTAGCAATTGATATTTGTTGAAAGTTTAGAAATTAGAATGGTAAAGGAAGCTGATCCAGGGTGGACTTATGGAACATTGGTTGAGGGAACCAAAAACAGTGTCAGATGCAATTTTTGCAACTTTGTTTCAAAGGGTGGGATTACAAGACACAAGCATCACCTTGCATGGGATTCTGCTGATGTCTCAAGATGTCCCAAAGTCCCTCTTGAGGTTAAAAATTTATTCAAAGAGTTATTTGAAAAAAAGAAACAAACAAAAGAGGCTATGAATGAAATACCTCATTTTGATGACGTGGTGGATTTGGATGATGATGATGAAGAGGAAATCTCTATTCAATCAAAGGGAAAGATATCTATTTCATCAATGGGTTCAACATCATCAAATAAAAAAACAAAAGGCCCATTAGATTCCGTATTTAAGCCATCAGTTACATCGGGGAAGAAAGGGGGGAACTTGGTTGGAAGTGTAGAATACAACCAAGCCCAAAAGAAGCTCAGACTTGATGCAATACAGAAATTTTGTCGTTGGATGTATGACGCGGGTCTTCCTTTCAATTCAGTGATGTACGATAGTTTGGGGCCTGCATTTGAAGCAATTGCTCGCCACAGTTGTGGTATAAAACCCCCCCAGCTATCATGAGGTGCGTGTTCCGATGTTAAAGCTTGAGTTAGAACATACAAAAAAAATTATGCAAGAAAATGAGGTTGAGAAATCAACGTATGGGTGTTCTTTGATGGCTGATGGATGGAGGGATCGGAAAGGAAGAGCATTAATCAACTTCCTAGTAAACACTCCTCGAGGAAGTATGTTCATGGAGTCGGTAGATGCCTCTAGCTATTCTCACACAGGTAACCAATTAATTATTTTGGTTTTGTAAAGTGTTAGTGTGTTACCAATGTGAAAAGCTTACTAAGTTTTAAAATTAATGTTTACTTCTGAACAGTGGAACAAAAGCAAGTTTTCAAAGGAGGCGGGAGGAAAGCAAACAGCAAATACTATATTGTTGCCTAGCTTTTGGAACAATGTAAATATTGCTGTGAAAGTTGGTGGTCCGTTGTTAGGGGTGCTTCGACTAATTGATGGAGAGAGAAAGCCTCCTATGGGATATATTTATGAGGCTATGGATAAGGCAAAGGAGATGATTGTTTCCTCATTCAAGCACAAAGTGGAAAAATACCGGGACATGTACAAAATAATTGACGATAGATGGAATTGTCAATTACATCGACCTTTGCATGCATCGGGATATTATTTAAATCCAAGTTTATACTATAGCAATCCAAGCGTGGATGATGTTGATGAGCTAGTGGATGGGTCTATGTCATGTGTTGATAAGTTGGCATTGAGTGAAGAAGAGAAGGAGAAGATTCACATGGAACTCCCTCTATATAGACATGCTGAAAAGATTTTTGAAAATCCGATGGCCAAGAAAATGAGATCAAAACTTGCACCTGGTATGCTTATTATATTTTAAATATAATGCTTAAAAAACTTTAAGACTTTAATTTTTGTTTATTTTGTACCAATTTAGCGGAGTGGTGGATGCAATATGGAGCATCAACACCAACACTAAAAAAAATTGCAGTCAAGGTGCTTAGTTTAACATGTAGCTCGTCAGGGTGCGAACGCAATTGGAGCGTATTTGAGCATGTAAGAAAATATCTATTTAATTAATATTTAAAATAAATAATAGTTATTAACCTAATATAATTTGTTTATGTAGCTCCATTCTAAAAAGAGAAGCCGACTCGACCAACAAAAACTTAATGACCTTGTGTACATTAAGTATAATCGAGCTCTAAGAAGAAGATATGATATGCGTGATGCAATTGACTTGATTCTCTCAGATGATGGAAATGTAGAATATCCTCATCAATGGTTGAAAGAAGCTTTACAGGAAGAAGGGGAGGATGAAGAAGAAGATGAAGAGAATGCCCAAGTGTTTGAGGGTGAAGATTTGACATGGGGTCATGTTGCGAAGGCTACAGGGGCGGGAGAAGCAACTTATTCGCGAAGATCAAGAGGTGCTACAAGGCAAACGAACAACAGGGTAAAAAGGGTGCCAATGCTTCCACATCGAGCTCAAGGCAAAGGAAGACAATGCTGGTAGATGAAGATGATTTTGATGTTGAAGCTGAAGAAAACAATGATGCATCTTATAAATATTTTGTGCCAACATTGGATCTTGATGATGACGACGATGATGATGAGCCGGAATATGAGGATTTAAGTGATTAGTAGTGAGAAACTATAACATATTTGCTTTATTTTGGTGGTGTAAAACAATGAATGTTTATTTTGTTGGCTATTTTAGATGACTATATATATTTATTCAGTTTTTATATTATTTAATCGCTAAACACGAAATAGCGGTCGCTATTTACCGCTATTCGCTACGTAGCATATAGGTACCTTATCGCTATTTACCGCTATTCGCTATCAATAACTATGGTCTTGATACATTTTATCAGCACCCAGATGGATTGAGTAACGAGACTTATGAGCTTCATTCAAAATCATCATTGTAAGATCATTGGTTCGGTATCCACAACCGATTCAAGTAATACATCAAACCAACATCTTTAGTTTCCAATAGTATTTCAGCCCCGCAAGACATCTAATTTTTCAAGTTATCCTGAGTCAATGAGTGTTGTCGGGCTGTGAGAACATCATTATGGAGGTTAGTGTGCACTCAGACACTATGGATCTTAACTTGACTTTTGCGACTAAGCGCATCTGCTACTACATTCGCCTTACCAGGATGGTAACGAATTTCACAGTCATAATCGTTCAACAGTTCAACCCATCTCGTTTGTCTCATATTAAGTTCCTTCTGATTGAGAATATGTTGCAAACTCTTGTGATCTGTAAAGACTACACACTTTGTGCCATAAAGATAATGCCTCCATATCTTCAAAGCAAACACAACTGCACCAAGTTCCAAGTCGTGAGTAGTGTAGTTCTTCTCGTGAATTTTCAACTATCTCGATGCATATGCCACAACCTTTCCCGGTTGCATGAGAACACAACCGAGACCTAGGTTGGATGCATCACAGTAGACCACAAAATCATCATTTCCATTAGGCAGGTGTCAAGACAGGAGCATCACAGAGTTTCTGCTTCAAAGTCTGAAACGCCTCTTCTTGCTTTGGTCCCCACTCATAAGGTTTATTCTTCTGAGTTAAAGAAGTGAGAGGGACAACAATCCTGGAGAAATTCGAGATGAACCGCCGATAGTAACCGGAAAGTCCGAGAAACGAATGAATCTCTGTCACACCCCCAATTTCCAACTAACGGAATCATACCGTTTGGGAACGTGACAAACCAGGATCTCAGATCATTAGACATAGCGAAGACCTCTATATGAATTTCAAAACATACTTTGGTCTTTAAAACATAACATCAGAGTTTTCAAAAGTTGCGGAAGCGTTTTAAAACCAGTAACAGTTGTAACATGTAAATTACAAAACAAAATCCTCAAATGTGCAAATTCAAATATCCAAAATGTTTAAAATGCATGCGACTCTATCTCCTAGTCCATGCCAGTCTTTATTGCGCGCCTTAGCGTCCTGAGAAAACATGTAAATCAAGTCAATACAATGGTTGGTGCATAACACAGGTTTTAAGCATTCACAATGTTTAAAACAACAGTTGAATATCAAGTTGTAGATAACATAATCACACATGCACAGTCATGATAGCTAGTCATATAAACTATTTACATAAGTGGTCGACACCGAAGCTGACGAATTGCCATGCTATAGCATGTTTTTGCCTTGCCACTATTCTCTAGCACAACAATAGTAAAATGTGTTTGGTCAGTCAAACACCTGCGTAGATCCCATCTACCAGGTGAGGTTTGTCAAACCTAATAGATCTATTTCCAACTACCACGCTTTGCGCTACAACAAACTAAACGGTTCGAGGTGTGTAAGGACTTTCAATTGCTATGTTGTCACATAATGTAAACAGCTAACTCATGCAAGTGATATGTATCTAAAAATAGTTTGTTGCACATATTTTCTCCCCCAAAATAGTTTAAAATAAGAAAGGGGCCGTGTACGCACCTTTGATAATTGCAGAATGATCAACTACGTGAGTTCGTGTAGAAAATCCTCTTACGAAGGATCTGTGTTTAAACAATAACGTTGTGTTATTCGAATAATCGTTTTGTGCTTGAAATCACATACGTGTCAACACACGTATGCTAGAGCGTTAAGAATGTGCATACAAAAGTACGCGTGCTTTCGAAATCGTTTAAATAAAATCCTATACGATTTTATTTAATTAAACGTAGTTATACAAAATTTCGTTTTCGGATTAAAATATGAATTTTATTATTTCAAGATGATCGTATTCCCGTTACGATTCCAACGCAACTCGAACGAATCGAATCGGATTTAAAATGAGAAATTTATGAGTAAAACATTAGAATGGTTTAAATTTCAAAAACAGTTGGGGCCCGGGTTCGAACCCGTGACCTCCAACTCTACACACCCACAAACTACCATCTCGGCCCACCAACATTTGTTAACAAAAGCACAACTTAATTTCTTTTAACCATTTACAGATCCGGTTTCCTTGGTTTGACCATAGCCGACGCATACTCATCACAATTGGACCTCGATTCAAACCCGATCAAGCCTAAAACCATAGGGCTTCACTTCTGGGTACTCACCCGACTCTACATGTGATTTTAATTTGCAAATAAACCACTATAACTCGATTAATTGAACATTTACAGTTTCGAACTTAAGTTCTTAAACCCCCAACTTGAAATCGTTCAATTCTTAAAAATGAGTCCACAAAATCATAGGGTTTTCATTGAATAAGTATTTTCGAAACTATCAGTAGTGATTAATTGAATTGCAAACCTCATTTGAATTGAAATCCCCAATTCATCATTATTCACGAACCCTAGATATTAACCTTCATTAATTCAATGTTACAACCAGCAATTGATCCATGTCTTAGCTTAATCGGAATACTCTGTAACTACTGGTAACAATCAATTCGATTCTAGAATTCATCTTGGCCTAATCCCCCAATTCGTCTTTGATTACAAGCCCTAGAATTCGAATGCTATAAATTCGCTATTGATTCATGAAATTGACACTTGCTTTAGTTAAACCGAAGGTTTCTGAAACTATCCATTCATTTTAATTTTAGTTTTAAACTTCCTAAGATCAAAACCCCCAAATCGTTTTTGTATAAACCCTAATTGATCGAACTCCTACAATTCGATGCCAAGGATCGAAATTGACTTGGGATTTCTCTAAATCGGTATGTCTAGTGTGTGTAAGAATAGACACTTACTTGATTTGATATGGAATTGATGTACTTCGACTTTGAGTTGAATTTCGGCCACCCTTCTGGTCAAATCCTCGATCTAAGACTCCTGGAATGAAATTGTGTTGTTCTACAGTCTCTAAAGATGCCGACCAAAGTTTCTAGATACCCAATTTGTGCGTTTAAAGTCGAATTATATATTCACCATGATTTCAAGTGACGGTTTCGTCTCTTGGACATCAAACGAGTTAATTTCGAGATTTAATGGTATCAATAACTGATAATAACGTTTAGTCATCATCATTGCATGCTGATTAAATGATTAAATCAATTAATTGCAAAGGTTTAAGGTGAAATTCGAATTTTCCCATATAATTTGGCCGAATTTTGACTTTTAGGAGTCAAAGTTTGGTTAATTCTTGAAATTTCCAGTTTAATCCACCCAATTTATGTGTTTGCACATCATTTTGATCGATCCCAACTCTTCTGGTTCGATATCATATGATTTTGTAATAATTCTATGAATTTTTAGTTAATGGATTTAATCCAGAATACCGAATTGTCACTAATCGGATCACTTAAAACATTGTTTGGCTAAATTAACCTAATTGGGCCTCACAAAATACCATTGGGCCTAATTTAAACTCATTGGGCCTATCTTGACCTTACTGGGCCAACCTTTGGCCTTACTGGGCCTTCTTTGGCCTTACTGGGCCACCCTTGGGCTTGTTGGGCCTACTTTGGCTCTTTTGGGCCTACGTTGGTTCTGTTGGGCCTGTGATCTCACCATCTTCAGTTAACAAGGTTAATCCGAAAAGTCGGATTGTCACATCATCCCTTTGTTGAAGGAATTTTCGTCCCGAAAATTAGTAAGTGTTAGGAGTAGTTAGGAAACTACTTACGAGTTCAGATTGTGCGTGTTAGTGTGATTTGATCATTCTGTGTGCTTGTGTGTACTCACACACAAAGTCTAATGCTTGCAACATCACAACTCAAATGTGATCGTTCAATGTGACTGTTTGCGTGTACACTAGTTAGTTCACCTAACTGTGACTGTTTGTGTTTGATCATACTGTGTTGTGTAACCTCACACATAGTGAGTGTCTATAACTGTTTGTACTATGCAACCCCGCACATAGCAAAATGTGTGTAACCAATCATGTATGTACTACCATAACATGTAACATATGAAATGTAGCACATAAAATATATAGAATGTAATGTAGCACAAATGTTTGTAACAAAATCAATTGAATAAATAAAATGTTTGTGCTTACAATTTGAAATTTGCAGAGTTGATGTGTGGAGCATCACGTCATCCCCTTGTTGAAGGAAATTTCGTCCCGAAATTTAACGTGCGCTCTCAGTGTTAGCAGTAGCTGTTTTGAATAGATGAGGATACTTCTTCATCATTTGGTCTTCCCGTTCCCATGTGAATTCAGGACCACGTCTTGAATTCCATCGAACTTTTACTATCGGAATCTTGCTCTGCTTAAGTTGTTTGACCTCTCGGTCCATAATTTCTGCTGGTTCTTCAATGAATCGTAACTGTTCATCCACTTGTATTTCCTCCAATGGTACAATCAATGTCTCATCAGAAAGACATTTCTTTAAGTTCGATACGTGAAAGACATCATGAACTCCACTGAGTTCATCCGGTAGTTTGAGTTGATACGCAACCGGACCAATCCTTTTCAGAATCTCAAAAGGTCCTACGTAACGTGGACTAAGCTTACCACGCTTGCCGAATCGTATCACACCTTTCCAAGGTGATACCTTTAGAAGAACTCGGTCTCCTACTTGAAATTCTAACGGTTTTCGACGTTTGTCAGCATAACTCTTCTGTCGATCCCGGGCCGCTGCCATACGGTTCCGGATTTGAACTATCTTCTCTGTCGTCTCGTGCACCAGTTCTGGACCTGTTATCTGACTGTCACCAACTTCAGCCCAGCAAACTGGTGAACGACATTTGCGACCATACAAAGCTTCAAACGGTGCTGCTTGAATACTTGTATGATAGCTATTATTGTAAGAGAATTCCACTAACGGTAAATGATTCTCCCAGCTATCACCAAAGTCAATTACACAAGCTCGTAACATATCCTCGAGCGTTTGAATCGTATGTTCACTTTGACCATCGGTCTGTGGATGATAGGCGGTACTCATATCCAAGCGAGTCCCTAATGACTTATGAAGTGATTTCCAAAAGTTGGAAGTAAATCGGGCATCCCGATCTGATATGATAGAGATTGGCACGCCATGCCGTGCTACCACTTCCTTAATGTAAATGCGAGTCAGTTTCTCCATCTTATCAGTTTCCTTGATTGCTAAGAAGTGTGCAGATTTCGTTAATCGATCAACAATTACCCATATCGTATCACAACCACTCGGTGTACGGGGTAACTTAGTAATGAAGTCCATCGAAATCTGTTCCCATTTCCACATCGGTATCTCTGGTTGTTGCAGTAAACCAGATGGCTTCTGATATTCAACTTTGACTTTCGAACAAGTCAAACATTTGCTAACGTACTTAGCAATATCAGCTTTCATGTGAGGCCACCAATACAGTGCCTTCAAGTCATGATACATCTTGTCTGATCCCGGATGGACTGAATATCTGGACTTGTGTGCTTCATCCATCACGAGTTCCCTTAAACCTCCATACAAAGGTATCCAAAGTCGATTAATGAAATAACGAATTCCATCAGACTTAACATCCAGTTGTTCTTCCATTCCCCGTAAAGATTCCTGTACCAAGTTTTCCTTTTTCAAAGCCTCAATCTGGGCACTGCGTACCTTGTCAGGTAAGTCAGTATGTATTGTCATCATAAGTGCACGAACCCGTCTTGTTCCTGTTGTGTCTTTTCTGCTCAAAGCATCAGCTACCACATTAGCTTTTCCCGGGTGATACTTAATCGCACACTCATAATCGTTCAACAACTCAACCCATCGTCGTTGCCTCATATTAAGCTCCTTCTGATCAAAGATATGTTGCAAACTCTTATGATCAGTGTAAATAGTACACTTAGTTCCATACAAGTAATGCCTCCAAATCTTCAAGGCAAAAACCACTGCTCCTAACTCCAAGTCATGAGTAGTGTAATTCTTTTCGTGTGGTCGTAGTTGCCTGGAAGCATAAGCAATCACTTTATCACGTTGCATCAACACACATCCCAACCCTTGTGCATATGCATCACAATACACCACAAAGTCTTCCGTCCCTTCCGGTAAGGACAAAATCGGTGCGCTGCAAAGTTTCTGTTTCAATAACTGGAATGCAGCTTCCTGTTTATCCGTCCAGTTATACTTCGTTCCCTTGTGCGTAAGAGCTGTGAGTGGTTGAGCGATCTTTGAGAAACCTTCAATGAATCGTCGATAATAACCCGCCAAACCAAGGAACTGTCGTACCTCGGTAGGGGTCTTTGGTGCTTCCCAATTCTTAATCGCTTCAATCTTCGCTGGATCAACATGTATACCCTTTTCGTTAACTATATGCCCCAAGAATTGTACTTCTCGCATCCAGAAATCACATTTCGAGAACTTAGCGTACAGTTGTTCCTGTTTCAATAGCTCTAGCAGTAATCGAAGATGTTCAGCGTGTTCCTCCTCAGACTGTGAATAGATGAGAATGTCATCAATGAAAACAATGACAAACTTATCAAGATAAGGTTTACAAACACGATTCATAAGATCCATGAATACAGCTGGAGCGTTTGTCAACCCAAATGGCATGACCAAGAACTCATAATGGCCATAGCGTGTCCTGAATGCGGTCTTCGGGATATCCTCCTCCTGGACTCTTAGTTGATGATAACCAGACCTGAGATCAATCTTCGAGTAGTAACTCGAACCTTGCAACTGATCGAACAGATCGTCAATTCTGGGTAACGGATACCGGTTCTTGATAGTAACCTTGTTCAATTCCCGGTAATCTATACACATACGGAAAGTTCCGTCCTTCTTCTTTACAAACAAAACTGGAGCTCCCCACGGTGAAAAACTAGGTCGTATGAAACCTTTATCCAACAATTCTTGCAATTGTGTAGATAACTCTTGCATCTCTGACGGTGCAAGTCGATAAGGCGCTCTTGCTATCGGTGCTGCATCCGGTGTAAGGTCGATTCGGAATTCCACCGGTCTGATAGGCGGTAATCCCGGCAAGTCTTCTGGAAATACCTCCGGAAATTCACAAACTACTGGTATATCTTCAATCCTCTTTTCAGCTACCGGTTTTTCAGTTATAAGTGCTATAACTGCCGTATGACCTTTCCGCAAACATTTGTGTGCTTTCATACAAGATATGAGACACAGTGGCGTACTGCTCTTCTCGCCTTGTACATACAATGTCTCTCCCTGCGGAAGAGGTATACGAACAATCTTTTCATGGCATACGATTTCAGCCTGGTTTTTGGATAACCAGTCCATGCCAATAACTACATCAAAACTACCTAAAGTAATAGGCATAAGATCAATTTCCAATGTCTGACCCATCAAATCAAGCATACATCCCTTAAAGATTTGTTCAACTACAATCAGCTTACCATCAGCTAATTCCACAGTGTATGGGCTATCTAAGGCAGTGGGACTAACATTTAGCAACTTAGCAAGTGAACTAGATACAAAACTCCGATCGGCACCAGTGTCAAATAACATAGAGGCATAGTGATTATTTAAGAGGAACGTACCCGTAACGATGTTGGGATCCTCCCGTGCCTGACGTCCCCCTATCATAAACGCCCTGCCCCTAGCATCATTGTTGTTGTTGTTATTGTTATTGTTGTTGTTGGCGCCATTACCATTGCCGTTGCCATTCCCATTGCCATTGACATTATTGTCCCCGCCTTTCTTGAGTTGCGGGCAATCTTTCTTAAAATGCCCCATTTTGCCACACTCAAAACAACCCTTCTGTGTGTTGTTCTGGTTATTATTCTGGTTGTTGTGGTTGTTCTGTAGCTCCCCGCGACAATCCTTAGCCGCATGTCCAAACTTGCCACACCTCTGGCACTTAGCTCTATCACACTGATTACCTGCATGATGGTAACCACACCTGTTGCACTTGGGGTGTTTACCAATATAACCCCCCGATGATGATGATTGCTGACCACTGCTTGAATTATGATAAGACTTGTTTGAGTCTTGCTTCCGGTTTTGCTGATATTGTTGGAAAATAAGGACTGACGAAGCAAAACCACCTTTCAAATAATCTTTGTAATAAATGTTGCAGGACACTAGCTTCTGAAGACAAATCTTCAGAAGAACCTTCGGAAGACAAATAAAAGCCAATTGCTTCCGAAGACAAATAAAAGACACTAGCTTCCGAAGACAAGTCTTCAGAAGAACCTTCGGAAGACATAAATAAAAGACAACTGCTTCCGAAGACAAATAAAAGAAAAATGCTTCCGAAGACAATACTTCAGAAGTTGCTTCGGAAGACTCTATCTGAAGACAAACCTCAGAAGACACTATCGGAAGAGAACACTTGCTTTCGAAGAATAAAAGTCATTTACTTCGGAAGACTTCCAAAGACATCTGCCTCGGAAGAAAAACAATATTTCAGAAGACATATGTTTCTTCTGATGAAAGAATAAATGTAACCTTCTTTTGGATAACTGTCTACATTAGATAGTTTTCTATAAAGAGCTTCCGAAAGAATAATGTTTTAGCATCAGTACAAAAGTCTGAACTAAGATCTTTAAAGATCCTATGTTGACTTTACACTTGTACTATTCTGATGCTACAGTGTCTGTAATAGTGTCATCAGTCTTATCTGTTTGTCTTCTTCTTGTATTTGTCCTGAAACATTAAATGTCGGGGCTATTTATACCCCAACATAGTCTGAATAAAATATATACAGAACAACACTTTTCTGAATCTTCTTTGTGTTGCCCTACTGTTTTCTCTTCTTTTCTTTTCTTCTAACTTATGAAAACTAAACACTAAAATAACTAAAGAGCAAAACTCAAGAGGGAGCAAAACACCAAAAGCTTTGTCTAAGCTCTTGATCCTGGTTAAGTTAGTCTCTCCTCAGCTCACCGGTTTTCTACAATTGGTATCAGAGCCTTGTTCTTTAGTTTTGGTTTAACCATCGAAACTAAAATTCAAAGCTCACCCTGATATCAGTGTTTAGTTTTCTTTTATCTTAATCTTTTCTAAATCTGCTGAAGATTGATTTTTGAAACTCTAAAGTGTTCAAAAATCCTTCAACCAAACTATCTTGAGTACTCACTATTGATTTACTCAAAACGGTTTAAATAAATGGCAGAAAAATTCACCTTAGACCCGCATAACACTGGTTCTGCCACGAAGCCACCAATTCTGGTTAGGCATCAATATAATATTTGGCAGAGACGGATGTTACATTTCCTGTCAAATAATCATACAGGATGTTGGAAGTCTGTCATGTTCGGACCTCATAAACCAATGGTCTTGGACACAGAGACTGGAGATGATGTCCCTAAGGATCCCCGAAACTATACTGAAGAAGACTTTCATAAATTGGAGCTTGATGCCAAGGCACATGCTCAGCTGGCCATGGCCCTTCCGAATGAAATCTATTCGGGTCTTCTTCACCATGAGTCTGCTAAGGACTTATGGGATGCTCTAAAAGAGCAATTCGGTGGTACTGATGATGTTGTAGCCAATACTAGAGAGATATTGGCTCAACAATATGAGACATTCTGCCAACTAAATAATGAGTCACTGACTCAGCAATTTGAAAGGTTCACTTCTCTCTTAAGTGAACTAAAATTAGCTGGTCAAGTGTATCCTCCTGTCTCAGTTCTAAATCGATTTTTAAGATCTCTCCCTGAAAAATGGGAAACTTACTCTATAGTCATGAGATCTTCACCAGATTTTGGTAAACTCTCACTTACCCAACTTCATGGTAAGTTACTCACTTTTGAGCGAGAGATTGACCAGAAAAGAAAACTAATAAAATCTGGAAAATCAACTGAAGAGTATGTTCAAGGGAACACTGCTCTCCTTAGTCATAACTCTGTGATAAATGATCAGGGTTATGATGAACATATTGACATAACTACTGGTATCACCTCTTCATTCTCTTCATGTGATGACCACTCTCTCCCCTCTGACCATCCTTGTTTTATCATGGACGATCTTCATCAAGTTCCAAGTGATGACTTGGAAGAGATGGATATTCTCCATCAACTGGCTCTCTTGAGCATAAGAACTAACAAGTTCTACAAGAGGACAGGAAGAAAATTTCCTGGTATCCATGGAAAAACCAGGATTGGTCTAAATAAGGCTACTGTCCAATGTTATAGATGTCATGGCACTGGACATTTTGCCAAGGAATGCACTAATGCTTCAAACTCTAACCCTTCTTCTTATGTGACCTATCCAAACATACCTTCACACACCTCTTCAACACCACATTCATCCACCTTTTCTTCTTTCAAAAGGTCCAATAATCCTCAAGAATCAGCACACATTGCACAAAACTCTTCTAACAATGTGCAATATGTACAAACTGCAAATGGAAACATGTACCAACTTACTCCTGCCTCACTTCAAGTTGTTACAGCTCCTTCTTCACAAATAAATGCTCCCGGACATGCTGTCAAATCTTCATCATCTGGTCAACAGGCTCTTTTCTCTCAAGAGTACATAGACTGGAGCAGCTTGCCTGAAGATGTTGGCCATGCCCTCATCACTTTTGAACCAACAAATTTTGCTCTTATGGCTGTTGGTGAAGATTCTTGCTCTTCTGATCAACCTGAAGCAGATATTTCTGATGCTCAGGTATCCTCTTCCACCTTAGAAAAATTATGTTCCAATGCTTGCATAGAGGCTTTTGCAAAAATAAAGAAAGCCAATATGTTGCTTCAAAAGCAAAATCAGGATTTGGAACAACTTCTGGACAATAAAAATTCTGAAATGGAAAAATTAATAAAAATAAAAGATAATGAACTATGTGCCTTGAAAACTGAGAAAATCAATTTACAAGCATCTTTTGATCTACAAAGAGAAAAATATTATGCTTGTAAAGATGAACTATCTCAAACTCAAGTAAGCTGTGAAAAGTGGGTTGAATCTTGCAAAGGATTCAAGATGCTTTTACAAAAGCAAGTTCACAGCAAGGCAAGATTTGGAATTGGGTATAATCATACTGCTCAACCGGATGATTATACACCCATTGATAATAATAAGGAAGAAACTACTCCTGAACCTGTTTCACCAACCTTTCTTCCTGATGAAATTCCTTCAATAAAAGATACACCTTCGTTGGTGTATCAGCCAAACTATTTCTCTAAGTTTGTATATCCCACTAATACAAATCTGACAGAATAGAAAAATCTCAGTTGAACTCAGTTCAACACAATAACTCTTCAGAACAAAGTGAGATTGCTCCTAATATGAGCCCTACTCCTTGTTCAGAAGAAACAATAAAGTCTGGATTCACTTCTAATATCAAGTCAAATCTTGATAAAGGAAAAGAACCTATGATAAATATCCAGTTTCCTCCTTCTCATCCTCATCCTCCTTATCCCACAATGAAAGCAAACAGACCTTTCATCCCAAATTATTCCTCTCTTTCCCCAGCCTGCCTAAAATGTTTTAAGTACAATCATGCTACTGAAAACTGCAGAACAAAAATACCTTTGGAGAAAGCTAGGATAAAGGCAAATAAGTTGAAAGCTGATCATACTTCTTCATCTAAAGGGAACCTCCCTAATAAGATGAAGAAAGTAAGAACAGCAAGTAACAAATCTGTTGGGACACATCCTCATTCTTCCTCTGTCTTACCCTCTTCCTTGAGAACTAACTCCAGACCTTCCATTTTGGGAACACCACCTCCTTACTCTACGGTGAACCCAGTTTCTTGCTCTAATAATGGTGCTAACTCTTCTCCCGTGGATTCTCAAATCAATCTTCTCCAACAAAATCAGCAACAACTGCTGTTAATGATGCAGAAATTGATGAAAGATACACAACAAAATAAACCAAACAAATAAATAAAATAAAATACCCCATGTCTAATCTTTTGTACATAATTCTCATGTGCAGAAATCCTCTTCAAACCAAAATCATCTCTGGTATGTGGATAGTGGAGGATCTAGGCACATGACTGGATGCAGATCCATTCTAAATGACTTCATTCCAAATAATGGTGGATCTGTTTCTTTCGGAAATAATGCAAAAGGTTGGATAGTGGGATCCTGTTCTGTCTCAGGAGGAAATTTGAAATTTAAAGATGTTAGCTTAGTTGAAAACCTCAAGTTTAATCTCTTGAGTGTTTCTCAACTGGCTGACAAAAATTTTAATTCATTTTTCACTAAAGACAGTTGCAAAATTCTTTCTCCAGATATAAACTCAAAAATAAAGGTCTTGATTGATCAACACACTTTGCTAACGGCTAAAAGAAGTGGAAACGTCTATATTGTAGATATGACTACTGATTCTCAAACATCTTCTCCTACATGTTTGATAGCCAAGGCATTATCTTCTGAAACCACTCTCTGGCACAGAAGACTTAGTCACCTTAATCACCAAACTCTTCATAAGCTTTCCACCCTTTCCTTAGTAAGAGGATTGCCTTCTAAAGAATTTCATTTTGAAGGTCAATGTGAATCTTGCTTAAAGGGAAAGCAACATAAAACTTCACATAAGTCTATTGAGGAATCCAAAACAACTAACTGTCTTAATCTGCTTCATATGGATCTGTTTGGTCCAGTGAAGGTAGCTAGTTTGGCAAGAAAAAGATATTGTTTAGTTGTTGTAGATGATTACTCAAGATTTTGCTGGACCTTCTTCCTTTTCAGCAAAGATGAGACTTCTGATAAAATAATTGCTCTTGTCACTCATCTTGAAAGACAATTCAGTCTTCCTGTTAAAATGATAAGGAGTGACAATGGCACAGAATTCAAAAATCAAGTCCTTGACAAATTTTGTATTTCTAAAGGAATCCTTAGACAATATAGTGCTCCTAGAACTCCTGCTCAAAATGGAGTTGTAGAAAGAAAGAACAGGACACTGATTGAAGCTGCAAGAACCATGCTTGCAGACTCAGGATTACCTTTATCATTCTGGGCTGAGGCAGTAAACACTGCTTGTTATGTATTGAACAGAGTTCACATTGTAAAAAGACATAACAAGACTGCCTATGAAATTCTGTATAAAATAAAGCCTCTCATTTCCTTCTTCAAAGTCTTTGGATGTCCGTGTTTTATCCTAAATACAAAAGACTCTTTGTCCAAATTTGCTGCTAAAGTTGATTCTGGATACTTTGTTGGATATTCTCAGACTTCTAAAGCATATCGAGCTTTCAATCTCAGAACAAAAATAATTGAGGAATCTATTGATGTAAAATTCAATGAATTAGCGTCAACCTCATCCTTTCCTTCTGCACCTGATGATCTTTTTGATCTTGAAAGCTTCTCATTCATCCCTTCCATCCCCTCTTCTTCTCCTTCATCAGAGTCATGTCAAACTTCTGAAGATCTATCTTCTATTGAGGACGATTCTGTTTCAAAGTTCTTCACTTCTTTTCCATCTCATCAAATAAATTCTCAAGAAGCAAATTCTCAAAACCAAGACAATATACCATCTACTCCTCCATCTCCTGTCTTGGATAATGCATCCATAGATGTTCCTGATCACATTCCAAACTCTCTGACCCCCATCGAAAACTTATCTTATTCCGATGCTGCCTCCTCAAATAACTGTTTGGACATCATTCCTTTCAACAAAAATCATCCTCTAGAACAAATCTTAGGTGATCTAAGTAAAGGAGTTCAAACAAGAAGCCAGATTTCAAACTTTTGTCTTCATGCAGCCTTTCTATCCCAAATTGAGCCGTCTAAATATCAGGAGGCTCTTAAAGACAATAATTGGGTAGAGGCAATGCAAGATGAACTGTTGCAGTTCAAAAGGCAAAATGTTTGGTCTTTATGTCCCTTGCCCGATGGAAAATATCCCATCGGAACCAGATGGGTATTCAGAAATAAAACAGATGACAGAGGCATTATAATAAAAAATAAGGCCAGGTTAGTTGTGCAAGGTTACTGTCAAGAGGAAGGTATTGACTATGATGAGACTTTTGCTCCTGTGGCAAGATTGGAAGCCATTAGACTCTTCCTAGCATTTGCTATCTCTCATAACATAAAGGTATACCAGATGGACATAAAGAGTGCTTTCCTGTATGGGACAATAAAAGAGGAAGTCTATGTTTTTCAACCACCAGGATTTGATGATGTTCATCATCCTGATTGGGTGTACAAACTAGACAAAGCACTTTATGGCCTAAAACAAGCTCCAAGAGCATGGTATGACACTCTCTCTCAATTCCTTCTTTCTAATAATTTCTCACGGGGAACCATTGATAAGACTTTGTTCATAAAAAGGGTAGATAAGGAACTCTTGTTAGTCCAAATTTATGTTGATGACATCATTTTTGGATCAACAAAACAGTCCATGTGTGAACAATTCTCTAAATTAATGTCTTCTAAGTTTGAAATGAGTGCTTTAAGTGAACTAAAAACATTTTTAGGACTTCAAGTCAAACAAACCCCACACGGGACTTTCATTCATCAATCTAAATATATAAAAGATCTTCTTAATAAATTTGATATGAATGATTGCAAAATAATTTCTACTCCCATGGCAACAAGTCCTGGCATATGTTCAGATGACAATGGTGAACCTGTAGATCAAACTCTCTACCGGTGCATGATTGGTTCTCTGATGTATCTTACTGCATCAAGGCTATCATGTATGCAACATGTGTCTGTGCAAGATATCAATCTGCTCCCAAACAATCTCATCTTTCATTTGTGAAGAGGATACTCAGATATCTTAAAGGTACTCCTGTACTAGGTATTTGGTATCCTGCTAATCAAATTTGCAAGCTTGTTGGTTTTACAGATAGTGATTATGCCGGCTGCTCGCTCACCAGAAAGTCTACTTCAGGAGGTTGTCAGTTCTTTGCAGGTTGCTTAGTGTCATGGCAAAGCAAGAAGCAAACATCAGTGTCAAATTCAACTGCTGAAGCTGAATACATTGCTGCAGCCCATTGCACTGCCCAAATTCTTTGGTTACAATATCAACTGCTAGATTTTGGAATAACTGAACTAAAAACACCTCTTCTGATAGACAGCGAAGCTGCCAAAAACATAATAAAAAATCCTGTCTATCATTCTAAAACCAAACACATTGAAATAAGGCATCACTTCATTAGAGACTGTTTTGAAAAAGGACTAATAGTTCCAGAACATGTCTCTACAAGTGATCAAATAGCTGACATATTTACCAAGCCCTTAGACTCCTCAACTTTCTCTAAGTTTGTAGCAAAACTGGGCATGATAAATATGAGTTAATAAACATTAACGGATAATTTTTTTTAATTATCCAAACAATGGATATTGGATAAACAACTGATAAAGAACTCTTGATTTCTTTCAGTAATTATCTATATACACAGATAGGATCAGTGGCTATATAATCACTGCTTCATATCTATCTGATGTTTAAACTTTCCATTGTTACATTCCTCTCCTTCCGATGTCTTTTCTTCCGAAGATATCCTCTTCTTCTATTTTCTTTTTCCGATAACTTTCATAAGTTTATTTCACTTGTGTCTAAAATAAGATTCTTCCGATTCTGCAATAAAAATCTTGAGCTTTGCATTTGATGTGACAGTTGAACTGTCAATCTTTCTGATAGACCCGAGTCTCAATACTGACTCTCACGGCTCAAGAAGATTATTACCGCCATTTTCTTTTAACCAATAATCTTCTCGGATTACTTCCCTTATTTATCATCTTCTTCTCCATAATTCCACTTAAACCCTATTCCTCCTCTGGTTTTTCAAGAAACTCTTCTTCCTCTTGAAGACTCTAAGTAATGCTCATGGTTACGGATGATAAATTGTCAGGCATGTCGTCTGGCACGAAGCACTTATGCTTCCTTTGTCACAAGCTTCATGCTTATGATAATGGCGTAACGGCTTCGGACCAGGCTTCATTCCTCACAAAATTTCGTCTGTACTTTTCGGATGTGCATGAACATGTCTTCTTGACCAAATGTGTAAGTCTCAACCTCTCTCTCTCTTATTCTAACTCAGTTTTGTAATTTCATACTTAATCATGAACTTTTTAGGTTAACCTGAAAAACTTGATTATGTAGAAGTCAGTCCTTTTGATCTTTACAGGCAACTATTTCAAATAACATCTGTTTGATAACCTGGTATATCATCCAAAATGTTCATAAGTTACGGCTATGCCTTCAGTTTGTCTCTTTGATCTTCATAATATTACGACGGACTTGACTAACTGATGTTCAAAATGATGGATGATACTAAAGAAACACCCATCTTTAGTAAACCCACATCCACCCTTCTTCCACACCTAACTTAGGTACTGGCCATAAAATACTTCTCCCAAACCCTCCAAGCCTAATAAACCCAAAAGAATATGTTCAGGAAGATGAGATCCCTGAACATGATTGTGTTCCCACTGAACACATGGATACATCTGTTTCATCCTCACAGATATATCAAGCATCTCTTCCCATCCTGCTCCTCATTCATCCTCTTCACAGGATGATGTTGTATTCCTAAGGGAACCCTAACTAACCATTGAAATGTCAGTTGACTTTCAGTTGGTCGTCCTCTCTCCCAGGGACAACTCTGTTTCTAAAAGCCCCCCCACTATCCATCAACATTTCTCTACCCTATAAAAGAGGATGAGATCCGGTCGTCAAGTCCATCTTGACCTCCTGATCATATATCAGGAGCATCCATTTCATATCCAAATCCAATGGCTTTTCATTTGAATGGATTAGGCAATAAGACTCCTGGTATGGCAACAGCCAATGAAGTTTTTCTTTAAACTAAGGCTAGGAAATCCCCAGAACCAAGAAAAAGGGGTTTATGACATCTCTGAGATGGACTCAGGTCATAATAAAACTGACTCTCTAGTCAGGGATTCGGATGACATCTACAAAATGATGGACGAATCAATTCTTCATACTATGGAATTGACGGATATCTTTAGTCCTATAATCCAAATCCAACACCATGCAGGCACCTTCACTTGAAGGTTTTCTAATCTTTTCAACCACCTTCACTACTACTACCCTTCCTCCCCTGCCCTTCAAGGAGCATTTCTCCCACTTCTTTCTGTCTTTCTTTCTTCCCTGCCTTGTCTCCGGCTGATTAAGCCAAAAAGAGGGAGATAATCCAAAGAAGCCTAGCTCTGATTAGCTCTGATAAACAAAGAAGCCTTTGCTTTACTAAGATCCCATTTGAATCTTTCTCATTTCTTTCCCCAACTGAGTCTGATGTTCTAGAAATTGATTGGGATCTAACATTAAGTGGTTTTGGCTTCATCAGTCCAGAGGGAGATTGTTGGAAAATAAGGACTGACGAAGCAAAACCACCTTTCAAATAATCTTTGTAATAAATGTTGCAGGACACTAGCTTCCGAAGACAAATCTTCAGAAGAACCTTCGGAAGACAAATAAAAGCCAATTGCTTCCGAAGACAAATAAAAGACACTAGCTTCCGAAGACAAGTCTTCAGAAGAACCTTCGGAAGACATAAATAAAAGACAACTGCTTCCGAAGACAAATAAAAGAAAAATGCTTCCGAAGACAATACTTCAGAAGTTGCTTCGGAAGACTCTATCTGAAGACAAACCTCAGAAGACACTATCGGAAGAGAACACTTGCTTTCGAAGAATAAAAGTCATTTACTTCGGAAGACTTCCAAAGACATCTGCCTCGGAAGAAAAACAATATTTCAGAAGACATATGTTTCTTCTGATGAAAGAATAAATGTAACCTTCTTTTGGATAACTGTCTACATTAGATAGTTTTCTATAAAGAGCTTCCGAAAGAATAATGTTTTAGCATCAGTACAAAAGTCTGAACTAAGATCTTTAAAGATCCTATGTTGACTTTACACTTGTACTATTCTGATGCTACAGTGTCTGTAATAGTGTCATCAGTCTTATCTGTTTGTCTTCTTCTTGTATTTGTCCTGAAACATTAAATGTCGGGGCTATTTATACCCCAACATAGTCTGAATAAAATATATACAGAACAACACTTTTCTGAATCTTCTTTGTGTTGCCCTACTGTTTTCTCTTCTTTTCTTTTCTTCTAAATTATGAAAACTAAACACTAAAATAACTAAAGAGCAAAACTCAAGAGGGAGCAAAACACCAAAAGCTTTGTCTAAGCTCTTGATCCTGGTTAAGTTAGTCTCTCCTCAGCTCACCGGTTTTCTACAGATATGATTGTTGATTGTGACTCTTTGAGTTGTTACCTTCCCACTTTCTTTTATGATCTCCCACCTTGGTAGCAGATGTTCGTTTGGGCAGAGTCCCTTGTAACACTGCCTGATCAGTAAGCTGATGCGCTAAACGAACAGCTTGTTGGATGGTGGTGGGATTTGCTGAAGTAACCAACCCCTGAATCTGAGGCACTGGTCCTCCAATGTATCTTTCAATCCATTTGCTAGCAGGAGTAGCCATGTGTGGTAGAAGTCTGGCCAACTCATGTGACCTGGTCGTATACTCTTCAATATTTGACCCCTCCATCTTGAGGTGCCAATATTCCTCCTCTAACTTCTGCATTTCACTGCGAGGACAGTACTCCTCTTGCAGTAAAGTTTTGAAGTCGTTCCATGTCAAGGCATTTGCCTCACCCAACCCCAGAGTCTGAACATTCGAGTTCCACCAGGTTAATGCTGGACCCTCCAATGTTCCCGTTGCAAACTTCACTTTGCTCTCGTCAGGGCAGTTGCACATTTCAAACACAGACTCCGCCTTTTCAATCCACCGAAGGAGTCCTATGGCCCCCTCCGACCCTTTGAAATTATGTGGTTTACAGTCCAAGAACATCTTGAACGTGCAGACTTGTGGGTTAACCAATCCCCCAGCTGGACCCTGTGGCCCTGTGTTGTGTGTCTGAGCATATTGTGCGATTGCCTCAGCGACTCTGCTATTAATTAGCTCGTTGAGCTCAGCGACTGTCATATGAACGTTTCCCTCAGCCATTAGTTTCCTATTTACAAGAAGTGTTAGCATGCTTGCAAAGTCTAATGTAACATGTGTAAGTAAAACAACAAACACAACATATAATATAAATCAACACAACTGTTGGGAATAAATAATAGCTCTTCAATAGATAGAAATTTGCTTTGGGTACAATACTTTTGAAATCAAATACAAGTTTTCAAACTACTAATATAGGAACACAACCCGTTCCTAATAAGTTTAAACAAAACAAACAAAGAGAAAGAAAAACAATCAATCATCCTCAACGGTGGATTCAGGATCGGAATCAACAACTGGTGCTGGTTCCTCCTCCTCCTCCTCTTCATCCTGTTCCTCGTTCTCAGAGGCCACTAAATCCTCCAAGGCTTCAATCCTGCCCTCCAAAATCTCGGCTCGGTTCTCCGAAGCTTCAAGACGATCAATCAAGTTAATCATCTCATTCCGCATATCATGAACCAGATGGGCAAGTTCCTCTTGCCTCTCATTAGCATCCCATTGTTCCTGAGAGTTTTGTGCGATCCTATCTTCCGCCTCGTACAAATCCTCGCGCAGTTTGGCGATCTCCTCAGCGTCCGTCCTTTGCCTCTTAGGCTCAGGAGCATCCAATACTGGTGGTGGATGTGTAGAAGGTCCCTCAGCAGGGATCTGCTGAGTGCCCTCCACTGGCTCCTCCTCCGGATCCTCATCCGGGTCCTCATCTGGATCCTCCTCTTGATCCTCGTCTGGATCCTCCTCCGGATCCTCCTCCGGGTCCTCGTCTGGATCCTCCTCCGGATCCTCCTCCGGATCTGAGTCATCCCTCTCATATGGTGGAGGAGAGGGAATAGGTGGTGGTGGTGATGATGGTGGTGCTGGAACTATCGGTTCCTCGTCCTCAGAGTCATCAATATAAATGTACGGTACTGATGATGATGCCATGCCTGTTACATAATACCATATGTAAGTGCAGTGCCATGGAATGTGTAAACAAGTCAATTACATAATGTCATATGTAATTTCCAAGTAATATGTGTAAACATATGTGTCTAATGTCTAACAGTCATAGTCTAAGTCTACAAATGCAAACCTAGTTCGCTATAACCAATGGCTCTGATACCAATCTGTCACACCCCCAATTTCCAACTAACGGAATCATACCGTTTGGGAACGTGACAAACCAGGATCTCAGATCATTAGACATAGCGAAGACCTCTATATGAATTTCAAAACATACTTTGGTCTTTAAAACATAACATCAGAGTTTTCAAAAGTTGCGGAAGCGTTTTAAAACCAGTAACAGTTGTAACATGTAAATTACAAAACAAAATCCTCAAATGTGCAAATTCAAATATCCAAAATGTTTAAAATGCATGCGACTCTATCTCCTAGTCCATGCCAGTCTTTATTGCGCGCCTTAGCGTCCTGAGAAAACATGTAAATCAAGTCAATACAATGGTTGGTGCATAACACAGGTTTTAAGCATTCACAATGTTTAAAACAACAGTTGAATATCAAGTTGTAGATAACATAATCACACATGCACAGTCATGATAGCTAGTCATATAAACTATTTACGTAAGTGGTCGACACCGAAGCTGACGAATTGCCATGCTATAGCATGTTTTTGCCTTGCCACTATTGTCCAGCACAACAATAGTAAAATGTGTTTGGTCTAGCACAAAATGTTTAAAATGCATGCGACTCTATCTCCTAGTCCATGCCAGTCTTTATTGCGCGCCTTAGCGTCCTGAGAAAACATGTAAATCAAGTCAATACAATGGTTGGTGCATAACACAGGTTTTAAGCATTCACAATGTTTAAAACAACAGTTGAATATCAAGTTGTAGATAACATAATCACACATGTACAGTCATGATAGCTAGTCATATAAACTATTTACATAAGTGGTCGACACCGAAGCTGACGAATTGCCATGCTATAGCATGTTTTTGCCTTGCCACTATTGTCTAGCACAACAATAGTAAAATGTGTTTGGTCAGTCAAACACCTGCGTAGATCCCATCTACCAGGTGAGGTTTGTCAAACCTAATAGATCTATTTCCAACTACCACGCTTTGCGCTACAGCAAACTAAACGGTTCGAGGTGTGTAAGGACTTTCAATTGCTATGTTGTCACATAATGTAAACAGCTAACTCATGCAAGTGATATGTATCTAAAAATAGTTTGTTGCACATGTTTTCTCCCCCAAAATAGTTTAAAATAAGAAAGGGGCCGTGTACGCACCTTTGATAATTGCAGAATGATCAACTACGTGAGTTCGTGTAGAAAATCCTCTTACAAAGGATCTGTGTTTAAACAATAACGTTGTGTCATTCGAATAATCTTTTTGTGCTTGAAATCACATACGTGTCAACACACGTATGCTAGAGCGTTAAGAATGTGCATACGAAAGTACGCGTGCTTTTGAAATCGTTTAAATAAAATCCTATACGATTTTATTTAATTAAACGTAGTTATACGAAATTTCGTTTTCGGATTAAAATATGAATTTTATTATTTCAAGATGATCGTATTCACGTTACGATTCCAACGCAACTCGAACGAATCGAATCGGATTTAAAATGAGAAATTTATGAGTAAAACATTAGAATGGTTTAAATTTCAAAAACAGTTGGGGCCCGGGTTCGAACCCGTGACCTCCAACTCTACACACCCACAAACTACCATCTCGGCCCACCAACATTTGTTAACAAAAGCCCAACTTAATTTCTTTTAACCATTTACAGATCCGGTTTCCTTGGTTTGACCATAGCCGACGCATACTCATCACAATTGGACCTCGATTCGAACCCGATCAAGCCTAAAACCATAGGGCTTCACTTCTGGGTACTCACCCGACTCTACATGTGATTTTAATTTGCAAATAAACCACTATAACTCGATTAATTGAACATTTACAGTTTCGAACTTAAGTTCTTAAACCCCCAACTTGAAATCGTTCAATTCCCAAAAATGAGTCCACAAAATCATAGGGTTTTCATTGAATAAGTATTTTCGAAACTATCAGTAGTGATTAATTGAATTGTAAACCTCATTTGAATTGAAATCCCCAATTCATCATTATTCACGAACCCTAGATATTAACCTTCATTAATTCAATGTTACAACCAGCAATTGATCCATGTCTTAGCTTAATCGGAATACTCTGTAACTACTGGTAACAATCAATTCGATTCTAGAATTCATCTTGGCCCAATCCCCCAATTCGTCTTTGATTACAAGCCCTAGAATTCGAATGCTATAAATTCGCTATTGATTCATGAAATTGACACTTGCTTTAGTTAAACCGAAGGTTTCTGAAACTATCCATTCATTTTAATTTTAGTTTTAAACTTCCTAAGATCAAAACCCCCAAATCGTTTTTGTATAAACCCTAATTGATCGAACTCCTACAATTCGATGCCAAGGATCGAAATTGACTTGGGATTTCTCTAAATCGGTATGTCTAGTGTGTGTAAGAATAGACACTTACTTGATTTGATATGGAATTGATGTACTTCGACTTTGAGTTGAATTTCGGCCACCCTTCTGGTCAAATCCTTGATCTAAGACTCCTGGAATGAAATTGTATTGTTCTACAGTCTCTAAAGATGCCGACCAAAGTTTCTAGATACCCAATTTGTGCGTTTAAAGTCGAATTATATATTCACCATGATTTCAAGTGACGGTTTCGTCTCTTGGACATCAAACGAGTTAATTTCGAGATTTAATGGTATCAATAACTGATAATAACGTTTAGTCATCATCATTGCATGCTGATTAAATGATTAAATCAATTAATTGCAAAGGTTTAAGGTGAAATTCGAATTTCCCCATATAATTTGGCCGAATTTTGACTTTTAGGAGTCAAAGTTTGGTTAATTCTTGAAATTTCCAGTTTAATCCACCCAATTTATGTGTTTGCACATCATTTTGATCGATCCCAACTCTTCTGGTTCGATATCATATGATTTTGTAATAATTCTATGAATTTTTAGTTAATGGATTTAATCCAGAATACCGAATTGTCACTAATCGGATCACTTAAAACATTGTTTGGCTAAATTAACCTAATTGGGCCTCACAAAATACCATTGGGCCTAATTTAAACTCATTGGGCCTATCTTGACCTTACTGGGCCAACCTTTGGCCTTACTGGGCCTTCTTTGGCCTTACTGGGCCACCCTTGGGCTTGTTGGGCCTACTTTGGCTCTATTGGGCCTACGTTGGTTCTGTTGGGCCTGTGATCTCACCATCTTCAGTTAACAAGGTTAATTCGAAAAGTCGGATTGTCACAATCTCCGTCGGTGTCTTTGGTGTACTCCAATTCTTCACCGCATCAATCTTCGTAGGATCCACGTGAACACCATTTTCATTGACTATGTGCCCCAAGAATTGAACTTCCTTAAGCCAAAATTCACATTTAGAGAATTTGGCATATAGTCGCTCTTCTCTTAGGATCTCCAAAACCAACTTAAGGTGTTTCTTGTGTTCTTCCTTGGTCTTTGAATATATCAAAATATCATCGATGAATAAAATCACAAACTTGTCCAAGTATGGCCTGCACACACGGTTCATGAGATCCATGAAAACCGCTGGTGCATTGGTAAGGCCGAAGGGCATTACCAAAAATTCATAATGGCCATATCTTGTTCTGAAAGCCGTCTTGGGAATATCATCATCATGTACGCGAAGTTGATGATACCCAGACCTAAGATCGATCTTTGAAAACCATGCCGAGCCTTGAGGCTGATCGAAGAGATCATCGATGCGCGGTAGTGGATATCGATTCTTAATTGTGAGTTTGTTTAATTCGCGATATTCGATGCGCATTCGGAATGACCCATCCTTCTTCTTAACAAACAGGACCGGTGCACCCCATGGCGAATGGCTCGGGCGAATAAATCCTTTATCAGTCAGTTCTTGCAGTTGGCTCGGCAGTTCTTGTAACTCCGAAGGCGCAAGTCTATACGGAACTTTGGCGACTGGGTTCGCACCAGGTACTAAATCAATTCGAAATTCCACTTGACGTTCTGGTGGAAGACCTGGCAAGTCGTCTGGAAACACTTCAGGAAAATCTCTTATCTCAGGAACGTCTTCAATGCTCTTTCCTTTCTCTTTCTTCTCCACAACGTGTGCTAAGAAAGCTATACATTTCTTCCTAGGGTACTTGTGTGCTTTATTGCATGACATCAGCTTAAGACCTTTACTAGAAGTTTCCCCAAAAACTCTTAAAGTTTCACCCGAAGGTAAGGGAATACGGATGTATTTTTGATGACAAACAATCTCCGCTTTGTGGGTGGCTAACCAATCCATGCCTATGATAACATCAAAGCTACCAAGGTGCATAGGTATAAGATCAATTGGGAAAACGTGATCACTTAAGTTCACAGTACATCCAATAATAACAGTGTCAAAATCAATAGTGTTTCCGTTAGCCATCTCCACGTTAAACGGTTTATCTAAGTGTGTGCGTGTTCTACCAAGCATGCATTCAAAATCATTTGAAACGAAACTCCTATCCGCACCAGAATCAAATAGAACAAATGCATAAGAGTTGTTAATCAGAAATGTACCGTTGACCACATCCTGGTTGTCTTGAGCAGCTGGAGCATTTAGTTGAAACGCTCTGCCTCGAGCCACCCTTTGATTATTTCCAGTCAATCTCGTGCACTGGTTTATGAAATAACCCACTTCACCACACTCGTAGCAGGCTCTTGCCTGTACAGGTACCTAGCGAACGGGTACAGCTTGAACTGGTTGAGCATACGGAGCGGGCAGTGCAAGTGGAGCAGGTTGCATCCATTGTGCTTGCGGTGCACTCTGACAAACGTTAGCAAAATGGCCGTACTTGCCACAGTTGTTGCAGACACGACATGGCAAGTTAGGCATGTGGTGATATCTGCAAGTATTGCATAGCGGAACAGCTCCAAAATTCCTAGTGTTGGAATTATTGGAGGACTGTTGAGTGACTGGAGTGGTAACGTCATAACTCCTAGTCTTCCGCTTCATGTTGCTGCTTTTTGATGAACTAGCAGCTTCGGTCTTGACTTCGGTTTTAGTTTCCTTTGCAGCAGTCTTCACCTCAGTGTTCTTGGTTCCCTTTCTCGTGAGTGTTCCAGCCTTAACATGATTATCGGTGAGTGTAGCAGATAGACGGATTGCAGCCTCCAGTGTTTTAGGGTTTCTTCCGTAGACAGTGTCCTGAATCTGCATAGGCAAACCGCCTATATACTTCTCAATAGCTCTCTCCAATGGTTTCACCAGATGAGGCACCAGTAAACTATACTCATGAAAGCGGGTATTGTAGATAACATTTTCCCCACTATCTTGTTTGAGTTCCCAGAACTCAGTCTCCAGTTTCCTCATCTCACTGCGAGGACAGAATTCAGTGGTCATCAGGTTTTTGACCTCAGTCCAAGTCAGTGCTAGGGCAGCATCAACTCCCCTAGTTCACTTCTCGCCATTCCAACAAGTCTGTGCTCTCTTTTGGAAAACACTGGTGGCATAGCGCACCTTCAGATTTTCGGGGCAATCACTGTTAATGAAGGTGTTTTCCATACTCTCAAACCACTGCAGCAGACCAGTGGCTGTCTCAGAACCATAAACTTCAGTGGGTTACAGGAGTTGAAGTGCTTGAACGTGCAAACAGGTGGGTTTGCACCACCTCTATTCTGGTTGAGAGTTTGATTGGCTTGAGTTAATTGGTTCACCAATCCAGTAATGAGGTTTGCTAACACTTGCATGCCGGAGTTGGCATTACCGTTAGCATCTTCAGAGTTCGTATCATCTCCGTTGTGACGGCGTGGCGGCATGTTTCTGAGGATATTAGAAACATGTTACTACCGTTTACAACGTAAGTCATACAAACTATGGTCAAATAATTATTCACGTATATTCAACTAATCACATCAACTCAATAATCATCAATCATCATAATCATATCAATATAAGTTACTGTGGAGAACCTCAGTCAACTCAATCAACGGCGGAATCATCGCGGATGACCTCAGTCAACTCAACCAACGATATTCCTATAAGTGTCAATACGTGCACTGCGGAGGACCGCAGTCAACTCAACCAACAGTGGAGTCTCTGAGGAGGACGTTAGTCAACTCACCAACAGTATCTCAATCATCGCGGAGGACCTAAGTCAACTAACCAACAATGACTCACAGATAAGTAATAATCAATCTCGATCAATAATCAATAATAATCGATTAATATGAATATCATATTGATAATCCCGGTGTCACCCATGTGTTATCAAAATAATATTTAAATTGGTATACATGTTTCACCTCCGAGTTTAAAAACAAAACGGTTTTAAAAGGAGGTTATGAGAACTCAACTGAATCCTTAGAATCAGTGTTCTTGTAGTATGCGCGCTCACGTAAAATAAATCAATCAATGACTCAACAACCTGTAATTACCGTGTGTTCCGTATTCATAAGTATGTGCGTTTCATCTCGATTAAGTGATGATGAGCGTTTACTTTAAATTATTATGTGTTTCATTCACTTCATTTAATTCATCGGAGTCAAAATAATTATTCAATATTTTATAGTAATCTTCTTTAGAATGAAATTTAAATTTGATAGTTTTAAACCATTCTATGACGATATCTAGTTGTGAGGAATTATATGTGCTTCCATAGATATGTGCACTCCAAAGTAGTGACGTAAGTCATATACATATCAATACATACATATATGATCCACTCAATTCCTCATTATAAACTATATTTATATATGTACATTCAAGGATGTTAACCCTTGTCATGTCTATATCAATACTCACATTGGCATGCACTTCTAATTAGGTTGTCATGATAGGTTTAAATTAATGACTTTAAAACTAAATTTAAAAGATCGAATTTAATGGAATCCCTATTATTTATTTATCATATAAAGTCTCAAGGTTTAAACTTATATTTGTTAAGAGAAAGGTGACAATTAATATTTCCCATGCATGCATAAGTATGTATTTATTTAAATGATCATGATCCCCGGTTTAACCAAAAATTAGTTTTAGAGGTTCTTAGGTTTTGGGTATTTCATTCCAGCGAGCCTATTTGGGTTCCCCTTATAGGTTCGGCTTTCAAAAGGACATGGTTCGGCTAAACCTTAAAGGTTCGGCTACTTCACATGGCAAGGTTCGGTTGAAAAGAAGGATAGGTTCGCTAGTCATGATCCTAGGTTCGCTGCACACCTCATTAGGGTTTGGCCAAACAAGAATAAAAAGAAGGTTCGGAGATGCTAAGCTTCGGCTGGCCACAGGTTCGGGGGTCCCATGGGTTCGTGAAGCCTGGTTCGTCAGGAAGGGGGTTCGGCTAGGACAACAAGAGGAAGGTTCGCAACCTCCTAGGGTTCGGCTAACAGGTTCGCCGTCCACCAGGGTTTAGGTTCGTTCAAGGTTCACCCCATGGCTTGCTGCCCAGGTGTTTAACCCAACTAAAGGTTCGGCTAAGATCTATGGGGTTCGGCCCAGCAACAGCTCGTCACGAACTTGTGGGTTTTGGGCTGTGCACCATCACCATCATCAAGTTCTAAAGTTTACATGTTCTCCCATGACTTACCAAGGTTATTACCAGTCCGATTAACATATATATAACTCAAGAATCTATGTAAAAAATGATAGTCTCATTCGAATAGGGTTTTTAATTAAAACCGAAAGTAAAAGCCTCGGGTTTACCTCTAAATGTCGACCAAAACGATATATCTTCGTGTCCTCTTGTTCCCCTCGATCACACGGTCTTTTAGGCTCCAAGATCTCGCGAATCCGTCTGGTAACGAAGGAGGAAATCTAGAGAGAAGCTGGGGAGAATGTGGGTTACGAATTCTTTAAGCTATAGAGAGAAAAGAGGAAGAAGGAGGCAGTTTTCCTCCTTATATCGCGTATCGTCCCCCGCGTGCTCCGTCTCATTTTTATCGCGACATTATTATAATACGTTCGGTTTTTTTTCTCGTAAATATATATTTAAACATAATTCGTTTAAATAATTATATTTCATTCTAAATAAAATGATTTTTATTAATGCTGTTTCATAAAAAGATTTCGAATAAAAATTGTTTCGTAAAATAGCGTCGTTCCTTATTCGTGGGATTATTAATTTAAATAAAATAATGCGTTCATTTTCGTTTTAGGTTGTAATTCCTAATAAACGTTTTTAATTTATTTTTCTTATTTTATTTGTATCGTTAAATAAATATTATTATGTTTTCTCGTCGAAACGCGTTACTTACGTACGTATTCGTAAAGATCGTCACCTTTGCGAATCCAATGCTCGTATCGTATTTCGATTTTATTTACAATTTATGGAATATCGTTTCAGAATATTATTCTTAATAATTATGTTCGTGTGAATCGTCACCCACGCTTGGTGAACCCACATCCACCTCCTCTTCCACACCTGTAAAGGTACCAACCAAAAGAAAAGCTTCTACCAAAGCCCCTAAACGTAAGAAGCCTAAAAAGAATGTTCAGGAAGATGAGATCCCTGAACATGTCTCTGTCCCCACTGGACAGTTGGATACATCTGTTCCATCCTCATGGATGCATAAAGGATCTCCACCCCACCTAGCTCCTCATCAATCCTCTCAACGGGATGATGTTGTACTTCAAAGGGAACCCTCTCTAGCCACTGAAGTGTCACTTGACACTCTGTCGGCATTCCACTCTCCCAAGGACATTTCTGTTTCTTCCCCACTGTGACAGTTGCGTACGAAGAATTCGGCATTAATGACGTGAGCACATTTGGTCGTGCTTGAAATTCACGAGGATTTAGTAACTTTTGTTATTAGGGATTGATAGTATATGAAAAATGATGAACGTGGGCGAAAACCGTGCGCAAAACGGAGTTCGTATGCTCCCGGAATCGCGAAAAGAAGTTTAAAATCAAAATGGTGACGCAGATGACGTGGGGCGGTACGCCCCACCCCAGCCCTCCAGTTGGGGCGATGCGACCCATACACTATGTCGGCAAAAATATGTTTAAAACGATCCGAACGCATGGGAAGGCTCAAAACTCATTTCTTTCGACCCTTCTTGACCTCCAGACGAAATAAACTCATTTCTAAGCTATCAAACTCCATATTAAAGCCATTTGAAGTCATAAATCTCACCAAGGATTGTGTTTTCAAGCCCTGATCGCTGTTTTAACCGTTTGATATAGGTGATTAGTTTCATTAATCTTTGAAATACAAAGGTTAAATCTAAGTGTTTCAAACTAATCACAATCATTAACATACTCATTGGAATGATTATCTGATGTTTGTGATAACAGTCAGATTAGTATGTTAAATCTGGTTATTTCACCTATTCTGATGCTACATTGTGATATTTCATGATATTTGGGTAATCAATAATAAGGATTAATCACTCCTAAGCCATTAAATCATCTAGAAACTGTTTTAGCATTATAATCAACAACATTAACTATTTGGTTAATCTGAGATTATTCTGATTAATCTAGAGTGTCATCAACTTTGTGTTAGGAATCTAATGCGATGTAGGTTCCTACATTATCATACATTGTATGATATGACATTAAATTAATTAATTATATAATTAATATCGAGTTGATGATTTACTAAGCAATGTCTTTGACATTGAACGTTCAGAAGGATCTAATCAGTAAACTAGAACATAAATAACTTGTTAAAGATAACTAAATGCAGAATCATCTCTGTACTATCAGTTTGGTGATACTCTGCTACCTTTATATCATCAGGTGACTTTCGTACAACCCCTTTTATTTTTAATCTTTTATAAGCATCGGGGAAACTCTGCAAACTGTTGTCTGAACATATGATATGCATCAATGATATCTGTGTGATTTCATGTGATTTTGTGGGATTTCATGGGATTTTGCCTGTAGACTGAACTCTATCATGGAACTGAAAGTCCTCATTTTTGAACTGTATCTAGTGAACCCATGTGTGGCCGAGCAGAAAACATTGATAGTACTATTGGTTGACACCCCATTCGCTGGGAGGGTTGCATCTCCCCTTGTGTGAATGTTTGGTATCTGTTTCCTGAACTTCTTAATGGTATGATAAACATTAAGATAATGAGGCATTAAGATATGTACCGACGGGTAATATCTTGAGACAGACTAGACGTCCGAAAGGAACTAGATACAGGTCCCATGGTTATCCGGAACTGAACTTTTGAGAACGTGCTTATCATATCATATTGTTTTAAAATGAACTGTCGATCTCACCAGCTTTGTGCTGACGTTTCAAATTTAAATCTTTTTGCAGGAAGAGAGTGACACTCGGTGAGGCAGCACTTCAAACACTAGTAATTAAATAAGTCAGTTGTGTAATAAACTTAGTTGTAAATTATGATACTGATTGTAATGACGAAACCCTGTATTGTATTTATTTTAAGTTAATCTGTGTGCTTATGATATCAGTTCAAGTAAGTCACCCCTCACCTCGGAGACATCACCACTATGCTTCCGCAACCGGTTCGGTGACGTCAGACCAGACACGAGGTGAAGAGAGGTGGGGGTGTGACAGGGTGGTATCAGAGCCACAGGTTATAGAATTTAGGTGGACTTAGAAACCTAGACTATAACCATAGGCTCGTATAGTAACACAGAGAGCACCGAACTTTATAAATGAACAAAACTTGTTTTGAATTAAGCCAGGATAATCAGGTGGTACAAATTCCAGTTATGAGTGGCCAGCATAACTGAAATTCGCAACACGTGTGCATTCTAGTTTGATTTAATTCAAGCAAAACACTAACAACAGTAATGACGAATAGTTGCGTTAAGATATGAGGACGTCTCATATCATGTTTATGTTGAATATTTTATTCAATATTTATTTCATGCTACTGATCTGAGAATTCTGTTTATACAGCGATGGCAGACCAAGGAGAGAGATATATATATCAGAGGTTTCCATATGTCATTCTGGATGATACTCCCAGTTCCAGTTCCGGATCTGACTCAGATCCTTCGGAGGCTGTGTCATTAGCATCACATGCATCTGCAGTGCCTCCCATACCACCACTACCTGAGCCAGTACCAGTGCCGCCACCACCACCAGCACTTCCTATTATACCTAGTCCTCCTCACTCACCTCTGGCTGAACCAGTTGCTGATCAGAGACAGAGTATTACACCTCCTAGAGTACCCGCTTGGGACGGGTTGCGGCGTATGCGGGGTCAAGCCCGCAAAACTACAGGATTGCCTCCGAGACGACAGATGGCTCCCCGAGATGAGCCACCGACTATACATGAGGTGGGAGAATCCTCCCACCAAGCTGAGTTGAGGGCGCAGGTACAGCAGATTTCTCAGGATTTACAGGCTTTGAGACAGGATGTATCTCAGCACCATACTCTTCTGGAGGATACCCGCACCACTGTTCTAGAGATTCTCACTTCTCATCTGACCCTTATGGAGCAGGTGAATGTCTTAGGTGCTAATACTCAGGCTTGGAGAGCGACGATGGAGGAGCGACTTCGGAGGACCTGGCGACAGGCGTTGGTAGTTACTTTTTGGCAGGAGGTAGCGTTGTGGAGTGAGGGATGGGTGTATGTGAGGCAGTTAGTGAGCACCATGAGTTTGGAGGCTCGGTTGATGATGATAGTTATAGTGATGGTTGCTATAGCTATAGTGATTTCCTGCTTACCGTTCTTTATACGGTAAGTACGATGAGGGATGTTTATTTTGGTTGTTATTGTATAGTCGGATAGGTTGTGAGTATGTGATGCATAGGGAAATTTGTTTGTAAAATAGATTCCCGATAGTTAGTATGGATGAATCGGTTCTGATAGTTCTTGTATTATAACCTTTTGATGTATGAAATTATGGTACTGTAATAATATGGGTGTTTTGTATATCTGTCTGTATAATGAGCTATGTGTGTGAACTATAATTAATTTTTCTGTGTGAGAACATAACCGTATGCGAACGAACTAAAATGTGAACATGTTGAACTAAAATATATATTTCGCTGAAATACAGTACGGAAGCAATACTGTATGCGAATATATCGAACTAAAATATATATTTTGCTGGAATACAGTACGGGAGCAATACTGTATGCAAATATATCTGTAACTAAAGTACAGTACGAGAGCCATACTGTACGAGAACATATCTATGGTCTGTATGAGAACTTAGTGCATGAACTGAGAACATATCCTAGTCCTGTATGAACATATCTCTAAAAACATATGTTGCAATGCAAAGAGCTGGGTAAGACTCTAACATGTTTTTGGAAATAACTGGTAAAAAGTATAACTACGAACATTTGTGTGATCTGTGTGTAGTGCGAACATGTCTGGACTAAATTCATGTAGTTATACTATATTCTTTATAATCACATTTCAATATAAATTTTCAGTGTAACTGAATATGATTGAATTTATGTGATAGAATGGGTTATATCTTTAATGTTCATAAACTGACCTGAATTTCTCTGCTTATGAGCAGATTAATGGCTCCAAAAAGAGGTCGACCAGCTAAGAAAGCTGCTAAGAATATTACCAACCCTGAACCGAATCAAATTCCACCTCTGAATGTTGAATCAAATCCGGATCCGCATGTTAATCCGGAAGCGAACGTGGTTCCACCTAGGAACTTGGAAACGAATACTACTCTACCAGTGAACCCTGGAGCAGGCATTGTTCCACCTGCTGGTACAAGCGGATCTGAAAAAAATGAAGCTATGATAGCTCGTATTGTGCGTGAACAACTATCTGCTTATGGTGTTCTGACACAACACAAACCACATATCACCGCAGGTTCTAGTGGAGAACACGATCATGTTGAGCATAATGCTACTGGTGGTCACGTTGAAACTCATATCACTACCGGTACAACTACCATTATTCCTGATCCACCCCGACAGGGATGTACTTACAAGTATTTTGCTTCCTGTAACCCTCCTACTTTTACTGGCAAAGAAGGAGCGGCTGGTCTTTTAAGGTGGATCGAGGAGATGGAAACTAAGCTCAAAATAAGTCAGTGTTTGGAGGAGCATAAGGTGTCTTATGCTGCCTGTTCTTTGAAAGACTCGGCTTTGACCTAGTGGAATACCCAGGCCAAGACTTTGGGTGCAGCCATAGTTGACTTGATGGGCTGGAATGATTTTAAAACTCTAATTAGATCAGAGTACTGTCCCATCACTGAAATTCAAAAACTCCAGGAGGAATTCTGGAATCACTCGATGATCGGTGCTGACTGTCTTGCTTACACCGATCGTTTTCATGAACTTACTTGTTTACTTCCTGATATGTTTCCTACGGAAGCTGCTTTAATCGAGAAGTACATTAAAGGTTTGATTCCCCAGATCCGGGGAATGGTGACTGCTGCTGAACCTACAACCCTGAAACATACGATTCTTTTGACCACTAAGCTTACCAATGAGGCGGTAAGGAGTGGTACTCTATCTTTGAAACCTCAGACGGCTCATAGTCGTAGTGATGTCGGTACCTCGAATGTGTCAAAAGGTACCAAACGGAAGTGGTTTGGCAAAACCAAGGCGAAGGCTCCGGCTGAGATCACCCAGAGCAAGCCAACTGTGAAAAACTATGGTGCAAATGTTCCTGAGAGTAAAACTTATACTGGGCAGGCGCCCAAATGCAATAAGTGTCCACTCCATCACACGGGACCATGTCCTGTTTGTCTGAACTGTAACCGAGTTGGACATTATGCTAAATATTGCAACTTTCCTGCTCAGACACCAAACCAAGCACCACGACAAACCACTCAAACCAACCGGTCATGTTACAAATGTGGAAGCCCTGATCATCTCATACGAAACTGTCCGAACAATAACACCAATCCGGGAACTGAAGCTAGGGGGAGAGCTTTTCAGATTGGTGCGACCAAGGCGAGACATGATGCAAATATTGTTACTGGTACGTTTCTTCTTAATAATCTATACGCATCAGTTCTGTTTGATACAGGAGCAGATAAGAGCTTTATCTCTCCTGAATTTGCATCATTACTTTCACTATCTACGGTAGATCTAGAAACTCCTTATGTTATTGAACTTGCTAACGGCAAGTTGATCAAAACTAACAGTGTTATTCAAGGATGTTCCTTGAATTTGAATGATCATCTTTTCAAAATTGATTTACTTCCTATTGAGCTTTGGGAGCTTTGATGTCGTTGTTGGCATGGATTGGCTTTCTAATAACCAAGCGGAAGTTGTGTGTCAAAATAAGGTGATCCGTATTCCATTATCTAACGGTAATACACTAGTAGTTCAAGGAGAACGAGCTGGTAGAAGACTTGGTATCATATCTTGTATGCAAGCTCAGAAATTCTTAAGGAAAGGTTGTTATGCTTTTCTGGCACATGTGACTGAGCACAATTCTTCACCCAAACAAATCACAGATATCCCAGTAGTCAAGGATTTTCCTGAAGTTTTTCCTGAGGACATATCAGGATTACCCCCAGTAAGACAAGTTGAATTTCGAATCGACTTGATTCCAGGTGCAGCACCTGTTGCTAAAGCTCCGTATCGGCTTGCACCATCCGAAATGCAAGAACTTTCAGGTCAATTGCAAGAACTATTAGACAAAGGTTTTATCAGACCTAGTTTCTCACCCTGGGGAGCACCTATTCTTTTTGTGAAAAAGAAGGATGGTTCATTCAGGATGTGTATTGACTACAGGGAACTCAATAAACTGACAATCAAGAACCGTTATCCACTACCTCGTATCGATGATCTGTTTGATCAACTACAAGGTGCTACTTATTTTTCAAAAATCGATTTAAGATCTGGATATCATCAGTTACGTATTCATGATGATGACATTCCTAAAACTGCTTTCAGAACTCGATACGGACATTACGAATTTCTAGTAATGCCATTTGGTTTAACCAATGCACCAGCAGTTTTCATGGATCTGATGAATCGAGTATGTAGACCTTATCTGGATAAGTTTGTGATTGTGTTTATTGATGATATTCTCATTTATTCCCGAAACCAACAAGAACATGCTCAACACATGAAATTAATCTTAGAACTTTTGGCACGTGAAAAATTAGATGCCAAATTCTCCAAGTGTGAGTTCTGGTTACGAGAAGTTCAATTTCTTGGTCATGTAGTAAATCAAAACGGTATTCAAGTGGATCCCAGTAAGATTCAGGCTGTGAAACAATGGGAGACACCACGTACCCCGACTGAAATACGTCAATTCTTGGGGTTGGCAGGTTATTATCGCCGGTTTATCAAGAACTTTTCAAAGATAGCCTTGCCGCTGACTACATTGACACAGAAAAATCAACCGTTTATATGGAGTTCTCAACAGGAGGAGGCGTTCCAACTGTTGAAACATAAACTCTGTAATGCACCCATCTTGGCACTACCGGAAGGTACTGATAACTTCACAGTGTATTGTGATGCTTCACGTCAAGGTCTTGGGTGTGTTCTAATGCAGAAAGATAAGGTAATTGCTTATGCTTCTCGACAACTGAAAGTACATGAGAAGAATTATACCACACATGATCTAGAACTTGGTGCAGTAGTGTTTGCACTCAAGATTTGGAGACATTATCTATACGGAACTAGGTGTATTATATACACTGATCACAAAAGCCTCCAACACATTCTAGATCAGAAAATGTTGAACATGCGACAGAGGCGATGGGTTGAACTGTTGAACGATTACGACTGTGAGATTCGTTATCACCCAGGCAAAGCAAATGTTGTAGCTGATGCTTTAAGTCGCAAGGAATGAGTCAAGCCTTTACGTGTGAAAGCGTTAGGTATGACTATTCAAACTAGTCTAATTCCTCAAATCAAAGACGCTTAGCAACAAGCTTTACAAGCAACGAACTATTCTGCTGAAGGACTGAGAGGATTAGATAAGAAACTTGATACCAAAGACGATGGACTATTGTATTTCAAAGACCGAATGTGGGTTCCCCTATTCGGTAACTCTCGAACTATTATCTTGGATGAGGCGCATAAATCCAGGTATTCTATTCATCCAGGTGCTGATAAAATGTATAAAGATCTTAAAGACTTTTACTGGTGGCCTGGAATGAAGAAACACATAGCTGAATACATGGATCGATGTTTAACATGTCTCAAAGTTAAGGCTGAACATCAACGACCTTCTGGGTTATTGCAACAACATGAGATTCCCATGTGGAAATGGGATCAGATCTCTATGGATTTCATTACTAAATTACCCAGAACATCGCGTAATCATGACTCTATATGGGTTATCGTTGATCGCCTTACGAAATCTGCGCATTTCTTACCCATCCGAGAAGACTATTCTATGGATCGACTCGCTAAACTCTATGTTAATGAGATTGTGTCTCGACATGGAGTACCGATCTCTATCATTTCTGACAGGGATAGTCGATTTATATCTCGATTTTGGCAAACTCTTCAAAATGCTCTGGGCACGCAAATCAATTTGAGCACAGCTTATCATCCACAAACTGACGGACAGACTGAACGAACCAATCAAACTCTTGAAGACATGCTCAGAAGCTGTGTGATTGATTTTGGAGGTAGCTGGGATATTCATCTTCCACTTGTTGAATTTTCATACAATAAAAGCTACCATACCAGTATTCAATGCGCTCCATTCGAAGCACTTTATGGACGGAAGTGTAGATCACCTATCTGTTGGTCAGAGGTAGGTGAAAGTCAAATCATCGGCCCAGAATTCATTCAGGAAACAACAGATAAGATCACACTCATTCAGGAACGAATCAAAGCTGCTCGCGATCGTCAAAAGAGTTATGCTGATAATCGCCGTAGACCACTCGAATTTCAAGCAGGTGATCGGGTAATGTTGAAAGTGTCACCTTGGAAAGGCATTTTCAGATTTGGAAAGAGAGGTAAACTTTCGCCAAGATTTGTAGGGCCATTTAAAATTCTTGAACGAATTGGACCAGTAGCCTACAGACTTGAATTACCTCTTGAACTCAGTAACATTCACGATGTCTTTCATGTATCTAATCTGAAGAAATGTTTAACTGATGAATCATTGATCGTACCTCTCGAAAAGATTCATATTGACGAAAAACTTCAGTTCAGTGAAGAACCAGTAGAGATAATGGATTGGGAAATGAAAGTGTTAAAACGTAGTCGCATACCAATCGTTAAAGTGCGGTGGAACTCACAACGTGGACCCGAATATACGTGGGAACGTGAAGATCAAATGAAAGCAAAGTACCCACATCTATTCTCATAAACAATTGTCTTAATGTAAGTCTTCACTAAATTTCGGGACGAAATTCCTCTAACAGGAGGAGACAGTGACAGTTGCGTACGAAGAATTCGGCATTAATGACGTGAGCACATTTGGTCGTGCTTGAAATTCACGAGGATTTAGTAACTTTGTTATTGGGGATTGATAGTATGTGAAAAATGATGAACGTGGGCGAAAACCGTGCGCAAAACGGAGTTCGTATGCTCCCGGAATCGCGAAAAGAAGTTTAAAATCAAAATGGTGACGCAGATGACGTGGGCCGGTACGCCCCACCCCAGCCCTCCAGTTGGGGCGATGCGCCCCAGACACTATGTCGGCAAAAATATGTTTAAAACGATCAGAACGCATGGGAAGGCTCAAAACTCATTTCTTTCGACCCTTCTTGACCTCCAGACGAAATAAACTCATTTCTAAGCTATCAAACTCCATATTAAAGCCATTTGAAGTCATAAATCTCACCAAGGATTGTGTTTTCAAGCCCTGATCGCTGTTTTAACCGCAGAAATTCGTCAGATCAGGTAACGGTTCGTTTTAACCTTCTAGTTTGATTTTGATTGATTAGATCTTGATTTTGAACGTAATGAGATAGTTAGGATTGTTGATTATTGCCTAGATAATGGCTAGGATTGATTATAAATGAAGAACACGAAATTCTAACGGTTAAATCCTTGTTTTGATCCGTTGTAATGCCCAATTTGCATGAAATCATACCCATGATTATAATGGTTTAAACCATTTGATTATGACAATGTAGGTGATTAGTTTGATTAATCTTTGAAATGAAAAGGTTAAATCTAAGTGTTTCAAACTAATCACAATCATTAACATACTCATTGGAATGATTATCTGATGTTTGTGATAACAGTCAGATTAGTATGTTAAATCTGGTTATTTCACCTATTCTGATGCTACATTGTGATATTTCATGATATTTGGGTAATCAATAATAAGGATTAATCACTCCTAAGCCATTAAATCATCTAGAAACTGTTTTAGCATTATAATCAACAACATTAACTATTTGGTTAATCTGAGATTATTCTGATTAATCTAGAGTGTCATCAACTTTGTGTTAGGAATCTAATGCGATGTAGGTTCCTACATTATCATACATTGTATGATATGACATTAAATTAATTAATTATATAATTAATATCGAGTTGATGGTTTACTAAGCAATGTCTTTGACATTGAACGTTCAGAAGGATCTAATCAGTAAACTAGAACATAAATAACTTGTTAAAGATAACTAAATGCAGAATCATCTCTGTACTATCAGTTTGGTGATACTCTGCTACCTTTATATCATCAGGTGAGTTTCGTACAACCCCTTTTATTTTTAATCTTTTATAAACATCGGGGAAACTCTGCAAACTGTTGTTTGAACATATGATATGCATCAATGATATCTGTGTGATTTCATGTGATTTTGTGGGATTTCATGGGATTTTGCCTGTAGACTGAACTCTATCATGGAACTGAAAGTCCTCATTTTTGAACTGTATCTAGTGAACCCATGTGTGGCCGAGCAGAAAACATTGATAGTACTATTGGTTGACACCCCATTCGCTGGGAGGGTTGCATCTCCCCTTGTGTGAATGTTTGTTATCTGTTTCCTGAACTTCTTAATGGTATGATAGACATTAAGATAATGAGGCATTAAGATATGTACCGACGGGTAATATCTTGAGACAGACTAGACGTCCGAAAGGAACTAGATACAGGTCCCATGGTTATCCGGAACTGAACTTTTGAGAACGTGCTTATCATATCATATTGTTTTAAAATGAACTGTCGATCTCACCAGCTTTGTGCTGACGTTTCAAATTTAAATCTTTTTGCAGGAAGACAGTGACACTCGGTGAGGCAACACTTCAAACACTAGTAATTAAATAAGTCAGTTGTGTAATAAACTTAGTTGTAAATTATGATACTGATTGTAATGACGAAACCCTGTATTGTATTTATTTTAAGTTAATCTGTGTGCTTATGATATCGGTTCAAGTAAGTCACCCCTCACCTCGGAGACATCACCACTATGCTTCCGCAACCGGTTCGGTGACGTCAGACCAGACACGAGGTGACGAGAGGTGGGGGTGTGACACCCACATCCATCCCTTAACTTTCCTACCCATGTTCTCCATAAGATTGATATTGTGTTTGAGCAGCTTGGTTCTCCTCCCACTTCTCCATCAAAGGAGTTGCCCCTTCACACCTCTCCTCAAATTACTCAAATCTCCTACCCATGGAGAATAGGACGAGGTAAGGATGCCCAGTCCATCTAGGCATCTCGATCATATATCTGGAGCATTCACTTCACATGAGACTCCACTGGACTCTCATTTGAATGGATCAGGCAATAAGACTCCTGATATGGCAACAGTCCATGAAGTTCTTTTAAATGAGGCTGGAAATCCCTAGAACCATGAAAAAAGGGTCCATGACATTCCTGAGATGGACTCAGGTCATGATAAAACTGACTCCTTAGTCAGGGATTCGGATGATATTCTTAATGGTTGGACGAATCAGATTCTAAAATAAATAAATTGACGGATTCCGTGGCTCAAATTCAGGCTGATGTAACTAAGCTTACTGAGCTTGTTTCAACAGTCTTGAGCAACCAAGTCCTGCAACCCCAATCCATCCCCATGCAGGCACCTTCACTTGAAGGTACTTCCACCACACCCCCTACTTCCACTGCTACCACCCTCTCACCTCAGGTTCTTCAAGAAGTGTTAAACCCACTTCTTACTACCCACCTCACTTCCCTCCTTCAATCCTTTACCACCCAATTTCTGACCACCCAAAAGCTTCAATAGGAACTGCTGAAAATTTCAGTACATACCAAAGTCTCCTCCTTCCAGCATGAAATCTCTTACCACACCAGATTTCTTGAGTCCCTAACAGAGATTGCTCCTCCTTCTCCCTGGTTCACAGAACAGGCTGATGAAACCAAAAGAGGGAGAATGAACGACTCTTGTCTACTGCTCAAGCTGCTAAAAGGGCAGAAGACAAGACTAAGCAAAGGAGGATGAAACAAATAAAGTTGAAGAACCAAGAGGCACTTCTCAAAGTAGCATTGGATCAACAGTTCCAAACTCAAGCTGCCAAGGCTAGCTCAGAACAAAAGCAAAATGAAGCAGAAGCTCAAATAAACACTAGGACATCTGGAGTATCCAGAAAACCCAGACCTTCCAAATCTGCTCCCATTGAGCAAATCAAGCCAATAACCACTGCCCCACTTTCCTCCACACAACCAAATAAAGAAAATTCACCCACTCTCTCCCCAAACTCTGCTTCTCAAACCCTCCTTGAACTTTCTTCCCTTCCTGTCACTCTCAATGCCTCTAACACTGGCCAAAAACCAATCCCAATAATCACTCAGTCTTTCTCAAGAAGACAAAAGTGTGTGGTTAGAAAAACCAAAACCCACAATAACTTACCTCATAAACCTTCAACCTCTGCTCAAATACCTTCTTCAAACTCAAATGATGATCAGCCCATTGCCTCTCGTGTCTCAAGAAAGAGAAGGCTGCTATTGGCTGATATTGATGAGTCTGATCCTCCAAACACCACCAAAATTCCCTATCAAATAAGATCAGTAGATACTGAGAAACCACAAACCTCTGCAGTAAAGGAATCCTACTCACCTGTCAGGACCTTTCCTTCCAATGAAGACCTTCGGAAGATAAAGAATAAAGAAAGGGAAAAGGAAAACCTGATTCTGGCTTGTCTTGAAACCACTGGTCTCTCAGGAATTGAACTTGTGAGGACCTATCAAGAACAAATAGACAAATTGGATCAGCAGCAAGATAAAGCCTATCAGGCTGAGAGGGAGTAGCTGATCAAGTACCTGCTGGATGAAGGGAAATACAAGGTTGAAAACTTCAGCAACTGGGATATCACTAGTCTCAGAAATGAAGCTAAAGTGTTACCCGAAAGAATAAAGCTGAAGTTAGGAAGAAAAGGATCCTTGAGCAAAGTCTTATACGCGTCTCTTTCCGCCACTTTCTCCGGCTTTTTACGCCGTCGCTTATCCCGACGCCAGGCCCTCCAACGTTGTGTCTCCATCGTTGCACTGGTCGTGTGTCGGTGATTGTTTACTTGGTTCTGCTGGCTGCGATGATAGATGTGTTTGAATTGAGTCGTGGGCTTTGGTTGTCTGGAACAACTTAGTAAACACCAAAACCCTAACCGGCATTCTCTCTAGATTTCAGCTTCTCTGTGCCTCGGTTCATCTTTTACGTCACAGGCATCGATATCGCCACATACGACGGTAAGCATTTTGAAATTATTGGAACTACAAACGTGATTTGGTTTATATTAATTGTTAATTGATTTTTGAGATTAGGACTTAAGAATTTTAATGATTTAGTTTAGGATCATTCTAATGCAATATTTGGTTCGTTTGTTTTTAGTTGAGGTACACAATTTCTTGATCAGTGATTTTGTTTTTTTGTTGATCTTTCCAAGACTTTATGAACAAAGTCTGATTTGTGGTTCGATGATAAGAGGCAACAATTGGTGCATGGATTTTGTGTTGATTATTTTAGGGTGATCAAGGTTATATCTATTTCTTTTTGTTGACCCTCCTATTTCTAGACCTAGAACCCAGATGTTTGATTCTTGGATGACTGATCTACCAAAGATGCTTAGTTTTGGGTTTGAATATGTTGTACATTTTAGCTGTTTAGTTCAGAAAGATTCTAATGCTATCTTAAACCGACTCTTTTTTAGGATAAGGGTTTATACGGTGTTTGTATTACGTTTGTAAATATTTTGCTGGCCTATTTACTTACTTGAAATTGGGTCTAAAAGTTAAGTGTTTCTGTGACTGGGGTTTGAACCTTTTGTCCATGTGACCATGTATTCATATTTAAATCGAAGGTTTGAACCTTTTGTCCATGTGACCATGTATGCATATTTAAATTGAATGTTTATGCCTATTATTATTTTAGTCATCTGTTTTGTCTTAGGTTATACAAATTGTTTCTGATTTACTTAGCATGTGTTGTCTGACTCGCGTGGTAAGGCTCTTAGTTATGTTTCTCGAAGTTACATGTTCGAATCTTCATGGTTAGTTTTTTTGGGTTTTATGTGTGATTTTTTACATAGTGTCTCTCACATATTACTATTTATCCTCTTGCTTATTTATGATTACATGAGTCTTCTTCATCTATTTCTTCTCTTTTAATTTCTATTTGCTTTCCTCTATAGGTTTCTGGTCGAGTGTTGGTTTGGTATAGCTTTGCATGGCTGAGAGAGTTGCACTTACAGGTATGTTTTTGGGCTACTGCTCTTTAGTATATTTGATTGGATGAGTTTTGTTTAATGTTGCAACATGTCCCTATTTGTTATGCTCTTCATGTGTTTGTTTTAAAGTTTACTTAGTTTGATTGGTAATTTTTATGGATAAATTCAAATCTTTAAATTTTTCATTAGTTGTTCACTATTTTTATGCTGAGATGTACATGAAATTTGCTTGATTCATAATCTTTGAATGCATTTAAGGGTTTTTTTTACAGGAGCTCAATTATTGATTTGGTTTTGTTGTTTTTTGTGAATCTTTTCATTGTTGTATCTTGAATTCTTAAAATAAAGCCAGTAAAAATAATGAAATTAGTAGACCTAACTCACTAGTCCATCAATCTTTTTTTTACTACCATAGTTTTTAGTTCTTAAAATGAGCTCAGCAAGAATAATGAAATTAGTAGACCTAACTCAATAGGTAATCAAACTTTGTTTACTACCATAGTTTTCAAGCATAAAGAAAGAAATATTGACAGTATATTAGCGAGATATTGTAGGGTAGTACAAGATTTTGAGTTAGCACATTACCTCAAATTGGGTATAAACTTTTAATGATTGTTTTGCTTGATTCGTTGCAAATTGCTTGCTTTAATAGATGATGAAAGTCAATGATGATGAACTTTGATATTTGAGGTCAAATCCATAAATAATTGGTTTTGAAGTAATAATAATTTGGAAACTTCTCAAAAAGGTTAAATCTTTGAGGATTTTTATTTGAAATCAAAAGTTAAAGTGTAATATCTATTGGGAACAAACGAAGCACTAGGAAATATATACATAACGTATTGCCTCCTAAGTTACTTGCAGTTATGGTATTGCATGGTCATCTTTAAAAACAACAATACAAAAGTATTTTTAAGATAAATCCTTATGATCCCTTAGGATCACATGAGATCAGTTTGCCACTTGATGTATACAATTAGACACTTGAGTTGGTGAGGTGGGTTATCTATATTTGATGATTACATGTTTCTAAGTCTTTTATGCATTTTGAGTTTTCAGACTCTAAGATTCTTTAAACATTGCAACAAGTTTTCAAATTTTCATGGAAAAATACTTTGGAAAACTTCAATTGCCTCACTAGTATTTTTCATATTATAGAGTCCCTGTTAGAGTGTAATGTGTCCAAAATCAGATTTGGTCACCAAGGGGAACATGTACGAAGAAAGTGATATGAGCAACATATATTCTCATCTTTGGTCAATAAATGTCTGTTTTTACTTTTTCACCATTTAGCCAACACAACTTAGCCAAACTTATAAACAATTTTATGATCATCATGATACATTTTACAACTTTGATTACCAAAAATAAGAAATCAAATGGCTAAACTAATTCTAATTGCTATGATAATTATATCACTATGTGGACTCTCTCAAATCAAAGTTAGTGTACATGTTCAAAGGTCCAACAAATTTATTCCATATGTACCCCTTGCCTCAACTAATCAAATTTATCTTACAGTTTGTTATTGTTGTTCCCTTATGACAATTGCACTTGCAAGGCATGTTTTTTTCAACACAATATGGGATTTGAATGATAATTTCGATGTGAGCTTAATGATCTTCATATCTATCACCATGAATCGCTTATGAAAATTGTGCATTCAATTTTCTGATTATGTCAAAATTAAAAGGTATAGCTGCACAATTAGATGACAACAAAGGCCTATCCTAAGGATTTTGATGCATAATTGGATGACAACAATGATGAGCTTTGCATTCTACTACAGTTGATGGAATTGATTCTTGATGTAAATAGTCAAGCTGACTAGATGAGGAAGGTAAATTGTATTATATTTCCTGATCTTGACACAATATTATACACTTTTATAGCATTGAAATATTTATATTATTGTAGGCAAGACACCTTTTATTCATGCTACAAGGAAAGAGCATATCTCCACTACTAAATACCAACACTTATTTTTAAAAAGACATTGATTTTACATTTATTTCTAAGTATACCGTTGCAACATGTGTTATCTTTACCTCATCACACCTAAAACTCGCGGCAACACGCATGTCCAACTTACTAGTTTAAATTTAATTGTTAATAATTGAAACTAATATTTTACACATAAAGTTACATATGATATCAAATGTACATATGCTATCAAATGTACATATAATATTATATTTACATATAAATATTTTTTAACATCTTGTATATTAAAAATTACGTATAACAATTTGAAAACTAACAAACATAATAAATTTTTTACATTTCAAAATTATTAAAATGTTAAATATAACCAAGTTATTTTTTATTTAATAATTTCATAAAGTAAAAAAACTATTCAAATAGCGTCAATTAATTTCCACTATCTTAATATTTTAAATTCAAGTGTTCAAATTTTGACTGATTATTCATTTATTAATGGAAACGATTAAAACAACTAAAATGGATCGGAATTTTTATTAAAATACGATTAAAGAATCTCCTTCCAATATTTATTACTTAAAATATAAGGGAAACTATTTAATGAATGAATAAATTCTACGGTTTTAATTTCAAATCTTCCACATTCCCGTTTACTTAAATTTATCCAATAATTTCGCAATCTTTTCAAATACATATAAAAAATACGATTATATATACGTAAATAAGGAGATAATTAAATAATAATGGTTTGTTTCTTAAATTTATCTTCATTGATTATCATTTATCTTTTACTATGTCATGCAAAACTATGGAGATATGATAGTGATAGAGTAAGACAAACTTGTAAAATGATTGATTTTATAATGTTTTGTGTCGAATGTAATTATATCTGTAACACCTCAACCGATGGCGTAAACGTCGAAATGCCACGAGGGATGTAAAGATTGTTCATAAGCTCGTGGGCATCTAAAAGTATCATCACATATCATTTAATTCAATTAAATTAATTATACAAAAATGATGTTCGTCATGATTCAAATACAACAAATTACACAAAAGATATAGCTAAATTAACTAAACCCGAATCGTCAGAGATTCAGTTAATTTAGCTATGTTCAAGATCCTAAGTGATGATGTCCAAAAGTTGTAGAGTTGTCCTTCTCTACCTAGTTTTCCTCATCCCCTGAAACATGTAGAAAAATCAAGTGTCAGCTACATACGTAGTTGGTGAGTAATCATAAGTTTTACTTACTCCCAAAAATATTTATAAAAGTTTTAAGAATAACACGTGGGAACCTGTAAAGATAATCATAACCTATATGCACACATACAAACATACAAATCAAATAATCCAAGTAATAACAAATAATCCACCAATGAATTCAACCAATCTCAACCAAACACATCGAATCAATAACCAACAATAATCATAATAAGCTCAAATAATGTACCGTGGAGGACCTCAGTCAACTCAATCAACGGTGGGTGGAATCATCGCGGAGGACCGTAGTCAACTCAATAAACGATATTCCTAATATGCATAATGTAACACCCATGGGGAAACGTCGGGATGCCACGAGGGATGTGTAGATTGTTCATAAGCTCGTGAGCATCTAATTAATTCATCACATATCAATTAATCAACCAAATTAATTAAACTCTAGTCTCCAGAATTTTAGTTATTTTAGCTAAGTCCAAGAATCCTATGTGATGATGTCCAAAAGAGGTAGAGCTATCATGTCCTACTTACTTCTCCTCGTTCCCTGAAACATGTAGAAAATCAAGTGTCAACTACGAAGTAGTTGGTGAGAAATCATAAGTTTTTATATATCAAAAATGTTTTATAAAATGTTTATGAAAGTTTCTAAATGGGTTTATAAAAGTTTATAATTTCCCCGAGAAAATCCACATGTGCACATGCAAGATAATCCAACACTGCCAAACTCCAACAAACACAACATCCAAACAATCCAAGTAATCACATTCACAATAATCACAAATAATTATCCACGTATATTCAACCAATCACATCAATTCAATAATCATCATAATCATATCCATTTAAGTCATCGCGGAGGACCTCAGTCAACTCAATCAACGGCGGAATCATCGTGGAGGAACTCAGTCAACTCAACCAATGATATTCCTATGAGTGTCAATACGTGCACTGCGGAGGACCGCAGTCAACTCAACCAACAGTGGAGTCTCTGAGGAAGACGTTAGTCGACTTACCAACAGTAACTCAATCATCGCGGAGGACCTAAGTCAACTCAATCAACTATGACTCACGGATAAGTAAATAATCCATCTCAATCAAAAATCAATAATAATCCATTAATATGAATATCATATTGATAATCCAGGTGTCACCCATGTGTTATCAAAATAATATTTAAATTGGTATACATGTTCCACCTCCGAGTTTAAAAACAAAATGGTTTTAAAAGGAGGTTATGAGAACTCACCTGAGTCCTTAGATTCAGTGTTTGCGTAGAATGCGCGCTCGCGTATATAAAATCAGAAGCAACTCAATCAACCTGTAATTACCGTGTGTTCATGTTCATAAGCGTATGCGTTTTATTTCGATTAAATATCCGTAGGTATTTACTTTTAAATCATTGAATGTTTCTTTAACTTAATTTATTTAATCTAAGTTAAAGTTGAAACCTGTAGATTTCATTATTGATTATCACCAAATGAGATCCAAACTTGTTAGTATTAATTATCTAATGATGATAATTCTATTGTGAACCCTTATGTATACTTCTCACAAATATATATGCTAGAGAGTGTTACCTTTATTCGTACACCCATCCACCCATACATGCATGATTAATCTATTCAACCACCATGGTTTAAGTTATACAAACTTACTTTAAGTTTTAAGGAATTTATTTATAAGTTATTCTCATAAGATATTTATATTAGGCGAAATCTCATACTTTAAAACTTATGTCATTAAGGAAGAAAATGATGGTTCTTTAATCTTATTCATGCATGCATAGGTATCCTTAATCTCACTCTCTTTTGCTCGCCCTTAACCCATAGGTTCGCTGCCCAAACTAGAGGATTTAGGATTCCTAAGGTTTGGCCCAAAATAATGAGTCGCAGGGCAAGGTTCGGCAATGAAATTGGGTTCAAAAGCTTATAGGTTCGCTGCTTAGCTTAAGGTTCGGCCATAAGGGCAGGTTCGGCCACCCAGGTTCGTGACTCACTGGCTTGTAGGAGCAGGTTCGTGATTAGGTTCGGCCACACATTCCAGGTTCGTCATGCTCCGGTTCGTCATGCAATAGGGTTGGGCTGGAAAAGGGAGTTTCGCCCAACCAGGAGGAGGTTCGGCTCTAGTAGGTTCGGTGCCAGCTGGTTGAACACAGAGATGTTCGGCTAGGTCACCGAGACACCTAGGTTCGGCTATGTAGACAAGGCTCGCCCAGTTGCTAATTTGGCTAAGATAGGGTTCGTGACTCAAGGATTGCATGGAGTTAGGTTCGTTGCTTTTAGGTTCGCACAAACCCAAGGTTCGGCTGGCAGAAAGATTGGTCAGAAAGAAGGTTCGGTCATGATGCAGCCATAGTCCAGGTTCAGCCACAACCTCCCTCACGAACCCTGTCATTCCCGATCAGCCATGTCTCCGCCGAACCTGTTGTTCTTGCCCATGCATCTTCCCCATCTTCCTCCTAGGTTGTTAAAGGTTTACCCAAGGTATTCCCATACTCACATACATGCATGTTTAGGGTTCTAAAAGTGTAAAACTCGTTTAAAACAATACTATATTATCCGGTTGTAATGTAGAGTGAGAAACACAAATAAAAATCAAGATCTACCTTTAAATGTCAACCAAACTCCAAGTTTCTTCGTGGGTTCTTGTTCCTCTTGCTTAGATGAACAATTTGGCACCAAGATCACATGAATCCGACAAGAAACGAGAGAGATTTTCTAGAGAGAAGTTAGAGAGAAAGCGGTGGGCGTTTTTGGTGTTTAGAGAGAGAAAGGAAGGTGTAAGAATGAAGAGGAAGAGGTTGTTCCTCTTTCTTATTATCACGTTCCGCCCCCACGTGCTCGGTCTCGTTTTTATCGCGCAACATATTATAAAGTGCTCGTTTTTTATCGTATAACATATTTAAAACATAATATGTTTAAACGATTACGTTTCGTTTTAATTAAATGGTTTCAATTAAAGTTGATTAGTAAAAGGTTTCGTTTAATTTTGTTAAATTAATTATTTAAATAAGACGATTTATCCGGTTTTGTTTTAGGTTGTGATTACTAATAAATGTTATAAATTTCTATTTATTAATTTCATATCGTTAAATTATTATTACGTTATCTCGTCGAAACGCGTTACTCACGTACGTATTCGTAAAGATCGTCACCTTTTCGAATCCGACGCTCGTACCATATTTCGATTCGATTTACGATTTATGGAATATCGTTTCAGAATATTATTCCTAGTAATTATATTCATGTGAATCTTCACCCACGCGAATACATTATTAAGTTAATATTTCTAAAATAACATTCACGTTCAATTTATATCCGTAACCTCACAATCGCGTAATTATTTCAATCAAGCTTTCATTATCTTATTATCTTTATTATTATAAATTCCCAATCCAAATCCCACTAAACCATATCACTGACACATCCATGATAGACCGAAATATGCATATGTATAGGGCATATGTAGGGGTAGGTCGCAACCTCCCCAACACCGTCCCACCGCTATTTCGATAAACTATGACCATGTGTCCTTGACTATGTTTAGTAACCAAACAATAACCAACTACTATCTTTTACCATTCCAACCCAACAATCCATAATCTGTGAATTCAACAGCGATAAACTCTCTGGTTCTGTTTAGTTGTGTTTCAACTAAACTTCCCATGGTTTATGCATATAATAATATGTTCCCAATATGTATACCAATATCAGTAATAAATCCAATAATGCATCATCATTAATAATTATCGTATCAGGTCGTAACAGTACAATTAATTATGTACGGACAACCCGAAATACAGTGATGTTACAGTCTCCCCTAGTTAAGGGAATTTCGTCCCGAAATTCAACTTGGAGTGACCGTAGTGAATAAATGTGGATACTTAAGCTTCATCTGATCTTCCAGTTCCCAGATGAATTCTGGACCACGTTTAGACTCCCAACGTACTTTGACAATCGGAATTCTACTGCGTTTGAGCTTTTTAACCTCACGATCCATTATCTCAACTGGTTTTTCAACAAAGTGCGTGGTATCATCGACGCGAATGTCATCAAGTGGTACCTGAAGATCTTGATTAGCTAAGGGCTTTCTTAAATTGGACACGTGAAACGTCAGGTGTACATTGCTAAGTTCAGGAGGAAGTTCCAACTTTTAGGCAACCTTCCCGATCCGTTCAAGAATCTTAACAGGTCAACATAACGTGGAGCAAGCTTACCCTTCTTCCCGAATCATACCACTCCTTTCCAGGGTGATACTTTGAGTAATACCATATCATTAACTTCAAATTCTAAAGGCTTCCTTCGCTTATCCGCGTAGCTTTTCTATCGACTACGTGCAGCTAACAGATTGTCATGGATCTGGCGGATCTTGTCAGTCGTTTCTTGAATAATATCGGGGCCAGTGATTTGCGATTCGCCGAGCTCGGTCCAACAAATAGGTGACCGACATTTTCTACCATAAAGAGCTTCGAACGACGCCATACCAATGTTCGCGTGATAACAGTTGTTATACGAGAATTCGACTAATGGTGGATGGCTATCCCAGTTGCCACCGAAATCGATGACACAAGCTCTTAACATATCTTCAAGGGTCTAGATCGTCCGCTCCGTCTGTCCATCCGTTTGAGGATGATAAGCGGTGCTAAGATCCAATCTTGTTCCAAAAGCTTCATGAAGTGATTTCCAAAATCGTGCCGTGAAACGAGCATCACAATCCGATATTATGCTTAGGGGAATTCAATGTCGGCTAACGATCTCATCAACGTAGAAAACTACTCGATAACCACTTTGTTGGACCGATTTGGAGCTCGGAAACAATCCGAATCCAATAGAAAACTACTCGATAACCTCTGGGATAGTGCGGAATCCTATTCCAGGGTTTTCCAATCGAAACCAACAGGAACCGTGGTGATCCGAGGCTGTAGAAACAACTTGGAAGCAACGATCGAACACCACGGGTTGAGAATCGAACTTGGATGATCAAGAACCGCTCAGATCTTCTAGGGTTTTGACACTGGAATGCTAGGGAAGAAGGAGGGCTCTCAAAAGTTAAGGTTGAAATGATTTGAACTTCTATTTATAGGCTGTAGTCATTCGGCCGAATGAGTGGCCGAAGCAGCTCATTCGGCGAATGACTAAGCTCGAATGAGCAGTCATTCGAATGAGTCATTCGGCGAATGACTCATTCTGAACTCAGACATTCGCTATAACCTTCATTCGTTGAATGACTTCATTCTAGAGTCATTCGGCCGAATGAGTAAACTTCATACTCAAACAGTTTATAATCAGATCAACTAAATAGATAAACATTGATAAACAATAATCAAAAGTAATAAACATTATGAATCATATATAAAGACAACTTCCATTAATACTTTGAACATTTACATGATAAGAGTTACAAAACTGAACTAGGGACAAAACATGTATCAACAAACTCCCCCTTGGACCTAGTTCAACTCTTGGAAGTTTCTTTCTTGAAATACTTTGCTGAAATAGCTTTCCAATCTGCTCCAGCGTGAACCCTTAAGCATATGCAGATACGGATCACTCTCATAAACTGAAGTGCCTGTTCCATATCCTGTACGTCGAAGAAAATCTGGTGACGATGCAGTGCAATAACATCTTTGTGGGACAAGTTAGTCAACCACATAGGATCAAAAATCCTAACAGTCTCCCACTGTTTATCTTTGCACAGGACTATCACAGCTTCACCAGTTCTCCCGTCATAGTACAACCATCGGAAGCCATCCATAAAGTCTTGACGCATCTTCCGCAGGGGAATCTTCTTCAAGACTTTAGGGGGAAGCCACTTCAGGATCACTTTATGCTTCCGGGTATCACCATCAATCTCAGGCAAATAGTATCGTTCTGGCTGCTGCGGCTGAAAGTTCACCCATCTCTTCCGGTATTCATACTTGATTTGTCGAGAGAACCAAGCAGACATCCCGGAGTCTTCACAGTATAGCATGTTCAGACGTGCTAGTTGATTGACTTCGAATCCAGGCAACGTCTTGAAATCATGTGGGTGTCTGAAGTAGTCGATCCCTTTTTCTCTTTTCACAGCATAGCACCCAAGATCATGGAAGTATGCCCAGCTAAGGATCTGACCTCCAGCTTTGTAGCCTTTGGTCCTGTAAACCTTCTTGTGCGTGGCTGGCATCTTCTCAGTGCTTTGCTTCTTTAATACCTCCCAGTAGGCAGCCCATTCCTCTTTTCTTTTCTTTTGATCATCGGCCTCAGCTTTGCTTGCCTCGACTTGTTCCTCCAGATATCTGACCAAGAGATCTTCCGTTTCTTGATCAAATGGTTCAGTAAAGGTAGGCAGCTCGTCCTCGGCCGATTGTAAAGACGTGTTAGGACCGGCGATTTATAAAACCCTAAAAACCCTAAATGACAATCTGTTTGACATGATTTCATGGATGGAATTGGCTGAAACTTGATCTCCATATACCTGAGAAGAAGTATAAATGGATTATTAGAAGCAGGATCAATAATAGTCACAAGAAATCGAAGAGAAGGTCACAGTGTGTGTTTCGCCGAAAGAGGGTTAACTGATATCGCGAAAAAGAAATTTGGTCGAATGACTCTCATTCGGCCGAAACACAGTTATATACCATTGAGTCAATCGCCGAATGAGCTAGGCGAAAGGTCACATAACCTCTGTTTCATTCGCCGAATGAGAGTGGCGACTGAGTCATTCGGCAAAGTTCATTCGCCGAATGAGAATGTCGAATGAGACATTCGACACTCTTCATTCGTCGAATGAAGTTCATTCTGTGTAACTGATTCGGTCGAATGACTCATTCTCATTCGGCCGAATGAGTCCATTCTGCCTCTCATTCGTACGAATGAGAGATGAACTTCTCCAAAACTCCAAAATTTCACAAATTTGACAATTTGAGCACCAAACTTTTAACCAATTATGAAGATATGTCTAGTTGGTTCAGGATTCAGATATGACAGACATCCGAATCTACAAATGATCATCTAAAACAAAATTGAAAATAGAAAATCTTTTTGTAATTTTCTGAAACAACCATACAACTGTACAAACACAAATTAAAAGCAAATAAAAACATATTTTTGTGAGAAGCCCATTAATAAGATAACACATATCTCTGATCACATCATATAGCCTTCAATGAATGCTTCACTTCAAACACAATTTCATTTTGATACGATTACTGATATATTTGTCCAAGTTTAAACTGAACAATACACAACTCTTAAACAAACTAAATGATCACTCATATTTTCTGATTGAGTTCCCCAATTCATTTCATCAATCAAGATCAAAATAAGTTCAAAACTCATTTCAGCATATCTTAATACCAGTCATCATGAATTCAATGAGATTCAATCATTTATTATCTTTTTGTGTTTTTCTTGTTCTATCCAAATGGATGGCTTCAGCTAGGTTCGTCCCAGCAATATGGCACATGTATGGAATCGAACTTTATTTGTTTAAGTTTTTCTCAAGCTTAATACCAGCTTGCATTAGGTTTTCTTCAAGCTTAATACCAGCTTGTTTATAATTTTTTTTACCAAGCTTAATACCAGCTTGTCTTAGATTTTCCTCAAGCTTAATACCAGCTTGCCTTTATTTTTCTTTGAATGAAACCTCATTTGATTCCATGATGACAGGTGTACGCTTGATTTGAGTCAAGAACCATTTCTCACTCAAAAGCATTAATGAGATGGATCCCACAAATCAAACTTTCTAAGTTCTCATAAGTTGTTTATTTGTTTTGTATAGCCAGCCTATCAGTACATCCCATCATCATTTTCTTGTGATTTTAGTTCATGCATTCATTTCTGCTTCTATGACATGATGAAATCAATGTGCTATTCTATAAAACAAGACTGTCTCATTTTTAATTTTCTATTGTTTTTGGTTTTTCAAATTTTCTATTGTTTTTGGTTTTTCAAATTTTCTATTGTTTTTGGTTTTTCAAATTTTCTATATCTCCCCCTAAAAACCTAAAAATAGAAAATGTTTTTGTGTTTTTGATAATAAAAGTTAACTATACAAGAGAAAAAGAAAATACTAGAAATAAAGAAAACTATCTAAGTAAAATGATGATCACTTGTTAGACTCAGATGAGGATTGAACTTCATCCTTTTGGAAAACACCATTAGCCGATAACAGATATAAAAATCTGGGTTTATCAAAAGCTTTAGTAAAAAGATCGGCTTTTTGGTGATCGGTGTGAATCTTAACCACATCGATTAATTTCTTTTCAAAACAATCACGTATGAAGTGATATTTTATGTCGATGTGTTTGGTTTTGGAGTGTTGAACTGGATTTTTAGTGACAGCAATGGCGGCAATGTTATCAACATAAATAGGAGTGTTAGAAAAATGTAACCCATAGTCCCTGAGTTGCTGTTGAATCCAGATGATTTGTGAACAGCAACTAGCAGCAGCAATATATTCAGCTTCACATGTTGAAGTAGACACCGACGTCTGCTTCTTGCACTGCGAGGTGACTAATCGGTTTCCAAAGAACTGACATCCCGCAGATGTTGATTTGAAATCTCTTTTGCATCCGCCATAATCTGAATCACTGTATGCAGTAAGCTCAAAGTTATCATCATTAGGGTACCATAAGCCAAGTGCCGGTGTACCCTTCAGATAACGCATGATCCTTTTGATAGCAATCAGGTGAGATACTCTTGGTTTGGATTGATAACGTGCACACAAGCAAGTGGCAAACATGATATCTGGCCGAGAAGCAGTGAGATACATGAGAGAGCCGATCATTCCCCGATACAGAGTGGCATCAATTAACTCCCCCTTTTCGTCTGGAGTAATCCCGTGATTAATCGCCAGTGGGGTACCAGCAGGCTTCGCATCAGACATACTGAACCGGCTCAGAATGTCACCAACGTATTTGGTTTGATGAATAAAGATCCCTGCCTCAGACTGATCCACCTGCAAACCCAAGAAAAACTTCATCTCTCCCATCGAACTCATTTCAAATTTTTCTTTCATCACATTCTCAAATTCCTTGCACAGATTATCATTTGTGGATCCAAAAATTATATCATCCACATACACTTGTACCAAGAGTAAATCACTGTCCTTCTCACGGATGAATAAAGTGCAGTCAATGACACCTCTTCTGAACCCGTTGTTCAGAAGGTGAGTGGAAAGTGTCTCGTACCACGCTCTCGGAGCTTGATGTAATCCATACAAAGCTTTGTCTAGCTTGTAGACTTTATCACGATGCAATGGATCTTCAAATCCGGGAGGTTGATTGACATACACTGTTTCACTGATAACTCCGTGAAGGAACGCGCTCTTTACATCCATTTGATAAACCTTGAACTTTTTGAAGGATGCATAAGCCAGAAAGATACGAATGGCTTCTAGACGAGCGACCGGAGCAAATACCTCATTATAGTCCAATCCCTCTATCTGTCTGAATCCTTGAACCACCAGACGAGCCTTGTTTCTCACAATTATCCCGTGATCATCCTTTTTGCAACGAAGAACCCATCTAGCGCCAATGACTTTTGCACCTTTGGGTTTATCAACTAGTTGCCAGACCCCTAACTTCTTGAACTGCAAAAGTTCCTCTTGCATGGCGTCTACCCATGATTCTTCTTTGAGGGCTTCAGTGACGGTACGCGGTTCCACTTGAGATATAAAGCAGGAATGAGCACAAAAGCTTACATATGCAAAATCAAGAATGTCTGCAAGACCACCTGAAGAAATCTGACTACGAGTCTTCACTCCGTCTAAAGGACTCCCAATAATGTTGTCTTGAGGATGAATTCGATTGATTCGTCCAACAGGATGAGCAGGAACCTCAACCTCAGGATCTAAGTTATTCAAATTCAAATCCTCAAGACCTAGTACAAGATTATCAACAACTGGTTCAGGAGCAGCTGGGGGATTGTCATCTGTGTCTGAGCTGTCATCATCTATCTGTGTAGTAGGAACAGATGCAGATGAAGGTTGCATAGGTTCATCAGGTGCATTTTGTACATCATACAACATCTGAACAGCAACATCTTCATCTGAATACATGGGGGGCATATTGAATGAATCAAAAAGACTGGAATAATCAAACATCCAATCTGGCCCTTTTCCAGGTGGGGGCATTGTATACTTCTGAACATCTACATGGTACCACTCCTCCACATTATGAGTTACAATGTTGTAAACTCGTTTGTTTGGAGTGCTATACCCAAGAAAGTACCCTTCTTCCACCTTTTCATTGAACTTGCCCTGCTCATGTTTCTTAAGCATAGTGCATGGAGCACCAAACGGTTCTAGATACTTAAGATTTGGCTTTCTGTTGTGGAGCAGTTCAAAACAAGTCTTCCCATGTCTTTTCACAATAAGAACCCGGTTCAATGTATAACAAGCATTAGCCACAGCTTCATTCCAGAATTGAACCGGCAGAGAAGAATCAGCAAGCATAGTTCTAGCAGCCTCAATCAATGTCCTATTCTTTCGTTCAGCAACACCATTCATCTGTGGAACGTATGGAGCACTAAATTGTTGCACAATGCCTCTTGCATTACAAAAATTCTCCATGTTGTGATTTTTGAACTCCGTTCCATTATCAGTTCTAAACTGACGAATCTTGAGCTTATAAAGCGATTCAAGTTTAGTAACTAAAACTTGAATACAATCAAACGTTTCTGATTTCTCTTTCAAAAAGAAGAGCCAAGAGTATCTGGAGTATTCATCAGTGATAACAAGGCAGTATTGATCTCCAGCTATACTCTTCCTATTCACTGGACCAAACAAATCCATGTGGAGAAGCTCAAGAGGAACATTGATTGAATGATACTTTTTCAGCTCATGAGACTGCTTAGACTGCTTTCCTTTCTTGCACGAAACACAGATATCAGACAGCTTAAAATTTTTCAAGCTAACTCCCTCAACCAGACTGTTGTGTACCAAATGATTCATCTTGCGCAAACTCAAATGGCCCATCCTCTTATGCCAAAGGATTGAATCTTTCTCAGTTGCCTTTGTCATAAAACATGAAGCTGTAGAGGATGTAGTTGAAGCTGTGGCCATATTGAGAACGTACAAGTCTTGCTTCCTCGGAGCAGACATCAAAATCCAATCTTTAGGTATCTGCACACCTTGCTTGAGAATGTAACACTTGGAGTCATCAAATAGAACCTTGTACTCTTTGTCACAAATCTGAGAAACGGACAGGAGGTTGTTTTCCAACTGTTTGACATATCTGACATTATCGAATGAAACCTGTCCATTAGTTAAAATTCCCTCTCCAGTAATAAAACCACCTTTGTCTCCAGCAAAAGCTACATAGCCACCTCGAACTGCGTTCACATTGGTGAGCAGAGAAATATCACCAGTCATGTGTCTGGAAGCCCCACTATCAACTATCCAATTGCTGTTCACTCCAGCTTTTGGGGCAACCTGCACAATAAAGAGACTATCAGTTTACATTGGGAACCCAAGCCTTTACAGTCTTGGGTTGACCCATAGAGTCTCGGATCCAAACATCTATCCATTTTCCCTTAGGAATAGGTTTATCTGAAATTTGGGAAACAGACTCCTCAGATGATTTTACTTTCCAAATTGCATTTTTATCAAAAGAGGTTTTCAGATAGATGGATGATGATTTTGATTGATTAACTTTGACTACATTTGAAACTTCCAAAGTTTCCAATTGTCCTTTTCCCTTGTCTGAATTTTTAGACTGAATGGGTGGTTTAGACTTTTGCTGAAAAGACTTAGATACAGACTTTACCGGTTTTGGTAAAATAGATTTTAAGTTTTTGAAAAGCACAACTTTAGGTCTAATCAACTGAGGGCAAAATCTCACAATGTGCCCTGACTCACCACATTCAAAACAAACTTTATCACCCTTTTTATGAAAATGTTTTAAATCAGAAAATGACTTTTTAGTTGATTTAAAAACATTTGATTTCTGATAATCTGGCTTAAAACCCAAACCCTTTCTTCCTTTGTTACCAAACTGAGCTGATTTGGTAACACAGTCAGCTTCAGACCCCTGTGAAGCTTTAACAAAGCATAATTCTTTGTAAATTTTTGATTTGGAGATTGGGTCACCTTTCATGACAACAGAAGTTTGATTCCGAGGAATGCTATGCTGAGGTGAATACTCTGATTCATCCTCGGAATCGGAAACCCAATCTTCAACAACTCCATCCACCCTTGACTCCTTAGTTTGAGATGAACTCTGATTTTCACTCAGACTAACTGGATCAATTACTAACGGAGTAGTAACTTGAAAATCCTTAACATCTTTGTCATTTGGAGTATTGACAAAGGCATTGAGGATTGGTGGAGGACAATTTTTATAATTAACCTGTGCCTTCCCCTGATCAGTACCCCTACTGATCATGTGCTCAATGATATAAGATGAGCTTTCATAGCTCTTGAGCTTCTGTCCTAAGGTTTCATAGTCACACTCGACTATTGCTAACTTCTTCTTGATCTCATTGATGGTATTGAGATAAGAAGTGATAGCATCTTGCTTATTCAGCACTGCGATCTCGGCTTCATGCAATTGTCTGTTTAAAAGATCAATTTTAGCTTGAAAATCTTTTTCATTAGATTTTAAAATTTTGTTAGCTTCAATGCATAAGTCGAGATCGTTCATCAAAACATTGTTATGTGTTTGATAAGCAAGGACCTTACTTCTAAGATCAACACAATGAAAACACTCTGAATGTGAAGATGAACAGTCAGTGTATACCTGCTCAGAAGAGTCTGTAGAAGCAGAAAAATTTGCCATCAAAGCAAATTGAGTTGAAGAATCATCAGCTTCACCATTAGATTCTTGAGTTTCAGAATCTGTCAGACTGTCTGATTCTGAACTTGATATCTTATCATCGATCACCAAAGAATCCTCCTGACTGCTTTCTTCATCATGATCTTCAGAATGCTGAATTTCTGCCACACAAGCTTTATCTTGATCTTCCTTATCAGCATTAAATCTGAAGTCCCAGTTCACCCCTTCATCTTGTTGAACCATTAAAGCTTTACTACCAGAAGATGAAGATCCAGCTGGAGAAGGAGAATCAATGGGAACTAATCTCCTTTCTGAATTGGCATTAGAGGATTTCTGATGCTGAAATGGATTCTTGTTGCCAGCTTTCTTCGGCTGCTTGCATTGTCTGGAAAAATGACCCTTCTCACCACAGTTGTAGCATGTGACAGATGCCATATCAAATCCAAACTTGGACTCCTTGTTTAGATTGATATCCTTCCCCGTCCTTTTTACAAACTCCTTTGCTCTTCTAACTGCACTAGCCAATGCCCACATAATGTCAATTCTCTCCATATCATCAGGATCAATCTGAGAGTAATCATCATTGGTCAAATATGGATTGCCGATCTGACCAACAACTAATCCATCATATGAGCTAACCAATGTTGAATGAAGACCCATATGCTCTTTAGCAATCTCTACTGTGACCTTGTCAAAATTCTCTGTTTTCAGACTTGCAGTAGGCTGATGATGCTCTTGTTGTGAGCTTGATGAAGAAGATGGACTGAAATGCATCTGAGCTGCAGATGGAGCTTCAGAAGCTTTAGAAACAAAAGCAGTCTTCAAAGGAGCATGAGTTGTAGACTTATCAACTGTAGGAGTGGAGTAGTATAGAGAAGGATCTTGAACTTGCACAACCCTCTTGGCTTTCCACTTGTTCTCTATCTCCTGTTCCTTCAACTTCTGAATGAAATCATTGATGTCCATATGAACCATCATCTGATTTTGCTTAAGTACCATCAAGAAGGACTCCCACTTTGGAGTTAAGGCATCTGCTAAACATTGAATCTTCTCTTGAGTTGTAGTTTTGACCTCGTGATTGAACAACTCACTCAACAGATGATAGAACCTCGCAATCAGCTCATCAAGGGACTCATTACCCACATACATAAAGCTATTGAACTCTTTCCTTAAAGCTTTAGACTTAATGCTCTTCAATGCATCATTCCCCTCATATCTTTGTTGCAAGGCATCCCATAGTAGCTTAGCCGAAGTAAACTGTCTAAATTGATGAAAGATATCTGTAGCAATGGACTGTGACAGAATGGCATATGCTTTCTTCTCATAGTCATACAGCTTCCTTTGAGGCTCGGTCATCCTTGTAACAAGCATAGGAGTACCATCCTCATTTAAAGGCCTCAAGTAACCTCCCTCAATCATCATCCACAGATTTGTATCCACTCCATTGATGTGGATCTCAAATCTATACTTCCAGTGAGGATAGTCATCCAAAGTCAACAACTTAGGAGCTTTGTTTGAGTTCCCGGTTTCATTCTCTGTCAACAAGAGAGTCTGAATGCGATGGTTTTGGTTAGCCATGAGTGCTAGATCCTCCATTTGATCAGAAGTAATAAGATTCAACACTTAGAAAAATTTCAGAAGTGACTGGCGAATGACTGCTATTCTGGCGAATGTCGGGGGCCGAATGACTTCAAATTGGCGAATGGCTGAGTCGAATGACCTATTCGGCGAATGGCAGATCGAATGAGATCTTTCCCCGAATGAGAATGGAGAATGAGGCTTATTCGGCGAATGAAGAATGGCGAAGGAGCTATTCGCCGAATGAGACCTATTCGGCGAATGAAGGGCTATTCGGCTGAACTTATTCGGCCGCCAAAGTCATTCGGCGATCTGGGGTTTTTGACAACGAAAATCTTGATAACTTGCGATTTTGATCATATCTAACCACCAAATTTGGTACAGAAGTTCAAGACATGATAGCAAACCAATTGGGAAAGATTTAGGGCAATCAAACCACAAAAACACTTGATTTTTCAATGAAATAGTAACTTGGGAAGCAAGAAAAATAGGGTTTTTGGAAGTTACGAAAATCAGGGTTTTGGGAATCTCAGATCTGTTGATTTTGAGTGGAAATCGAGTAGAATCAAGAGCCAAAGCTCTGATACCACTTTGTTGGACCGATTTGGAGCTCGGAAACAATCCGAATCCAATAGAAAACTACTCGATAACCTCTGGGATAGTGCGGAATCCTATTCCAGGGTTTTCCAATCGAAACCAACAGGAACCGTGGTGATCCGAGGCTGTAGAAACAACTTGGAAGCAACAATCGAACACCACGGGTTGAGAATCGAACTTGGATGATCAAGAACCGCTCAGATCTTCTAGGGTTTTGACACTGGAATGCTAGGGAAGAAGGAGGGCTCTCAAAAGTTAAGGTTGAAATGATTTGAACTTCTATTTATAGGCTGTAGTCATTCGGCCGAATGAGTGGCCGAAGCAGCTCATTCGGCGAATGACTAAGCTCGAATGAGCAGTCATTCGAATGAGTCATTCGGCGAATGACTCATTCTGAACTCAGACATTCGCTATAACCTTCATTCGCCGAATGACTTCATTCTAGAGTCATTCGGCCGAATGAGTAAACTTCATACTCAAACAGTTTATAATCAGATCAACTAAATAGATAAACATTGATAAACAATAATCAAAAGTAATAAACATTATGAATCATATATAAAGACAACTTCCATTAATACTTTGAACATTTACATGATAAGAGTTACAAAACTGAACTAGGGACAAAACATGTATCAACAATTTTTCTTGTGAATTTTCAGCTGTCTTGATGCATAAGCCACAACCTTTCCCCGTTGCATGAGAACACAACCAAGACCTAGGTTGGATGCATCACAGTAAACCACAAAATCATCATTTCCGCCAGGCAGTGTCAGGACAGGAGCATCACAAAGTTTCTGCTTCAAAGTTTGGAATGCCTCTTCCTGCTTTGGTCCCCACTCATAAGGTTTGTTCTTTTGAGTTAAAAAAGTGAGAGGGAAAACAATCCTAGAGAAGGTCGAAATAAACCGCCGATAGTAACCGGCAAGTCCAAGAAATGATCGAATCTCCGTTGGTGTCGTCGGTGTACTCCAATTCTTCACCGCATCAATCTTCGCAGGATCCACATGAACACCCTTTTCATTGACTATGTGTCCCAAGAATTGAACTTCCTTAAGCCAGAATTCGCATTTAGAGAATTTGGCATACAATCGCTCTTCTCTTAGGATCTCCAGAACCAACTTAAGGTGTTGCTCGTGTTCTTCTTTAGTCTTTGAGTATATCAAAATATCATCAATAAAGACAATCACAAATTTATCCAAGTATGGCCTGCAAACACGATTCATGAGGTCCATGAAAACCGCCGGTGCATTGGTAAGGCCGAAAGGCATTACCAGAAATTCATAATGGCCATATCATGTTCTGAAAGCCGTCTTGAGAATATCATCATCATGTACGCGAAGCTGATGATACCCAGACCTAAGATCGATCTTTGAGAACCATGCAGAGCCTTGAAGTTGATCGAAAAGATCATCGATGCACGGCAGTGGATATCGATTCTTGATAGTCAGCTTGTTCAACTCGCGGTAGTCGATGCACATTCGGAATGACCTCTTTCTTCTTCTTGACAAACAGGACCGTTGCACCCCATGGTGAATGGCTTGGGCGAATGAATCCTTTATCGGTCAGTTCTTGTAGTTGGCTCGCCAATTCTTGCAAATCTGAAGGCGCAAGTCTGTAAGGAGCTTTGGCGACTGGGTTCGCACCAGGTACTAAGTCAATTCGAAATTCTACTTGACGTTCTGGTGGAAGACCCGGCAAGTCGTTTGGAAATACTTCAGGAAAATCTCTTATCACTGGGACGTCTTCAATGCTCTTTCCTTTCTCCTTTTTGTCCACAACATGTGCTAAAAATGCTATACACTTCTTCCTAAGGTACTTGTGTGCTTTAGTGCATGACATCAGCTTAAGACCTTTACTAGAAGTCTCCCGAAAATTCTTAAAGTTTCACCCGAAGGTAAGGGAATACAAATATATTTCTCATAACAGACAATTTCCGCTTTATGGGTGGCTAACCAATCCATGCCTATGATAACATCAAAGCTACCAAGATGCATAGGTATAAGATCAATTGGGAAAACGTGATCACTTAAGTTCACAGTACATCCAATAATAACAGTGTCAATATCAATAGTGTTTCCGTCAGCCACTTCCACGTTAAACGGTTTATTTAAGTTTGTACGTGTTTTACCAAGTATGCATTCAAAATCATATGAAACGAAACTCCTATCAGCACCAGAATCAAATAAGACAGATGCATAAGAATTGTTGATCAGAAATGTACCATTGACCACGTCCTGGTTGGCTTGAGCAGCTGGAGCATTCAGTTGAAACGCTCTACCTCGAGCCACCCTTTGATTGTTTCCCGTCAGTCTTGGGCACTGATTTCTAAAGTGACCCACTTCACCACACTCGTAACAGGATCTTTCCTGCACAGGTACCTGGCGAACGGGTACAGCTTGAACTGGTTGTGCTTGCGGAGCTGATAGTGCAAGCGGTGCAGGTGGCATCCTTTGTGCTTGCAGTGCATTCCGACAAACATTAGCAAAATGGCCATACTTGCCACATTTGTTGCAGACGCGACAAGGCAAGTTTGGCATGTGATGATATCTGTAGGTGTTACACTAAGGAACAGCCCCAACATAATTCCTGGCAGTTTAGTTGTTTGTTAATTATTGAGCAGACTTAGATGTAGGAGCAGTAACAGCAAAATTTCTAGCCTTTCTCTTCCGATTGTTGCTTTTAGATGAGCTGCCTTGTTCAATCTTGACTTTAGTTGAAGCCTCCTTTGCAGCTGTTTTGGTGTCAGTCTTCTTAAACCCCTTTCGTGTGAGTGTTCTAGCCTTCACATGGTTATCCATCAATGTTGCAGATAAGCGGATTGCAGCCACCAGTGTTATAGGGTTGCTTCCGTAAACTGTGTCTTGAATCTGCATAGGCAGACCGCCTATGTACTTCTCAATAGCTCTTTCCAACGGTGTCACTAGATGAGGTACCAGCAGACAATACTCATGAAAGCGAGTATTATAAATCACATTCTCCCCGCTATCCTGTTTGAGTTCCCAGAACTCAGTCTCAAGCTTCCTCATCTCGTTGCGAGGACAGAATTCAGTGGTCCTCAAGTTCTTGACCTCAGTCCAGGACACTGTTAGGGCAGCATCAACTCCCCTAGTTCACTTCTCGCCATTCCACCAAGTCAGTGCTCTCTTTTGGAAAACACTGGTGGCATAGCGCACTTTCAAATTTTCGGGGCAATCACTGTTAATGAAGGTGTTTTCCATACTTTCAAACCACTGCAGCAGACCAGTGGCTGTCTCAGAACCCATAAACTTCAGTGGGTTACAGGAGTTGAAGTGCTTGAACGTGCAAACAGGTGGGTTTGCACCACCTCTGTTCTGATTGAGAGTCTGATTGGCTTGAGTCAGTTGATTCACCAATCCAGTAATAAGAGTTGCTAACCCTTGTATGCAGGTGTCAGCAATACCGTTAGCATCATCACTGTTCGTATCATCTCCGTTGTGACGGCGTGGTGGCATGTTTCTGAGGATAATAGAAACATGTTACTACCATTTACAACGTAAGTCATACAAACTATGGTCAAATGAGTTCATTTCAACAGTTAGGATTACATATAGGAACTATATTTTTCTCCTATATGTAAGAATATCCTAATACTATACTAACGCATCCTATTTGGTCATATCTAATATTAACTAAATATTCCTAAGTTCCAAACATTTCCCACCCTATACTAACACTGACAGCCTCCCGATGCAGTGCAACAAGCTTATATATAGGGAATACATAGATTTGACCGCAGTCGCCTCATACGCCGTCCCACCACCGTTGCATTGCACCACGATTATGCCCTTGTTATAATTTAGGGTGTATCATGTATCTTACCATTATCTCACTTCACAAACCTTATCCTAGGTAGGATAATTTTTAGTGAAGTGGTCTCTAGCTTCCTTGGACAATTAGATTCGCCTAATGTCTAAGTTCACCTGACATGTAGGTTTGCCTATTTCTAAGTTCACCTGACATTAAAGTTCGCCTAATGTCTAAGTTCACTAAAATCCATACTAAATCCCAACGCTCATAATTATCAATGAGGGTTCATATCATCACTGAGTGCTCTTATTGACACTAAGTGTTCATATCCTCCCTATAATTCATCCCCATCAAGTGTTCATACCATCACTAAGTGTTAGTATCATTACTATGTGTTCATATTTTCACCAAGTGTCTATATCATCACCCAAGTCCTCAGTCTTTCACTAAGTGTTCGTATCATTCGTTGATCCTATTCACCCCACGTGTCCAATTAGTGTGCTCCATAAGTGAATTTATATGTATCCATAAAATATGATTATCCAATAAACCAATCCAACCAACATTCCATCAACAACTTTCCCAGCACTTCCTAATAATATCCTAAGTTCCGGACACTGATAGACCCCCAATATACTACAAATGGTATATGTATAGGGCATATGTAAGGGTAGGTCGCAACCTCGCAAATCACCGTCCCACCACCTTTGTAGTATACCTTGAGTGTGTTCTTGTCTGGAGATCAAAGATCAAACAAATAATTCCTAAAGCAATTAAATTCCTAAGCAATTAATTTCCTAAGCAGATAATTTCCCAAACGGGTAGTTCCCTTATTCCTCAATACTGACATCCACCCGATGTACAGTAAATGCTATATATATAGGGCATATGTAAGGGTAGGTCGCAACCTCCCAAATCACCGTCCCACCACCTTTACAATAATACATCACGAGTATGTCCTTATCGAGTCATTAGGGCAGAAGTAAACACATAATCAGTAAGTAAGATATGCGAATCAGATATATAGCAGGAGTTCAGTTAACATGTAATAAACACATAGGCATGAAATACTGACTATACTAACTAGTGTATGAAATAATTCATACTAGGTTATCCTACTGTTATAGACTAGGTCAACCATTTCTAGTAACCTAATTCCCTATAACCCAGGCTCTGATACCAATCTATAACACCCCGACCGATGGCGGAAACATCGGGATGCCACGAGGGATGTGTAGATAGTTCATAAGCTCGTGGGCATCTAATTAATTCATCACATATCAAGTAATCAACCAAATTAATTTCATCAAAAATCATGTTCAGCATGAATTAGTTACATCAAATACACAAAAGATTTAGCTAAACTAACTAAACTCTAGTCTCTAGAATTTCAGTTACTTTAGCTAAGTCCAAGAATCCTATGTGATGATGTCCAAAAGAGGTAGAGCTATCCTGCCCTACTTACTTCTCCTCGTTCCCTAAAACATGTAGAAAATCAAGTGTCAACTATGAAGTAGTTGGTGAGAAATCATAAGTTTTTATATATCAAAAATGTTTTATAAAATGTTTATGAAAGTTTCTAAATGGGTTTATAAAAGTTTATAATTTCCCCAAAAAAATCCACATGTGCACCTGCAAGATAATCCAATACTGCCAAAATCCTACAAACACAACATCCAAACAATCCAAGTAATCACATTCACAATAATCAAAAATAATTATCCACGTATATTCAACCAATCACATCAATTCAATAATCATCAATCATCATAATCATATCAATTTAAGTCACCGCGGAGGACCTCAGTCAACTCAATCAACGACGGAATCATGACGGAGAACCTCAGTCAACTCCACCAACGATATTCCTATGAGTGTCAATACGTGCACTGCGGAGGACCGCAGTCAACTCAACCAACAGTGGAGTCTCTGAGGAGGACGTTAGTTGACTCACCAACAGTAACTCAATCATCGCGGAGGACCTAAGTTAACTCAATCAACAATGACTCATGGATAAGTAAATAATCCATCTCAATCAAAAATCAATAATAATCCATTAATATGCATATCATATTGCTAATCCAAGTGTCACCCATGTGTTATCAAAATAATATTTAAATTGGTATACATGTTCCACCTCCGAGTTTAAAAATAAAATGGTTTTAAAAGGAGGTTATGAGAACTCACCTGAGTCCTTAGATTCATTGTTTGCGTAGAATGCGCGCTCGCGTATATAAAATCAGAAGCAACTCAATCAACCTGTAATTACCGTGTGTTTATGTTCATAAGCGTATGCGTTTTATTTCGATTAAATATCCTTAGGTATTTACTTTTAAATCATTGAATGTTTCTTTAACTTAATTTATTTAATCTAAGTTAAAGTTGAAACCTTTAGATTTCATTATTGATTATTACCAAATGAGATCCAAACTTGTTAGTATTAATTATCTAATGATGATAATTCTATTGTGAACCCTTATGTATACTTCTCACAAATATATATGCTAGAGAGTGTTACCTTTATTCCTACACCCATCCACCCATACATGCATGATTAATCTATTCAACCACCATGGTTTAAGTTATACAAACTTACTTTAAGTTTTAAGGAATTTATTTATAAGTCATTCTCATAAGATATTTATATTAGGCGAAATCTCATACTTTAAAACTTATGTTATTAAGGAAGAAAATGATGGTTCTTTAATCATATTCATGCATGCATGGGTATCCTTAATCTCACTCTCTTTTGCTCGCCCTTAACCCATAGGTTCGCTGCCCAAACTAGAGGATTTAGGATTCCTAAGGTTCAGCCCAAAATAATGTGTCGCAGGGCAAGGTTCGGCAATGAAATTGGGTTCAAAAGCTTGTAGGTTCGCTGCTTAGCTTAAGGTTCGGTCATAAGGGCAGGTTCGGCCACCCAGGTTCGTGACTCACTGGCTTGTAGCAGCAGGTTCGTGATTAGGTTCGGCCACACATTCCAGGTTCGTCATGCTCCGGTTCGTCATGCATTAGAGTTGGGCTCGAAAAGGGAGTTTCGCCCAACCAGGAGGAGGTTTGGCTCTAGTAAGTTCGGTGCCAGCTGGTTGAACAAAGAGAGGTTCAGGTTCGGCTATGTAGACAAGGCTCGCCCAGTTGCCGATTTGGCTAAGATAGGGTTCGTGACTCAAGGATTGCATGGAGTTAGGTTCGTTGCTTTTAGGTTCGCACAAACCCAAGGTTCGGCTGGCACAAAGGTTTGTCAGAAAGAAGGTTCGGTCATGATGCTGCCATGGTTCAGGTTCGGCCACAACCACCCTCACGAACCCTGTCATTCCTGATCAGCCATGTCTCCGCCGAACTAGTTGTTCTTGCCCATGCATCTTCCCCATCTTCCTCCTAGGTTGTTAAAGGTTTACCCAAGGTATTCCCATACTCACATACATGCATGTTTAGGGTTCTAAAAGTGTAAAAATCGTTTAAAACAATACTATATTATCCGGTTGTTATGTAGAGTGAGAAACACAAATAAAAATCAAGATCTACCTTAAAATGTCAACCAAACTCCAAGTTTCTTCGTGGGTTCTTGTTCCTCTTGCTTAGATGAACGATCTGGCACCAAGATCACTTGAATCCGACAAGAAATGAGAGATATTTGCTAGAGAGAAGTTAGAGAGAAAAAGGTGGGCGTTTTTGGTGTTCAGAGAGAGAAAGGAAGGGATAAGAATGAAGAGGAAGAGGTTGTTCCTCTTTCTTATTATCACGTTCCGCCCCCACGTGCTCGGTCTCCTTTTTATCGCGCAACATATTATAAAGTGCTCGGTTTTTATCGTATAACATATTTAAAACATAATATGTTTAAACGATTACGTTTCGTTTTAATTAAATGGTTTCAACTAAAGTTGATTAGTAAAAAGGTTTCGTTTAATTTTGTTAAATTAATTATTTAAATAAGACGATTTATCCGGTTTTGTTTTAGGTTGTGATTCCTAATAAATGTTATAAATTTCTATTTATTAATTTCATATCGTTAAATCATTATTACGTTATCTAGTCGAAATGCGTTACTCACGTACGTATTCGTAAAGATCGTCACCTTTTCGAATCCGACGCTCGTATCGTATTTCGATTCGATTTCCGATTTATGGAATATCGTTTCAGAATATTATTCCTAATAATTATATTCATGTGAATCGTCATCCACGTGAATACATTATTAAGTTAATATTTCTAAAATAACATTCACGTTCAATTTATATCCGTAACCTCACCATCGCGTAATTATTTCAATCAAGCTTTCATTATCTTATTATCTTTATTATTATAAATTCCCAATCCAAATACCACTAAACCATATCACTGACACATCCATGATAGACCGAAATATGCATATGTATAGGGCATATGTAGGGGTAGGTCGCAACCTCCCCAACACCGTCCCACCACTATTTCGATAAACCATGACCATGTGTCATTGACTATGTTTAGTAACCAAACAATAACCAACTCCTATCTTTTACCATTCCAACCAAACAATCCATAATCTGTGAATTCAACAGCGATAAACTCTCTAGTTCTGTTTAGTTGTGTTTCAACTAAACTTCCCATGGTTTATGCATATAATAATATGTTCTCAATATGTATACCAATATCCGTAATAACATCCAATAATGCATCATCATTAATAATTATCGTATCAGGTCATAACAGTACAATTAATTATGTACGGACAACCCAAAATACAGTGATGTTACTCATAAGTGTCAATATTGTACGCTGCGGAGGATCGTAGTCAACTCAATCAACAGTGGAATCACCGAGGAGGACCAAAGTCAACTCAATCAACAATTATTCAATCATCGCGGAGGACCGAAGTCAACTCAATCAACAATGACTCACAGGATTTATGATATATCTCATCAGTAATAGCATTTCAATAATAATATCTCAATGATAATCCTAGTTTCACACATGTTATATCCAAATCATAATAGTTTTGGTATACATTTTCCACCCCCGAGTTTAAAAGCAAAAGATTTAAAAGGGGGTTATGAAAACTCACCTTGACTAAGCGATTTGCTTAGTTCTTCAGCAAGCGAACGTAGGAACGAAACTTTACTCGAATCCTACAATTATGATTTGACGATATGTTTGAACTATAATCCCTTATTTGATTGTTCTTTTTAAATCTGAGTTGTTAACTAAGTTTGTGTAATGAGAATGACTCATTCTTTTGATATTCATAAGAATGACTCATGCTAATGGTGTCACACCCCCGCCGTCGGCGGAAACACAGGAGATGAAACGAAACTGTATATCAAGAACTCATTGAGTATGAGAGAATGCTGGTCCTTCTGCTTAAATGTAAGGTCCATATCTAGGCTTAGATTAGTACCTAAAATACATCCAAAAACAAGTGTCAACTAAAAAGTTGGTGAATTCGTACGTTTTATGTTTAATCAAACAGTTTAAGTAATAGTGGTTGCCATCCGTACACGAGTAAAAAGTTTCAATCGAAACTCAATAGGATCATCATCCCTTGGTGCATTGGCCATGTCATGCACAAGTAAAATGTTTAAGTCAAAATCTAGTAGGATCATCAATCCCATAATGTGTTGGCCATTCCAGGCACGAGTAAATTGATTCAATAAAAATCCAGTAGGATCATCAATCCATAATGCTATGCTATCATTTATATGTTAAGCCATAAGTGTGAATGGATACAATCTGCATGAGTCCACAACCAAGCCTATGACTGATTGCCCTTGTTTTCGATCTCATGATCACCGAACTCATCCCGAGTTTAAAGTATACAATAGAGTTAGAAATATTCATCCACCGTGTTGACCTCATCTTTGGGAGACTGTAGCTAGCAAGACCACCCGATAGGTGAATGGGTTGTCAACCAAGATAGTACTATCCAATATATCCCCTGGCTCATACACATGAGTTAATGGTTGTGTCTAGGCATAAATAAAAAGGGACTTACAATAGGAATAATAAAATCTTATGCAATCTGCATCCGGCTAACTTATGTTCCAGCATTAACACATTTAGGAAAGTAATGAAAACAATTTTAAGTATCATAGTAGAAAAGCAAAGTATTGTAGCATGTATTTCCATCAAAATATGTAAAAAGAAAAAAAGGGCCACGAATACTCACAGTGTGTATAGCAATGGAACCTATGTCCATGCGTGATGATAACCAAAGTCAGAGCAAGCATAGTCAGCACATCAGTGCTAGTCAACTATGTATGTTTGATAACGTATACCATTTCCGAATCAAGTCATATAAAAAGTCCTGATTGTAGATTAAATGTGTATCAATACTCATGTCAATAGTCTTGTTTTTGGGTGCCTATTCGACACAACCGTCATACGTGATCTAATGCATCCTCACTTGTGTCAACTTGATTAACCGTAGACTTTTGTTTACATATGTTATTTTCAGGTTAACAATGTTTATTTATTTATTTTTTTTTATTTTTAACACTAGACTATTTATTTAGTCAAAGGTTTTTATAATTAATACGTTTGATATATATACATTATTAATTATCCACTCGATATTTATTGTTATTATATATAACTTTGTTGAATCGATAATTCATGTTTATAATAAAAATATTAAAAATGTCCCAACTTGTATACGTACGATCCGTTGTAACCGGGTGTATTGTATCCCGAAATGTAATTATATATATATATATATATATATATATATATATATATATATATGCAAAATACCTTTAAAACTATTTTGTTGAAATTGTAATCATTAAATCCAAATATAAATTTTTATAGTTGATTCTTTAATAATAGCTAATATTATTTGAAATTGGTTTATTTATTTATATGCTTGCATATCAAATGTTTAAAATTATTTAACTCAGATTGTCCAACATCTTTTGTCATAAGAGCCAATGTTTGAGTTTTAATATAATCAATCTTTTAAGTTGCATGTTATTTTTAAACAAAGTCATCAAGTCGTAAGATCTCGTGTTAAATATTGATTATCACCTTTAAATATGTATCCTTTATATATGTTTTTATACACACACACACATATATTCGTGATTTATATGTGATTAAATATATATATATATATATATACACACACGTATTTGTTAATTTCATATGGTTCATATTTATTAGAAATTTATTTGTTTATATATCGTAGTCGGATATTTGAAATAATTCATTAAAATCATCACTCTAATCATAAGTTTATCGTAACTGGTTGCCTCAATCCTCTTGATGTCAATACACACTTGTTGTGTTAAGGTAACTTTTCTTTTAATTTGATCATGTATTTTAACGACTAATAATTGTTATAATTCTTTTATATGTATTTATCATTTGCCTTCGTTTGATTTAGTCGCGAATGTAAACACTCAAAATGCGCGAGATACCATAACATATTAAAGATTGGTGTGCGGGTATACCTTCCGATTCGGTTCGCGTACGCATACTCATTTTGAGAACCGATAACCCATTTAGAGATCTATGGACATCAACGTGTTTGTTTTTGCGTCACGAACAAAACCGAGCATGCTAAACATGTTGTTTGACTAAGTTTGACCACTTCGACCATTTGACTTGCTTTGACTTTCTTTACTTTTGGTAGATTGAGGCTCAGGAGTGTCGGGAACGACCCAAACAACACCTGGTTCATAGATCCTGACCTGTTAAATCATCACATCATGAATCAATGTTTCTGAAGTTCTCGGATCTGCTAACTCCAAACAAGATTTAAGCATAAGATCATGAAAATGGCTAGATCCATGTATGAGTTAGGTTCTTACCTTCCCTTGCGATTCATCACCACCTGTTCCAGCTCCGATCCAGTCACCGTCCCCCGCTGAACCATCCTCGTGGCTAAAGCAAGTGGTGGCTTCCACCTAACCTTACTTGGATGCACCCTTTGTCATAAAACTTTAGGGTATAGAGTTGCAAACCCACACCACCGTCCCTATCAAGAGAACATGGCTTGCAACTCAACACCACAACATCGTGTGAGTGGTTTTGGCCTTGGAGGAACTGTGAAGAGGACAATTGAGGGCTGGCTGACCCGGAAGCTTGCTGGGTGCGCAATCTGAGCCCTATCGAAGACAACTCGGTAGGAGTTGGTTCATGTTCTTGTCTGCCTTTCCTGAACAGAAGCACGCACCATCGAAGAGGCGGGAGTATGGCTAGAGATGCTGCAACGAGTTGATGTGGGGGAACGGGTGCTCACAATAGTGAAAGGTCACCACAGGAAACTGCCGGAGACGTTGTCGGAGGAGAGAAAATTGTGGTCGGCTGTGCGAATCGTCTTGGCTCGTCGGTTTAGGCTTCGCCGAAGCTCGCCGAAGTTGCGGAATTAACCACCGAGTAGAACAAGATAGATGGCTAGTGACGAGCTGGGTATGGACCAGAAGAGGTGGCCGAAACAGGAGGAGCCTTGAGCTCATTCTCTGCTTTTTTCCTTCTTCTGCGTTTCACGACCATAACACACAGACAAGTGTGTGGTGTGTGTGTTTAACGGCCGAAAGGGATGAGGGGCAACCCTCTTGCATTCCTTTTTATACCTAGGGTTTCATGTGGTATTAATTAGTCAGTTCGCAGAGCGTTTAACCCGAGAATAAACCCGTTTGAATCACGTTTCTTTTCGTGTTTATTATTTTGAACTCGGAATACATTATGAATTATAGAAATCCCTTTTAATATTAAACCTTATAAGAATTTTATCTGATGAGTAAATGAGATCACTGTGTTAAATCATGTTTTAATCATATTTAATTTATTTATACAGTTTTTCTTAACAAATGTCATTATAATTTTTCAAGTAATAATATTAGTATCCTGTCGTATTATGTACTTAGTTATCGCCCTTTTGTTTTGTTAATAACTGATCTCTGACCGTTAATCAGTTAATCATCGGTTTCCTTTCGCAACTACCATATAGTTTCATAGTTACATTCGTTAAATCAAATTTGTCCGTTTAAATGAGTTGTTCGTTTTAGATTGGGCCTAGATTGGTCTAAATTCGTTATTGGGCCTTATTGGGATTAATTCATTATTAGGCCTTATTGGGCTTAGTTGGGCCTAACCCTGTTGGTCCAATTAATAAAAATCTATAATCGCATTTTGACGGTTGTTACAGTCTCCCCTCTTTTAAGAAATTTTGTCCTTGAAATTAAACATCTCTTACTTAGAAGAAGATTGTAACTCGTATAGTGATTTAATTCACTTATAGAGGGGTGTTCTTGAAGATGATACAACTAATAGACCACGCTCGTGAGTTTGTAATCAGGCATACGCAGTGCACTCCTTCAGGTTGCATGCCTATAAGATTCTTGATCCAATTTAAAGGTTCATGTGATACTCTTGTTGCAACTAGTAACTTGTTTCTCTTAAGAATGAAATCAATAAGTAGTTTGGTTGTCTTTATTATTTAAACTAGTCAGATTTGAATAGTTGACTAGATTATTTTTGCTAATAGAGTTAAACTAGATATTACTAGCCTTCAAGGTGACTATGTGTTGTTATTTATGCAATTCTCTTGGCAACAACTTGATGCTTTGGATCATCCGTGCTATTAATCATTTAAAGGTCGCATGATCTAGTTCAATAGAATTTAGGAACTACAACCTTCTACTAATTCTTGATAAGTGTTTGTCTTAAAATAACAAAATCTTCCTTACCAACTCACGTTTGCTAGGAAATATCCATGAGTTCATTTGAATAATCTATTTGATCACTTATTTAAGCTAAGGACTCTTACGAGTTAAGTATAGTATTGAGCACTTTTGCTTGAATAGTTTCCCACTAACTAGAGATTCTGTAAAATCCTATTTTTCACTTGTCAAACGGTTAAGATATTATTTCGACTTCCCTACGAATAGTGTTTTATTTAAGTCAAGGGATATCAGGCATCTTATTCTAAATAACAAGTCAAGTTAATGGTTACTAGACTTGCTTAATTGTGTATGAAGCAAAACAAGTTATGCCAATTAAATGACTAAGCGACTAACACGCTTTCGTCTCTGTATTACTGCAAACATTTATGACAGTTCCATCATTGCAGTTAACTGCGTTCTTTAAGTCCTTCATTCTATTCCAAATTTAGTCGATCATTTGGAGACTCTAAGTCGTTAATTTCCCATAAATGACTGAGCAAAATTTGCTACTTCATAAGGAAACGATTTACACATTGGCAACTTCTAATCAACTCAAACTCCTCAAACTGAGACAAATTGATTCTTCATGATAGTATGACCTCGCATAAACCATAGTTTGGATATTCATGGCACGTTCTGATCTTAGATCAATTTCTCTTCTTAATTACTCTCTTGGCATAATCAGAAATGAGTCCTTGTGAATTAACACAAAATCTTTGGTGAATTTCCATAAACAATTCATGGAATCCTATAAGGATTATTAAATTCTTTGTATATGTCTTCAGTCTTCGTTACAATGATTCATGAATTCATCAACACTCACTACGTGGTTATATGAGTGGAAAATATATTTGCTTCTTTTCAGTCTTCCCCACTAATGAGAGTTTGGCATACTCTCTTTCTTAGGGATTAAGAGAATTGTAGTTCCGCCCAAATTTGTTCTTCGGCTTGTGATTGTGAACTGCTAATTTGGAATTTATTAGTCAACTCTATAGTGTAGAAAAGTCTTAAGAAGTTCAAAGTGTGTTGATGACCATCGTTGTCACACACCTTTAACTTTGAAAGTATGTTGATAACCGATTGATTGTGGAGGAAACACATTATGAGAGGTTTCTATTTTTCATCGTAAAAATAGTAAGTTTTGTCCATCCATAAAACCATGCTTTACAACTTGTGTCCTAGTTTCAAATAAATAGGAGTAATTCGTTATGAATATAACATTTGTTAGAGCTGGTTCTTAAATGTATGTTGATCCTAAATGACTTAATTCAGGTAGGGTAGTCGTCTGAACATACACGATGAATGTTTGAGTTTAGTGTCGTTAATCATCAAGGTATAATTGATGAACAACATCCTCATCATATAGATTTCACAATTGTATATTTTCCAAAGATAACTTTTGATCCATCACTAAGGAAAAGAATACCAAAACGAGAATGTTAGCTAGAACATGAAATGAAGAGAACTTTAGGATAGTCAAGCCACTCATTTGTCTTAAATTGAGGTGTAGTAGTTCAATTAATGTCACTTGAATTAAGGTGACACTAGTACTCTTTATATAATACCCGAGAAAGTGTGTAGCGCTCATAGTAACTTTGAATTGAAGAGTAGGTCACAAGTATATACTTGCGAAATTTAATAATGACTATGTAAGAAGAAAATACTGATGTCGATGTGACTATGTCCTTGTTTGCATCGTATTGTAATCGGTACCAATTACACCACTTGTATTTTCACGTGGTTCATTGATCGATATCGTGTTCAAGGATTGTGTGAAATTTTCTTAGAGATTTACCAGGTTTGTTCAATGATTCAACCTTGTAAAATTAATTGCTTGTAAGGGCGATCGATATATGTCTGACAATAAAGACAACATGTTTAAAGTGGGGAAATACATTATGCTAAGGTGTCTTACCATTAGCATTTCCCTTGTCCAAATGTACTTTAATTTCTTCACTTAGTTTGGAGAGTGAAATTTTGATTATCATAACATATGTTTATAGTATTGGGAAATCATTGCCATTATCATGTGTTAAGGTGACCAAATCTTAAACAATTGTTCAATCAACTCATTGTATTGAAAGTCTGGTACAATGTTTCTAATGTGTAGTGGGCACTAGACTGCAAGTCTAGGTATGACGCCACACTATTAAGATCCAGCTTGCCCCGAGGACAAAAAGAATATTTGCATAGTTTTAAATTCGTTAGTTTCTCCTCATGAAGTATGTCAAAGTAATTTGTACTTATTTCTCTTGTTGTGAATTCCAAAACAGGGTTGATTTTGACGATTCTTTCATCAGTCGCAAGAAATTGTACGCAATAGACATTGTGTCTATTCATTCATGGTCTGTGACACTTGTGTCACTAATTTGTCTTTCATTTAGTTTTGATAATGTAGTCATTAAATGAATCAAGTGATTGGCCGTAATCTCATTGATTCGGTTGATAAAAGGTGTAATACTTGTACTCAAGTAGGAAGTTAATTTATGACAATAGCAAGACACGAGGTGTCATATTAACTATTGACAATAACTTCATTAAGAAACGGATAGAGTTTCACAATGGGATTTAATGGCACATGATCATACCATCTATTTGGTTACATGATTGTGAGATATAGCTCTCACGAATTTATGTAATAATTTATTTCTGCATTCGGTGCATATCAAGATTATCCTTCTAAAAAAAGGTTTTAATTCAGTTTAGTGTCTTGTTTGAGAGGGGTGTAGTACAATGAATGGTCTGATAGAAGAGAGACGGCTAACGGGTGTCTCCTGAAACTATCAGAATGTTTTGAAAAGGAATGAATTAATCTAAGGCATCATGCCATTCGGATTCATAATATGTCCATATCATTTGAATTGAAATTAGATTAATGAGATCTAAAATTCTCAAGCATTAATGGGTTTGTTTAAGTTTTTAGGAATAGTTACCGTAGTCAAGGACTAAGGTGTCAGGAGTTTAAGAAGATCAATCTGATCAATTGAATAAATTACCATGCCAGAATTTGTCCTGCATTATTAGTGTTGACATATCATACTCAAAGAAGGATATAAAGCATCATTGTTATAGTATCACTGACAATTTGTTTTTCTGTGAATAGTTAAATTCAGCTAGTTGCCATAATGCATGGTTGTGTTTGTTCAACTCAAAAGGATCATCATTAGTACTTGCAACACCAAAATTATCATTATGTTCCAACACTAATCATCACAATAGGATTTTTCCAGAATTTACAAGTAACATAATTCATAGTTACCTAGTACAAAGTGTAACTATCAATTATCTTGCTTGTTTACTCTAGTAATCTCCTATCATGAGTCATAATGTGTTGTTCTTGTGTTTTATTGTCTGTTTGTTGTTCACTCCGTGTAATCACTTTTTAACATATGGTGTTATTGATTCATTCAACCTTTCCAACTTGTAATCCAATGACTTCACAAGTCGTTTCATTTTTCATGTCTTTTCACTGAGCTGCCATCAGTAGTCAGAAACATCGTGTTTGATCTCATGTTAGTACAACTTTGAGATCTTAGAAATCTGAAACATCCTACTCGGTCCGACAACATTGTGGACTTTATCGAGTTTTACAGACCATGTTTCATTTGTAATGTTATTTGTCAACTGTTCACCAATACAGTATGTAGGTGTTGGTAATAAAAGTTTGTAAAATGTTACAACATCTTGACATGTTCTCAACTTAACTTGTATAAGTTGTGTCAGAGTTGTTTCTAAGGTAGTAGTGCATCAACTCTATGATGCGAAATAAGAATACTATGCCATAGCAAAAGTAATGTGTGTAGTGAAATCATTCCTTACTATAATGTCTTTTTGACATGTGGTGCAACCTTAGTAAGGATCTAGTAACTAAGACTCATTATCTATGAACAAGCAATTGCCAGTGAAATGGTAGTGTAGTGATGCTAACTTAAAGTTTTCATTTCTAAACACAACTATTAGCATCACTTAAATCATGTGTTGCTTTTTAGGGAAAACAGTCTTCCGAACATATGTTTGCATAAAGTTGGATCTTACCATAGTTTCTATAGTCCCAACAATTTAGAGCTTATGGTATTAGTCTAGGTATCACTATAAGGAACCTAGTTCTCTATTATCAATGGCTCTGATACCAATCTGTCACACCCCCACCGTCGGCGGAAACACGGGAGATGCGACGAAACTGTATATCAAGAACTCATTGAGTACGAGACAATGCAAGTCCTTCTGCTTAAATGTAAGGTCCATATCTAGCCTTCGATTAGTACCTAAAATACATCCAAAAACAAGTGTCAACTAAAAAGTTGGCGAGTTCGTACGTTTTATGTTTAATCAATCAGTTTAAGTAATAGTGGTTGCCATCCATACACGAGTAAAAAGTTTCAATAAAAACTCAATAGGATCATCATCCCATGGTGTATTGGCCATTTCATGCACAAGTAAAATGTTTAAGTCAAAATCCAGTAGGATCATCAATCCCATAATGTGTTGGCCATTCCAGGCATGAGTAAATTGTTTCAATAAAAAACCAGTAGGATCATCAATCCCATAATGCTATGCTATCATTTATATGTTAAGCCATAAGTGTGAATGGATGCAATCTACATGATTCCACAACCAAGCCTACGACTGATTGCCCTTGTTTTTGATCTCATGATCAACGAACTCATCCCGAGTTCAAAGTATACAATAGAATTAGAAATATTCATCCACTGTGTTGGCCTCATCATTGGGTGGCTGTAGCTAGCAAGACCACCCGATAGGTGAATGGGTTGTCAATCAAGATAGTACTATCCAATATATCCCCTGGCTCATACCCATGAGTTAATAGTTGTGTCTAGGCATTAATAAAAAGGGACTTACAATAGGAATAACAAAATCTCATGCAATCTACATCCGGCTAACTTATGTTCCAGCATTAACACATTTAGCATAGTAATGAAAACATTTTTAAGTATCATAGTTGAAAAGCAAAGTATTGTAGTATGTATTTCCCCCAAAATATGTAAAAAGTAAAATGGGCTACGAATACTCACAGTGTGTGTAGCAATGGAACCCATGTCCATGCGTGATGATAACCAAAGTCAGAGCAACCATAGTCAGCACATCAGTGATAGTCAACTATGTATGTTTGATAATGTATAGCATTTGCCAATCAAGTCATATAAAAAGTCTTGTTTGTAGATCAAATGTGTATCAATACTCATGTCAATAGTCTTGTTTTCAGGTGCCTATTCGACACAACCGTCATACGTGATCTAACGCATCCTCACTTGTGTCAACTTGATTTACCGTAGACTTTTATTTACATATGTTATTTTCAGGTCAACAATGTTTATTTATTTATTTTTTTTATTTTTAACACTAGACTATTTATTTAGTCAAAAGTTTTTATAATTAATACGTTTGATATATATATATTCTTAATTATCCACTCGATATTTATTGTTATTATATATAACTTTGTTGAATCGATAATTCATGTTTATAATATAAATATTAAAAATGTCCCAACTTGTATACGTACAATCCCTTGTAACCGGGTGTATTGTATCCCGAAATGTAATTATATATATGCAAAATACCTTTAAAACTATTTTGTTGAAATTGTAATCATTAAATCCAAATATAGATTTTTATAGTTGATTCTTCAATAGTAGCTTACATTATTTGAAATTCGTTTATTTATATGCTTGCATATCAAATGTTTGAAATTATTAACTCTGATTGTCCAACATCTTTTGTCATAAGAGCCAATGTTTGAGTTTTAATATAATTAAATCTTTTAAGTTGCATGTTATATTTAACAAAGTCATCAAGTTGTAAGATCTCGCATTAAATATTGATTATGACCTTTAAATATGTATCTTTTATATTTGTTTTTATATACACACACATATATTCGTGATTTATATGTGATTAAATATATATATATATATATACATATATACGTATTTTTTAATTTCATATGGTTCATATTTATTAGAAATTTATTTGTTTATATATCGTAGTCGGATATTTGAAATAATTCATTAAAATCATCACTCTAATCATAAGTTTGTCGTAACTGGTTGCCTCAATCCTCTTGATGTCAATACACACTTGTTGTGTTATGGTAACTTTTCTTTTAATTTGATCATGTATTTTAACGACTAATAATTGTTATAATTCTTTTATATGTATTTATCATTTGCCTTCGTTTGATTTAGTCGCGAATGTAAACACTCAAAATACGCGAGATACCATAACATATTAAAGATTGGTGTGTGGGTATACCTTCCGATTCGGTTCGCGTACGCATACTCATTTTGAGAACCGATAACCTATTTAGAGATCCGTGCACACCAACGTGTTCGTTTTTGTTAGATTGACGCTCGGGAGTGTCGGGAACAATCCAAACAACACCTGGTTCATAGATCCTGACCTGTTAAATCATCACATCATGAATCAATGTTTCTGAAGTTCTCAGATCTGCTAAATCCAAACAAGATTTAAGCATAAGATCATGAAAATGGCTAGATCCATGTATGAGTTAGGTTCTTACCTTCCCTTGCGCTTCATCACCACCTGTTCCAGCACCGATTCAGTCACCGTTCCCCACTGAACCATCCTCGTGGCTAAAGCAAGTGGTGGCTTCCACCTAACCATCGAGTAGAACAAGATAGATGGCTAGTGACGAGCTGGGTATGGACCAGAAGAGGTGGCCGAAAAAGGAGGAGCCTTGAGCTCATTCTCTACTTTTTTTCTTCTTTTGCGTTTCACGACCATAACACACAGACAAGTGTGTGCTGTGTGTGTTTAACGGCCGAGAGGGATGAGGGGCAACCCTCTTGTATTCCTTTTTATACCTAAGGTTTCATGTGGTATTAATTAGTTAGTTCGCAGAGCGTTTAACCCGAGAATAAACCAGTTTGAATCATGTTTCTTTTCATGTTTATTATTTTGAACTCAGAATACATTATGAATTATAGAAATCCCTTTTAATATTAAACCTGCTAAGAATTTTATCTGATGAGTAAATGAGATCACTGTGTTAAATCGTGTTTTAATCATATTTAATTTATTTATACAGTTTTTCTTAACAAATGTCATTATAATTTTTCTACTAATAATATTAGTATCCTGTCGTATTATGGACTTAGTTATCGCCCTTTTGTTTTGTTAATAACTGATCTCCGAACGTTAATAAGTTAATCATCTGTTTCCTTTCGCAACTACCATATAGTTTCATAATGACATTCGTTAAATCAAATTTGTCCGTTTAAATGAATTGTTCATTTTAGATTGGGCCTAGATTGGTCTAAATTCGTTATTGGGCCTTATTGGGCTTAATTGGGCCCCCTGTTGGTCCAATTAATAAAAATCTATAATCGCATTTGGACGGTTGTTACAAATGGCCATTCACACGAATGAGTCATGCTAACGGCCATTCACACGAATGGGTCATGCTAATGAATATTCACACGAATGACTCATGCGAATGAGTATTCACATGAATGAGTGGATCATTATTATGACTTTCATACGAATGAGCGGTCATTCTTACGAGTCATTCGCCCGAAACGGGTTTCAGCCATGGCAGATGGCGATTTCGAGTTTTAGTCAAAATCAATGATGGTTTTGAGTGTGTATATGTGCGAAAACTCATTTGGAAGGTGTATGGGTCAAAAAGGAGTGTTTAAAACCAGCTAAAGCCTTGCTTTTGTCGGGTTTGTAGAAAACCCTAAAAACCGAAATAAAACCCGTAGATCTACCTCGTTTGATGTCGTTTGAGCTCATTTTCTTCGTGTGTTTATGATCTACTCGAGCGGAGAAGTGTTTTGGAACAAGAATCAACAAAAATGGTGAAGAAACGAGTGAGATATGGTAGAAAGAAGTTCTAGAGAGAGAGAGATCTGGATTTGAGCTTAGAGAGAGTGAGGGATAGCTGCAAAATGAGGGAAAAAAAAGGAGGAAGAGATTTTACAGCCTGGGTCGAACTCGCGTGTTCGGTTGCTTCTGTTTTCGCGTTATCAAAATATTTTGTTGGGTTTTTGTAAAATGACTTTAAAATACGAATCATTTTATAAAATAGTTTTATTCGAAATTTGTTAAAATGTTTTCATATCTTTTTAACATTTTAAAATATCGTAAAAATATTTATTTTGGTTATCTCGTCAGAACGCGTAACTCACGCTTATATTCGTAAAGATCATCACCTTTACGAATACAACGCTTGTATTGTATTCCAACTTGATTAATAAATTATGGAATATCGTTTCGGAGTTATTAATCGTGATAAATGTATTCATGTGAATCGTCACCCACTCGAACACACTATTAAGTTAATCTCTCCTCAAATAATATTCGCGTTTTAAAGTAATATTTGTGTCCTCACCATCGTTTAACGTTTCAATAAATTTATTATGTTATTTCGTTTATTCCAAACCAACATACAAAAATTATCCTCACTAAATTATAACACTGACACATCCGTGATAGACCGAAATAAGTTTATGTATAGGGCATACGTAGAAGTCGGTCGCAACCTATTCAGCCGCCAGCCCACCACCATTTCAATAAACCATGACCATGTGTCCTTGCCTCTATTTAGTGATAGAATCTTATACCTTTACTAAAACCAAAACAAAACATCAGATCCTCCTCACAAAATCATTTCACTGACACATCCATAATAGACCGAAATAAGTTTATGTATAGGGCATACGTAGGAATCGGTCACAACCTATCCAGCTGCCAGCCCACCACCATTTCGAAAAACCATGACCATGTTTCCTTGATTATATTTAGTGACCAAGCCTTAAACCTTTATCCAAAACCATAACTAACTTCAAATTCTCCTCACCAAAATCCTAACACCGACATAATCATGATAAACCGAAAAAAGCTTATGTATAGGGCATAGGTAAAATTCAGTCGCTACTTATGCAGCCGCCAGCCCACCACCCCTTCGATAGACCATGATTATACCTTTGCATATATCTAGTGATAGAATCTTACACTACTACCATTATCATTCAAACAAAGTATTTCTTGCGTATACGTGTGCATTAAACATTGTGGGTATGTCTAGTTATTTTCCAAATTAAACTTCCCCATGGTTTATGCACAATAATTATATGTTCTCATCATTGTATACCAGTGATCATATCATCATTCAAAACCCAAGCATTCAATCAGCATAATATATTCTATCAATATAAAGTATGTGCAATAATAATTTCCTGAAATACAGTGATGTTACAGTCTCCCATAGTAAAGGGAATTTCGTTCCGAAATTCAACTTGGAGTAACTGTAGTAAATAAGTGTGGATACCTAAGCTTCATCTGGTCTTCTCATTCCCAGGTGAACTCTGGACCACGCTTCGACTCCCACCAATCTTGCTTGTACAATGGAAAGTGCCACCGGTTTATCTCTCCAACGAATCAAATTGCCCAAAGGGATAGATTCGCCTTCTGAAAAAAGAAGTTCTGGCCCTGGGGGGATAATATCAACCACTTGACGTCCATCCGATGCATCCGCTATGGTTACTTCGTACTTTGACAATTGCGATCCGGCTGCACTTGAGTTTCTTAACATCACTGTCCATGATCTCGACTGGTTTTTCAACAAAGTGAATGGTATCATCAATGCGAATATCATCGAGTGGTACCTGAAGATCCCGAACACCTAAGCATTTCTTCAAATTGAATGCGTGGAAGGTTGGGTGCACATTACTGAGTTCAGGAGGCAGTTCCAGCTCTTAGGCAACCTTCCCGATTCGTTCAAGAATCTTAAAAGGGCCAACGTAACGTGGAGCAAGCTTATCTTTCTTCCCAAAGCGTACAACTCCCTTCCATGGTGAGACCTTAAGTAATAATATCATCAACTTGAAACACTAAAGGTTTATGACGTTTATCCGCGTAACTTTTATGTCGGCTACGAGCAGCTAAGAAATTGTCTCGGATCTGGTGAATCTTGTAAGTCGTTTCTTGAATTATCTCGGGACCAGTGATCTACAATTCGCCGATCTCGGTCCAACATATAGGTGACCGACATTTTCTACCATAGAGAGCTTCGAATGACGCCATACTACTGCTCGCATGATTACTGTTGTTATACAAGAACTCAATTCATGGTAAATGGCTATACCAGTTGCCACCGAAATCGATGACACAAGCTCTCAATATATCTTCAAGTTTCTGGATCGTTCGCTCCGTCTGTCCATCAGTTTGAGAATGATAAGCGGTGCGAAGATCCAATCGTGTTCCAAAGGCTTCATGTAGTGATTCCCAAAATCGTGCCGTGAAACGAGCATCACGACCCGATATTATGCTTAAGGGAATCCCATGTCGGCTAACAATCTCATCCACATATATACGAGCCAATTTCCGCACAGGGTACGTTTCGCATGTCGGTAGGAAATGAGCTGATTTGGTTGGAAAATCGATTATTACCCATATGCTATCATGACCACTTGTGGTTCGTGGGAGTTTGGTAATCAAATCCATTGAGATATTCTCCAACTTCCACATGGGTATTTCCAATTGTACTAACAATCCCAAAGGTCGCTGGTGTTCAGCCTTGATTTTTGCACAATTAAGGCATTTGCCTAGATACTCAACTATGTCCTTTTTCATTCCAGAGACTCTAAGGTCTTGGTACATCTTGTCAGCTCCCGGATGGATTGAATAACGAGACTTATGAGCTTCGTTCATAATTGGCATCCTAAGATCATCTCGGTTCGGTATCCACAACCAATTTAAATAATACATCAAACCATCATCCTTAGTTTCCAATTGCAATTTGGCCCCACAAGACATCTCATCATGCAAGTGGCCTTGGGCCAATGAGGTTTGTTGGGCTACCAGAATATCATTGAGAGATTAGTGTGCACTCAGATACTATGGATTTGAACATGACTCTTGCGACTACGCACGTTTACTACTACATTCGCTTTGCCAGGATGGTAGCGAATTTCATAGTCACAATATGATGCAAACTCTTGTGATCTGTAAAGACTACACACTTAGTGCCATAAAGATAATGTCTCCATATTTTCAAAGCCAACACGACTTCACCAAGTTCTAAGACGTGAGTAGTGTAGTTCTTCTCGTGGATTTTCAACTGCCTTGATGCATATGCCACAACCTTTCCCCATTGCATGAGAACGCAACCGAGACCTTGGTTGGATGCATCATAGTAAACCACAAAATCATCATATCCATCTGGCAATGTCAAGACAGTAGCATCACAAAGTTTCTGCTTCAAGGTCTAAAATGCCTCTTCTTGCTTCAGTCCCCATTCTTAAGGCCTATCCTTTTGAGTCAAGGAACTGAGGGGAACAACAATACAGGAGAAATTCGAAATCAACCGCCGATAGTAGCCGGCAAGTCCAAAGAATGAACGAATCTCCATTGGTGTCTTCGGTGTACTCCAATTCTTCACAGCTTCAATCTTTGCAGGATCCACGTGAACACCATTTTCATTGACTATGTGACCCAAAAATTGAACTTCTTTAAGCCAAAATTCACACTTGGAGAATTTAGCGTACATTTTTTCTCTTCTTAAGATCCCCAAAATCAACTTAGGATGTTGTTTTTGGTCTTCTTTGCTTATATAGTATATCAATATATCGTCTATGAAAATAATTACGAACTTATCCAAGTATGGCTTGCAGACCTAGTTCATGAGATCCATGAAAACCGCAGGTGCATTGATAAGGCCGATGGGCATTACCAGAACTCGTAATGGCCATATCTTGTTCTAAAAGTTATCTTGGGAATATCATCTTCATGAACACGAAGCTGATGATATCTAGACCGAAGGTCAATCTTCGAAAACCATGTCGAGCCTTGAAGTTGATCAAAGAGATCATTTATGCACGGTAGCGGGTATCGGTTCTTGATGGTAAGTTTATTCAATTCATGGTAATAGATGCACATTCAGAATGACCCATCCTTCTTCTTGACAAACCGGTGCACCCCATGGTGAATGGCTTGGGCGAATGAATCCTTTATCAGACAATTCTTGTAATTGACTCGCCAATTCTTGTAACTCTGAAGGTGCAAGTTTGTAAGGAGCTTTCGCGACTAGGTTTGCACCAGGTACAATGTCAATTCGAAATTATACTTGACACTCTGGTGGAATCCCTGGCAAATCATCTAGAAATACTTCAGGAAAATCTCGTATCACTGGAACATCTTGTATGCTCTTGTTTTGCTCCTTCTTCTCCATCACATGTGCTAAAAATGCTACGCATTTCTTCCTAAGGCATTTGTGTGCCTTGGTGCATGACATTAGCCTAAGTCCTTTACTAGAGGTTTCCCCGAAAACTCTTAGAGTTTTGCCCGAAGGTAAGGGAATACGAATGAATTTATCATGACAAACTATTTCCGCTTTGTGGGTGGCTAACCAATCCATGCCTATGATAACATCAAAGCTACCAAGTTGCATAGGTATGAGATCAATTCGGAAAATGTGATCATTTAAGTTCATAGTACATCCAATGATAATAGTATCAATATCGATAGTGTTTCCATCAGCCACTTCCACGTTGAATAATTTGTCTAATTGAGTACGTGTTCTACCCAATATACATTCAAACTCATATGAAACAAAACTTCTATCAACACCATAATCAAACAAAATAGATGCATAAGTGTTGTTAATCAAAAATGTACCATCAACAACATCCTAGTTGGCTTGAGCTGTTGTTGAGCTGCTGGAGCATTCAATTGAAAAGCTCTGCCTCTTGCCAACCTCTGGTTGTTACCCATCAGTCTTGGGCACTGGTTTCCGAAATGACCAACATCACCACACTCATAACAGGCCCTTGCTTGTACAGGTGCAGGGACAGAATGGTATGACTTGTAGTGGTTGTGCCTGTGGAGCAGGTAATGCAAGCGGTGCAGGTTGCATCCGTTGCACCTTTGGTGCACTTGTACATGTGTTGGCATAGTGGCCGTACTTACCGCAGTTGTTGCAAACGCGGTAGGGCAAGTTAGGAGTATGATGATATCTGCAGACATTGCATATTGGGTTTACTCATACATAAGTTCTGGTGTTAGAGTTGCTTGATGATTGTTGAGTAGCCTGAGCAGTAGGAGTAGTAACAGCAAAGCTTCTGGTCTTTTGCTTTCGACTGCTGCTTTTGGATGAGCTAATTGGTTCAGTCTTGGCTTCTGTTACGGCTTCCTTAGTGGTTGTCTTGACTTCAGCCTTCTTACTTCCCTTCCTGGTAAGCTTTCCTGCCTTGACATGACTGTCTGTCAATGTAGCAGCCAGGCAGATAGCAACTTTAAGAGTGGTAGGGTTGCTACCAAAGACTGTGTCTTAAATCTGCATGGGTAGACCGCCAGTATACTTCTCTATAACTCTCTCTAATGGAGTCATCAGATGAGGTACCAATGAGCTTAGCTCATGGAAACAAGAATTGTAGATCATGTTTTCTAGGACAAAATTCTATAGTCATCAGAGTTTTGACCTCACTCCATGTTAATGCTAGGGTTGCATCAACTCCCCTAGTTCCCTTCTCGCCATTCCACCAAGTTAGTGCTCTCTTTCGGAAAACACTGGTGGCATAGCGCACCTTCAGATTCTCAGGACAATCACTGTTAATGAAGGTGTTTTCAATACTCTCAAACCACAGCAATAGACCAGTGGATCTTTCAACATCCGTGAATTTTGTCGGGTTACAAGAGTTAAAGTGGTTAAAAGTGCAAACAGGTGGGTTTGCACCACCCCTGTTCTGGTTAAGAGTCTGGTTGGCTTGGTTCAATTGGGTAACCAACCCAGTGATGAGGTTTGCTAACTCTTGCATACCGTTGTTGGCATTGTTGTTGTTAGCATCATTATTGTTGTTTGTGTTGTCTCTGTTGCGAGGGCGTGGCGGGATGTTTCTGAGGATGATTAGAAACATGTTACTACCGTTTACAACGTAAGTCATACAAACTAAGTTCAGATTAGTTCATTTTAACAATTAAGAAGTACATATATGGAACTATACGTGTCTCCTATCTGTTTTCAAACTCAAATAATGGAATAGTTCCTAAGGTTATACTAAAGCATCGTACCTAGGTCATATCTATAACTAACTAAATATTCCTAAATTTCAAACACTTTCCACCCTATACTAACACTGACAACCTCCCGATGCAGTGCAAATAGTTTATATATAGGGCATACGTAGATTTGGCCGCAGTCGCATCATCCGCTGTCCCACCACCATTGCAATGCACCACGATTATGCCCTTGTTAGGAATTAGGGTATAACATATTTTCCAAGTGTTCTACTTCATAGCCTTATCCTATGGGGAATTATTAGGAGTAAAGTATATTCAAGTTCTCTTTGACAACTAGGTTTGCTTAATGTCTAAGTTCACCAAATGTCTAAGTTTACCTAACATTTAAGCTCCCCTAATGTCAAAGTTTATTAAAGGTCTATACCATCACTAAGTGTCCATACCATTAATTAAAGGTTTATATCATCACTAAGTGTCATATTATCACTAAGTGTTCATATCTTCCCTTCAATATATATACCCATAAAGAGTATTCATAAATATGCATATCCATGTTTTCCGAATAAATTCATCCAATCATTCCTAATAAACAATTTCCAACAACAATTTCCATCAACCATTTCCAACATATCCTAGTTAATTTTCTTAATTTCCGACACTGACAGATCCCCAATATACCACAAATGATTTATGTGTAGGGCATACGTAGGAACCGGTCGCAACCTATCTAGCTGCCAGCCGACCTTTGTGATATACTACGAGAGTGTCCTTGCCTGGTGATCAAGGATACAAAAATCCTAAATAAATATTTCTCTTATTCCTCAACACTGACATCCACCCAATGTAATGTAAATAGTATATGTATAGGGCATACGTAGAAGTCAGTCGAAACTGCTTCAACCGCCAGCCCATCACCTTTACAATACATCACAAGTATGTCCTTGTCGAGTAGTCAGGGCTCAATCAATCACATAAAGAAACAATTAACAAGTAGCATGTATCACCTATCATACAATAGTTATCATGTAACAGATACCATACATAGAAGGATTGCAGTTAACATGTATTAAACATACAAGCGCAGAATCCTGAATATAGTAACTAGTGTATGAAGTAAATCATACTAGGGTATCCTATGGTTATAGACTAGGTCATCCATTTCTAGTAACCTAATTCCCTATAACCTAGGCTCTGATACCAATGTATACCTCCCCGACCGATGGCGGAAACGTCGGGATGCCACGAAGGATGTAAAGATTGTTCATAAGCTCGTGGGCATCAAAAAGCATCATCACATATCATTTAATTCAATAAAAGTAATTACACAAAAATCATGTTCGTCATGATTCAAATACAACAAATTACACAAAAGATATAGCTAAATTAACTAAACCCTAGCCTTCAAAGATCCAGTTAATTTAGCTAAGTCCAAGATCCTAAGTGATGGTCCAAAAGTGTAGAGTTGTCCATCTCTACCTATTTTTCCTCATTCCCTAAAACATGTAGAAAAATCAAGTGTCAACTACATATGTAGTTGGTGAGTAATCATAAGTTTTACTTACTTCCAAAAATATTTATAAAAAGTTTTAAGAATAACACGTGTGAACCTGTAAAGATAATCATAACATGTATGCACACATACAAACACCAAATCAAATAATCCAAGTAATCACAAATAATCCACCAATTCATTCAACCAATCTCAACCAAACACATCGAATCAATAATCAACAATCATCATAATAAGCTCAAATAATGTACCGTGGAGGACCTCAGTCAACTCAATCAACGGTGGGTGCAATCATCGTGGAGGACCGTAGTCAACTCAATCATCGATACTCCTAATATGCATAAGTTTCAATATTGTACACTGCGGAGGACCGTGAGGAGGACCAAAGTCAACTCAATCAAATATAATTCAATCATCGCGGAGGACCGAAGTCAACTCAATCAACAATGACTCACAATATTTATGATATACCTCATCAATAATAGCATCTCAATAATAATATCTCAATGATAATCCAAGTTTCACACATGTTATATCCAAATCATAAGAGTTTTGGTATACATGTTCCACCCCTGAGTTTAAAAGCAAAAGATTAAAAAGGGGGTTATGAAAACTCACATTGACTATGCGGTTTGCTTAGTTTTTCAGTAAGAGAACGTAGGAACGAAACTTTACTTGAATCCTACAATTAAGATTTGACGATATGTTTGAGCTATAACCCCTTATTTTGATTGTTCTTTTTAAATTTGAGTTGTTAACTGAGTTCGTGTAGTGAGAATGACTCATTCTTTTGATATTCATAAGAATGACTCATGTTATTGGCCATTCACACGAATGAGTCATGCTAATGGTCATTCACACGAATGTATCATGCTAATGAGTATTCACACGAATGGATCATGCGAATGAGTCTTCACACGAATGACTCATGCGAATGACTTTTCACATGAATGAGTCTCCACACGAATGAGCTTCACACGAATGAGTGGCTCCTTCTTACGAGCCATGGCAGATGGCGATTTCGAGGTTTAGTCGAAATCATTGATAGTTTTGAGTGTGTATATGTGCGAAAAATCGTTTAGAGGGTGTATGGGTCAAAAAGGAGCGTTTAAAACCGACTAAAGCCTTGCTTTTGTCGGGTTTGTAGAAAACCCTAAAAACCGAAATAAAACCCGTAGATCTACCTCGTTTGACGTCGTTTCAGCATGTTTTCTTCGTGTGTCATATACTCGAGTGGAGAAGTGTTTTGGAAAAAGAATCAACGACAATGGTGAGAAACAAGTGAGATAAGGTAGAGAGAAGTTCTAGAAAAGAGAGAGATTCGGATTTGAACTTAGAGAGAGAGAGTTATAGCAACAAAATGAGGAAAAAAGTAGGAAGGGCTTTTATAGCCCGGGTCGAACTTGCGTGTTCGGTTGCTTCCATTTTCGCGTTATCAAAATATTTCTAGTCGGGTTATTGTAAAATGACTTTAAAATACGAATCATTTTATAAAATAGTTTTATTCTAAATTTGTTAAAATTCATATCTGTTTAACATTTCAAAAATATCGTAAAAATATTTATTTTAGTTATCTCGTCGGAAAGCATAACTCACGCTTATATTCGTAAAGATCATCACCTTCATTAATAAATTATGGAATATAGTTTCCGAGTTATTAATCTTAATAAATGTACTCGTGTAAATCGTCACCCACTCGAACACAGTATTAAGTTAATCTTTCCTGACATAATATTCGTGTTTTAAAGTAATATTTGTGTCCTCACCAACGTTTAATGTTTCAATAAATTTATTATGTTATTTATTTTATTCCAAACCAACATACAAAAATTATCCTCACTAAATTATAACACTGACACATCCGTGATAGACCAAAACAAGTTTATGTATAGGGCATACGTAGAAGTCAGTCGCGACCTATTCAGCCGCCAGCCCACCACCATTTCGATAAACCATGACCATGTGTCCTTGTCTCTATTTAGTGATAGAATCTTATACATTTACTAAAACCAAAACAAAACATCAGATTATCCTCACTAAATCATATCACTGACGCATCCATGATAGACCGAAATAAGTTTATGTGTAGGGCATACGTAGGAATCAGTCGCAACCTACTCAACTGCCAGCCCACCACCATTTCGATAAACCATGACCATGTGTCCTTGACTATATTTTGTGACCAAACCTTAAACATTTATCCAAAACCATAACTAACCTCAGATTCTCCTCACCAAATCCTAACACCAACATAATTATGATAAACAGAAGAAAGCTTATGTATAGGGCATAAGCACGATTCAGTCGCAAATTATGCAGCTGCCAGCCCACCACCCCTTCGATAGACCATGATTATACCATTGCCTATATCTAGTGATAGAACCTTACACTACTACCATTACCATTCAAACAAAGTATATCATGCGTATACGTGTGCATTAAACAATGTGAATATGTCTAGTTATTTTCCAAACTAACTTCCCCGTGGTTTATGCACAAGAGTTATATGTTCTCATCAATGTATACCAGTGATCATATCATCATTCCAAACCCAAGCATTCAATCAGCATAATATGTTCTATCAGTATAAAGTATGTGCAATAATAAGTGCCTAAAATACACTAATGTTACAATATCATTTTATTAAGAATTTTTGTAAAGTGCATCTTAACTTTATGTCAACCCATGTGTTACATGGGTTACTAACCTAGTATATATATATATATGTATATATATGAAAGGATTGTATCATAAGATAAACCCTAAAGTTTAGAAAGTTAACCCTTTATTCAGACAACTTATTTTAAATGTTGATGAGAAAAATGCATGATTCACCTTAAAGATTTTTTATTGGTTTAAAATTAAAATATCAACTTTAATGCGAATCAATACGAACCACATTTTTTTCATGATTTAAAATGGATGACCTAAGTGTCATCTCTCTAAAGTTATGTTATCATAATATAGACCCTTATACGTGTGTGTGATATTATGTACGGCTTTCGTCACAAAGATATAAACAAACCTTTTGAGTTTGCAGATATGATTATTGGAAAATAGAGTCACGATATCCCATTGATTAGTTCATATACACATACTAGCTTTGGAACCGTGTCACGAAATCCAGTGTGGTCTCCATCTTCTCTAGCCATTGGATCAGTCCAACAGCTCCTTCAACACCGCTAAAGCTTGGCAGCTTGCATCCTACAAATGATTTGTAAGAACAGTCTGAAGTAGTGCCAGTGTTTCCACTAGCTTCCCCCGTAGTATGCCCAGAATTGCTGCCGTGACCTTGGATCCTGTTGATCATCTCTGGGATGACGTCCTTTAGCTGATTAGTCAGCTGACTGCTTAGTAGTGTTGCCAAAGCAACGGTAGTAGGATCGAGAGCTGGGATTGCATTCGGGTTCGGAGGAGGATTGAGTGGAAGAGGAGGAGGCGGTGAATCAGGTGGTGTAGGTGTTGATGAGTGAGGTGACTGCGGTGGCGGTGGCAACAAAGGAGGTTGTCTTCTAGGCGGCATTCTGATCATAACCAAAAGAATATTGGTTAGTGCAGTGATCAAATGAAGAAGACACAATGCAAGCATAAATCCTATGTTCTCTATATGTGTGTCCCTAAGTTATAGTCTAGGCCAAACCATTATTCTCTATAACCTTGAGCTCTGATACCAATCTGTCACACCCCGAGCCGGCGGGCTGGATCGACTTTCCCGTCAGGCGGAAGGTTCCCGGGGCGTGATATTGTTGTGATAATCGACATGATCAGATTGTTTACATAGCATCAACATTGAGAATACTAAAGCACAAATAGCATTAAACTAGGATTACAAAGTTAAATTACAACTGTCAAGGTTTGATAATTTAACTAAGTAAACCTATCAAAGAATCAAATGTTACTATCTTGTAATTTTACAAGATATCAAAAGTGATTCACAACAATGAACAAAATATGTGCTTTCCAAAATCTACTAGGTCCTCTAACTGGGCATCCTAGCATGCATTCCTTAGCCTTGGCTTATTCCTGTATGTCACCTGAGAAAGCATGTAAGAAAACAAAGTCAACACCATGGCTGGTGAGTTCATATAGTTTAGTAGTTGAAAAACAGCTTTAGCAAACATTTTCGGTAACAACCTTAACCTCATTAACATCACCTGTCATATCCAATTCAGTATGCTTATATATAGGGCATATGTAAGGTCGAACTTACCGCTTGCCCAGCCACCGTCCCACCACATACCAAATCACATATGACATTGTTGTTAATGATAAATAAGCATTTTACCTACGTCCAATCCTGTCTCCATCATAGCTTTAGCATACTTGTAACAACTGTAAGAAATCCCAACAAACTTAAACATATAATTATAAATTGAATACTTAGGCCCAATAAAGCCCAATAGGATAAAAAGGCCCAATAAGATATAAAAGCTCAATAAGATGTGAAGGCCCAAATAGGCCCATTAAAACCCAATATGTAGAACTTAGGCCCAAGGCTCGTTAAAAATGTAACTGAAGAAAGGAAAACGTGTATAAGAAATAATAATTATGAATAAAAAGTGTATTAAAACATAAGAGTTCTATTCTGGGCGCGAAAACTTCTTAAATAGTCAAATTCGTCACGTACACAATAATAACGCGTTTTAATTTAATTAAGTAAGCAAATAAAATATAACGAAACGAAATAAACATTTTGATAATATTTTTAAGTTATTTTTGTTTATTTAATAAGCTTCGGGTCGAGAATAAGAAGCAAAAACGAAATACGATCGAGAGACGGGTCGGATTCGCGTATTAAACCCTAAATTTAACCCTAAGTATAAAAGGAACCTTTCCTTGTTTCCCCTCATTATTTCCAGCCGTAACACACACTTATGTGTGTTCCCAGCCGTTCAAACAACCGAGAGGAAGAGAGAGAGGGACGAGCGGCAGAGCTAGGGCAGAGCACGGCGGAGCAGCGGCGGCGTCACGGCGGCGGGACAAGATGGCCACATCTCCGAACTCCTCTCATCCAACTCTACAATCTTTCCTTCTTCAGCTTCGCTAGATGGCGACCTTAGAGGGGTCAAAAAGGGGTAAGAAGATGACGACGGCTAAGGTTTTGTCTCAAGCCAACACTGGCTACAGGCTGTGTTTGGGTTCAAGCTAGTTGTCGGGGTAATCAGGTGGTGGGATGTGCACTGGAAAGGCCACATGCAGCGACGGTAGCGGCTAGGGTCCCTCGTACGTCCCTGCAGTGTTGGTTCTAGCACCGGGCCAAGTTTCTCCGGCGGTTCTTCACATTCCGACTAAACACTGAAGGTAAGAACGACACCATCTTGTTCGATCTACACATGCATGTTCTTTACTCGATTGTTTTGTTCTAGTTTATGAATTATGGGATGTAACACGTGGCTGTGATAGGTCCTGATGTTATTCCGGTGAAGGTTAGCGACCACCGGCTCCAACAGTGGTGGCCGGATGTGAAGTCGGGATGTTTAAAGAGATTAGTGGCTGATTTGAATCATAGTCAATGAAAGTCAACAGGAAAGAGGGTGGGTCAAACCCGGACAGCCACAGTCAACAGCAAAAACTGAGTGATCGATTTTATTCGTTGTTTGAAAACAATTTTAGAAACATGTTCGGGTTATGAAACATACGATCGGTTAATTAAATTTGGATTGTACGCGCCATTATCTTTTAACGTATAATTAATATGTTTAAACTGATAAATTAAAGTGGTTGAGCATTTGGGTTAAATAGGTTAAAATATGATTCATAATAATTAGTTAATAATAAGAATGTTTAACTAAACCAACGAGGGAGACGTTTGAAGAGAGATTTAGGCGAGTTGTATATATACGGGAATTTAAAAACATTAAAAACTTTAATCCAATGTTTTACAAATGTAAACATCTCCAGTGTTTTCATTAGTAGCAAGAATCTATGTGTATACAAGTGAATAATTGTCACACCCCCAAATTCCCACTCGTGGTGTCAGTCCACGTGGGTGTGACATGTCCAGAATCACAGCTCAAGGTCATATATAACACCTCTATATGCGTTTACAAATCCCATGATTGACACATACACATAACAAAATGGTTTGCAGCGGAAAAGTAATTCATAGCAGCGGAAAATGAATATGTTTGATACATGCAGCGGAAATAAAATAAGTTTAACAATTGCAGCGGAATCAGAAATTGTCAGGCCAAAACATTGTATCAATACATAGCATAAATAAAATTGTTTTCAAATAATATGACAGAAATGCATGCGGTTCCTAATGCTCGTCCCTTAAAGTGTGCATTCCTGCTATCCATAGCTTGCTAGTTGCCTGAGAATACAAGTTTAGAAAAAGTGTCAACACAATGGTTGGTGAGTTCACAGGTTTTGATATACATATAGTAAGAAAGTGTGTCATGCTGTTTATCAAATGTTAGTACCGAGCCCTAGGCTCCAAGTGTCAGTGCGTCACTACCGAACTAGACTTGTTTGTCCTTGCCTCCGCTATGTCTCGTATACATAGCAAGTTAGGTCAGAGTTTGCACGGGTTATGACATCCAGTCAACATGGTGCCCCGTGGGGCTAGTCATTCCCTAATGGATCCATCCAAATCTACCACATTGTTCGTACATTAACGGTAAGACTTTGTGAGGACTTGTTACGAGTTCAACACTTAATGTTTGTCCAATAAACCAGCATACACAAAAATGTTTGTACAGTAATAAATGTTTGAATCGATGTAACTAGTATTCTCCCCCTATTTAAAAGCGTTTGAAAAGATTAAAGAGGGGCCGTAAACTCACCTTAGTGATCGAATGAAATATGCGTAAGCTCCCCGAGTAGGTAGCGCGTCGGTCACCAGCAACCTATATCGTATACCGTACGTGAGTTGGTGTAAGTGACCGTGCTAGTGTTTGTGTTAGTGCTCGTGTTTGTGCCCAACAACCCTTGGTTGTTCATGTTTGTCCGTGTCGGTCCACAATGACCGTGTTTGCTCATGTTGGTCCACATTGACCGTGTTTGACTGTGTTGGTCCAAAGTTGACCGTGTCAAGTCAACGACCCGTTGGTGAACCGTGTGACGGTTGTGAATCGTGTAGCAATCGTGCAAGTGCTCGTCGTGTGCAAAACGCGCAAGTCGCGTCTATGGACAACTTACTATTTATAGTAAGTTTCCATTTATGGAAAGTTCACAAGGCATATCGATTTTATAGTTCTAGCATGCTCATTATTCCTACATGATCATGTTAACACATTGCACGTCATCATACAAGCTCACATAGGTCGTTTATAACATGTTAGCACATAAAAGTTTCCTAAAATGGAAAGTTTCCATTTATAGCATACGTGATATCGGAAACCATCTAACTTAGTATCTAATCATCATACTAAGACATAATAAATCATTTAGCATGCTCAAATCATACAACATGTTTACAAATTGGTTTTGCTAAAAATAAAGTTACTATAAATAGTAACCTTGTTGTTTTTGCATAAAAATGACCATCTAAGCATTCCTAAACCATTCTTATGTCACAAATCATCATAATAAATCATTTAACATCATCTAAGCATACCAACATAGCTCAAATCATTATCTACCAATACTTTGGCTCAAAAAGTTACTAAATATAGTAACTATGCCAAAAATGACCATAAACATTATCAAAATCACATTTCAAGTATTCTAATCATCATAATATCATCCCTACAACATATCAAGATACATGCATGTTCATCATCTTATCTATTACACCATTTTGTCAATAAAAGTTACTATTAATAGCAAGTTTCATCAAAAATCATAATTTTAACCATTTCAACATCATCCAATCATGTGAAGATCTTCTAATATCATTTATAAACACATCTACAACTACAAGATCACTCCATGAATCATGGATCACACATGCATGTACTCATAATGCTATAAATCCTCATTTTGAGCATAGAAACTTATACCCAATATCTTGGATCATCATAAAACACCAAAATATCATCATAGATCATCAAGAAATACATCTAAATCATCAAACCCAGATCCTAACCTCGTGCATGTGCACTATAGGTGCTTGCATGTGAGATTTACACATGCATGTGTGTAATGGTGTGGAAAGTGCATGTGGTTCAAGGAAACTACCTTTGAAAGCTTCCAATGGTCGAGATAGAGACTCAACAGCTTCTGTAGCCCCTGGTTCGTGGGTTTGATTCAAGGACAAGGAAGATGGTGATGGTCTTCAAGCTCCACAATCTTTCTTCAAGCTTCAAATCTTCAAGTTGGAGCTTCAAGGTGCTTGGCAATGGCTTCCAATGGAGGAAAATGGTGATTTGCAGGTGAAAGAGACAAGTTTGAGTGTCTTGGAATCGAAAATGAGAGGCTAGGGTGGCTGGTGATTATTACATCTTGGTTAAATAAAGATTCTGCGAACTGGGTCTTGTCGCGTAGCGCGACATGTTCAAGAAGGTCTCTCGTGTAGCGCGAGAGAGTTCGGGGTTTAAATTCCCCCGCCCACCTGTCGCGTACCGCGACAGGGTCCTTGTGGGCCTTCGCGTAGCACGACCGATCCCCTAAAGAGCCCAATAGGCCCATTTTAATGGATTTGATCCGTTCGTCGCCGTTTTCACGTCTACGAACTATCGTTTAGCCTCGTTCGAACTTCCAAGTTCAATGTGTGAGTGTTTCGTGAAGTTTCGAGTGTTGTGCTACACAATGTGCTAGACGTTCACCAACGTTCGTATGTTTTGACACGTGTGTGCTGTTTGTTGATAATTCCTCGAATTATCTAGTCGGGTGTCAGTGTTCGTACTGTTGTGCCACGTGTCACACTAAATTAAACTAATTCTAGTGCCACGTGTACATAAATCATTTAAATAAATATTTAAATAAATATATGCTGACCTGGAAATTACGGGGTGTCACATCTTCCCCTTGTTAGAAAGAATTTCGTCCCGAAATTCAGTTCGTGGTGCCAGCGTTTGTCTGATCCGCGAACAGGTGTGGATATTTCTGTTTCATCTGGTCTTCACGTTCCCATGTGAATTTCAGTCCTCGTCGCGAATTCCATCGCACTTTCACAATCGGTATTTTACTGAGTTTGAGCTTCTTGGTTTCCCAGTCCATGATCTCCACCGGTTCCTCAACGAAGTTCAGTTGTTCGTCGATCTGTATCTCCTCAAAAGGTATAACAAGTGTTTCATCGGATAGGCACTTCTTGAGGTTTGAGATGTGAAATACGTTGTGTACGCTGCTCAGCTCGTCCGGCAGGTTTAGCTCGTAGGCTACCGGGCCTACTCGTTTTGTGATCTCAAAGGATCCAATGTAACGAGGGTTCAACTTTCCTCGTTTTCCAAACCAAATGACTCCCTTCCAGGGCGAGACTTTGAGTAATACTCTGTCTCTAACCTGGAATTCTAATGGTTTGCGTCGCTTGTCTGCATAGCTTTTCTGTCTGTCCCGAGCTGCTGCCATTCGTTTGCGTATCTGCACGATCTTCTCAGTTGTTTCGTGCACTAGTTCGGGTCCGGTCAGTTGGCTGTCTCCAACTTCCGCCCAACAGATGGGTGATCGACATTTACGTCCGTAAAGTGCCTCAAATGGTGCAGCTTGGATGCTAGTGTGGTAGCTATTGTTGTATGAGAACTCAACTAACGGTAGATGAGTCTCCCAGCTACTGCCAAAATCAATAACACATGCTCGAAGCATGTCTTCCAGTGTTTGTATGGTTCGTTCACTCTGCCCATCAGTCTGCGGGTGGTAAGCGGTGCTCATGTCCAATCTCGTGCCCAAAGCCTTATGCAAAGACTTCCAGAAATGCGACGTAAATCGGCTGTCGCGGTCAGAGATTATAGAGACGGGTACCCCATGTTGAGTAACCACTTCCTTTAGATAGATACGAGTCAATTTATCTAATTTGTCAGTCTCTTTGATGGGTAGGAAATGTGCAGACTTTGTCAGTCGGTCTACGATAACCCAGATGGTATCGCAACCACTTGCCGTCTTAGGCAGTTTAGTGATGAAGTCCACGGAAATCTGCTCCCATTTCCACATCGGTATTTCAGGTTTTTGAAGTAACCCTGATGGCTTCTGGTACTCAATTTTGACTTTTGAGCACGTTATACACTTACTCACGTAAGTTGCTATCTCAGCTTTCATGTTCGGCCACCAGTAAGTTGTCTTCAGATCGTGATACATCTTGTCAGAGCCCGGATGTACGGAATACCGGCTCTTGTGAGCTTCGTCCATCACTACTTCTCTCAATCCCCCGTAGCGTGGAATCCAAATTCTATCCATTAAGTAATAAGCTCCGTCATCTTCTACTTTCATTTGCTTATCCATGCCACGCATGGCTTCGAGAGTGAGGTTTTCAGTTTTCAGAGCTTCTTGTTGTGCGATCCGGATCTGATTTCGTAGCTCCAAATGAATCGTGAGTTGTAGAGCACGCACGCGTTTCGTTGTTTCCTTTCGGCTCAATGCGTCAGCCACTACGTTTGCTTTACCGGGATGGTATTTGATAGCGCAATCATAATCGCCAATAAGCTCAACCCATCTTCGTTGTCTCATGTTCAACTCTTTCTGATCGAAGATGTGTTGTAGGCTTTTATGATCGGTAAAAATAGTGCATTTCGTGCCATACAAGTAATGTCGCCAGATCTTCAAGGCGAATACCACAGCTCCCAACTCTAGGTCATGAGTCGTGTAGTTCTTCTCATGCACCTTCAGTTGTCGTGAAGCGTATGCTATCACCTTCTCGCGTTGCATCAACACGCAACCGAGTCCTTGTTTCGAGGCGTCACAATACACCACGAAATCATCACATCCTTCCGGTAGGGATAGGATGGGTGCAGTACATAGTTTCTGCTTCAACAAGTTGAATGCAGCTTCCTGTTTGTCTCCCCAATCGAACTTCTTATCCTTATGAGTCAGGGATGTCAGTGATTGGGCAATCTTTGAGAACCCTTCAATGAATCTTCTGTAGTACCCGGCCAGACCTAGGAATTGTCGCACCTCAGTTGGAGTTTTGGGTGCTTCCCAGTTCTTAATGGCCTCGATCTTAGTTGGGTCTACGTGTATCCCTTGTTCGTTAACCACATGTCCAAGAAATTGGAATTCGCGAATCCAAAAGTCGCACTTTGAGAACTTCGCGTATAGTTGCTCTTTCTTCAGTAATTCCAAGACTAGTCTCAGATGTTCAGCATGTTCCTCCGAATTCTTTGAGTAAATCAGAATGTCGTCAATGAACACTATCACGAATTTGTCAAGATAGGGTTTGCACACTCTATTCATGAGGTCCATGAATACTGCAGGTGCATTGGTTAGTCCAAACGGCATCACCAGAAATTCGTAGTGTCCATATCGGGTTCTAAAGGCAGTCTTAGGAATATCGTTCTCCTGTATCCTTAGTTGATGGTAACCCGATCTTAAATCGATCTTAGAATAGTAGCTTGACCCTTGCAACTGGTCAAACAGATCGTCTATTCACGGTAACGGGTATCGATTCTTGATCGTCACCTTGTTCAGTTCTCTATAGTCAATGCACATATGGAATTATCCGTCTTTCTTCTTCACAAACAAGACCGGTGCTCCCCATGGTGAGAAGCTCGGTCTAATAAATCCCTTGTCCAATAGTTCTTGTAACTGGTTAGACAACTCCTGCATCTCAGTCGGTGCTAGTCGGTATGGAGCTTTGGCAATCGGTGCTGCTCTTGGAGTGAGGTCTATCTGGAACTCGACTTGTCGTTTCGGTGGTAGTCCAGGTAGATCCTCGAGAAACACTTCGGGAAAATCGCAGACTACGGCGATGTCCTCAATCTTCCTTTCCTTCTTCGGTTGTTCGATGATGAGAGCTAGTATTGCAGTGTATCCCTTCTGAATGTACTTGGTTGCCTTCATACATGACATGATGTTTAGAGGTATTCCCCGTCTTTCCCCCTGAATCGAGATCTGCTCTCCGTTCTGCAACGTTATTCGTACAACCTTCTCGTTGCATACGATTTCAGCTTGGTTAGCGGATAACCAGTCCATTCAAACAACCACATCGAAGCTTCCGAGAGTTACCGGCATCAAATCGATTTCGAGTTCGTGATCCGCCAAAACCATGACGCATCCTCGAAAGATGTGTTGTGTCTCAATCAGCTTGCCGTCGGCTAACACTAAGGTATACTTAAAGTCTAGCGGTGTTGGGGAAATATCTAGCAATTCACTAAACTCACTAGATATAAAGCTCCTATCGGCACCGATATCAAATAATATACTAGCATATACATTATTTAAAAGGAACGTACCGGTTACGATGTTGGGATCATCCTTCGCTTCCCCCGAGCCAATCACAAAAGCTCGAACCTTGGCCGCTCCTCCTCCAACCTTCTTCAACTGAGGGCAATCCCTCCTCATGTGTCCTGGCTTTCCACATTCATAACACCCCTTGAGGGTGTTCTGGTTGTTTTTTATTGGTTGAAGTTGTTGTTGTTACTGGGAAATTTGGTTCTGCAGTCTTTGGCCATATGGCCATGTCGTCCGCACTTCAGACAACGGTACCGTTCACATTGCCCAAAGTGATGGTAGGAACATTGGTTACACAGGGGATATTTCCCTTGATAGACACCTTTCCCCTTGTCATCGGGTTGGGTGGCAGTAAAGGCTCTAGCAGGTGCAGATCGCTGCTGTTGTTGATGAGGTTGGTGGGATTGATGATGGCTGGGTTCCCACTTCCTCTTCTGGCTTTCTTGAGGCTTCAAATGTTAACCTCGTTTGGGTAGCTTTCCTTGTGCTACAGCTTGATCAGTAAGTTTGTGGGCTAGTCGGATCAACGGTTGGATGGTGGTGAGGTCAGACGCAGTCACCATGCTCTGATACCAGTCTGTCACACCCCCAAATTCCCACTCGTGGTGTCAGTCCACGTGGGTGTGACGTGTCCAGAATCATAGCTCAAGGTCATATATAACTCCTCTATATGCGTTTACAAATCCCATGATTGACACATACACATAACAAAATGGTTTGCAGCGGAAAAGTAATTCATAGCAGCGGAAAATGAATATGTTTGATACATGCAGCGGAAATAAAATAAGTTTAACAATTGCAGCGGAATCAGAAATTGTCAGGCCAAAACATTGTATCAATACATAACATAAATAAAATTGTTTTCAAATAATATGACAGAAATGCATGCGGTTCCTAATGCTCGTCCCTTAAAGTGTGCATTCCTGCTATCCATAGCTTGCTAGTTGCCTGAGAATACAAGTTTAGAAAAAGCGTCAACACAATGGTTGGTGAGTTCACAGGTTTTGATATACATATAGTAAGAAAGTGTGTCATGCTGTTTATCAAATGTTAGTACCGAGCCCTAGGCTCCAAGTGTCAGTGCGTCACTACCGAACTAGACTTGTTTGTCCTTGCCTCCGCTATGTCTCGTATACATAGCAAGTTAGGTCAGAGTTTGCACGGGTTATGACATCCAGTCAACATGGTGCCCCGTGGGGTTAGTCATTCCCTAATGGATCCATCCAAATCTACCACGTTGTTCGTACATTAACGGTAAGACTTTGTGAGGACTTGTTACGAGTTCAACACTTAATGTTTGTCCAATAAACCAGCATACACAAAAATGTTTGTACAGTAATAAATGTTTGAATCGATGTAGCTAGTATTCTCCCCCTATTTAAAAGCGTTTGAAAAGATTAAAGAGGGGTCGTAAACTCACCTTAGTGATCGAGTGAAATATGCGTAAGCTCCCCGAGTAGGTAGCGCGTCGGTCACCAGCAACCTATATCGTATACCGTACGTGAGTTGGTGTAAGTGACCGTGCTAGTGTTTGTGTTAGTGCTCGTGTTTGTGCCCAACAACCCTTGGTTGTTCATGTTTGTCCGTGTCGGTCCACAATGACCGTGTTTGCTCATGTTGGTCCACATTGACCGTGTTTGACTGTGTTGGTCCAAAGTTGACCGTGTCAAGTCAACGACCCGTTGGTGAACCGTGTGACGGTTGTGAATCGTGTAGCAATCGTGCAAGTGCTCGTCGTGTGCAAAACGCGCAAGTCGCGTCTATGGACAACTTACTATTTATAGTAAGTTTCCATTTATGGAAAGTTCACAAGGCATATCGATTTTATAGTTCTAGCATGCTCATTATTCCTACATGATCATGTTAACACATTGCACGTCATCATACAAGCTCACATAGGTCGTTTATAACATGTTAGCACATAAAAGTTTCCTAAAATGGAAAGTTTCCATTTATAGCATACGTGATATCGGAAACCATCTAACTTAGTATCTAATCATCATACTAAGACATAATAAATCATTTAGCATGCTCAAATCATACAACATGTTTACAAATTGGTTTTGCTAAAAATTGTCGCACCCCGAGAAATCCCGTCCCTTTCCGGGGCGCGAGCGACGGCAGATTGTCAGGATCGCAGTCTCCGGTCACACAACATGCGAGACCTATATGTCTGGTTTCATAGATACGTCCAATAACTTGGATAAAACAGTTTGTAAAATCAGAGTTGCGGAAGTAAAATATATGTTAACAAAACAGTTTAACATTCATAGGTAGCGGAAGCGTTAATTTAAAACGGTTTTCAAATTGTTAAGTAACAATAGTTGCGGAAGCGATTAAAGTTGTTTAACATTACACAACACATCAAATGATAATCAATGTTTAGTAAACTACGACACTTAAATAGATGCATGCGACTCCAGCCTAGCATCCTATTCCTTGTGCGCGTGCCTTAGTTACCTGAGAAAACATGCGAGTAAAGGTCAACACAAAGGTTGGTGAGAGCACAGGTTTGAAATCAGCAGTAAACATCAAAATGTTTAAAGTAAGAGTTTTGCAGATTTACATATCATTACAATGCAGTATCGATTGATAGCTAGTCAATACAGTTATATTATATTGTGGATGGTACCGAAGCTGACAGTTTGTGCCTCCCGCCATGTCCATCACAAGACTATGGCAAAGTGTTGGTCAATATTGCACTTTTCCGACCTCCAGTCGGGTGTAGTGGGGCTTGTCAGGCCCAATAGTACTATTCAAGATTACCATGCTAGGCGTTATGCTATTAACGGTCCGAGGAGTATCGTGAGGACTTTTAGTTGTGATAGGGGCCCACACATATACATATAATGATAAAGCATGTCCATACGTAAATAAAATGAGTTGTTGTTCAAAAACAGTTGTAGTGAAATGTTTTCTCCCCCAAAGGTAGAAAAGGTAAAAAGGGGCCGTGAACTCACCTGATAGTAGTTCCGGTATGTGTGAATGTTCGCGTCTGCGAGAGCTAGCACCTGCTAGTATGCACCTATGACCATATAGGTGTGAGTATGTGTTTTGTGATGTGTTGTAATCCATACAACTCCAAGTGTCAGTGTGCTCAACCGAGTGTATGTGTTAACTAGTGAGACTCGACGAATCGTTGGTGACACGATTGTTGTGTTTATGTGCCTTAATGCACATAAGACACCAAAATGCATCCTATGACTCTAATCACATAAGTTACCATTTTTAGAAGGTTCCAATTTAGGAAAGTGTGGTTATGAAATCTCATTTCATAAAACTACTAACTTCCAATATGTTTATAAAACACGTTTAAACTCTTAAAACTTGTCGTTTGCGCATAAATCGCCATTTATGCCGTTTTGCCCAAATAAAGTTTCCTTATTTGGAAAGTATTCGTTTAAAAGCTCGTTTTCACAAAACGAAGTTTCCAGTATGTTTAGAAATCATTTTTAAACATATTTCAAGAATCAAAGTTCATCAAATCTTTCAAAAACATCAAAAGCCCTCTTTTGATTTTTAAAAGTTTCCATTTATAGTAAGTTTACACAAAACCGTGTTTTGACAAAAATCAAATATCCCAATGTGTTTCTAAACACTCCAATACACATTTAACAACATCTAGACATGTCTAACATGTCTAGATCATCACAAATCCAAGACTTGCAACATAAAAGTTTCCTTTTATAGCAAGTGCTCCAAAACATCGACAAATCAACCAATAACTCAACATCCTCAAATTTAATCATTCTAAACTATGAAATCAGTAAATCCATAACAATAACACACAACAAATCACCAACAAATCCAAGCACCATTACCAAATGGAGTTGCATGTGGGTTATAACCCATTGCATGTACGATCTAACCATAGATAAACAAGATAACTACCTTAGCAGCTTGAATTCGTGGTGTGACAGGTTCTGGAAACTTGAACGAAGGCTGATGTTAGGATCTTGGCTTGTTGGTGGCTTCCACTACTTCCCCTTGGACTCCAATACCTTCAAATCTCCCAATGGTGGCTTCAATATGAATTCCAGATGGTTTGAGGGTGGATTCAGGTGGGTTTTGGTCGATCTAAAGTGGCAATACTCGGAGAAGGACAAGAGAAACCGAGTGAAATGAATGGGGTTGGTTTTTAAAAGAAATTTGATCTGCATGGCCTTCGCGTACCGCGAAGGCCGATCAAAAATGTTTATCGCGTACCGCGATGGGATTCGAGAGTCTCGACTCCCGGTTTGCGCCGCGTACCGCGAAGCCTTTCGCCGAGGGACCGTCGCGTACCGCGATGGGTCCTTTTCCTTGTTTTTCGATTTCGTTGATACGATTTCGCTCGTACTTGATTCCTACGTTTATCCTAAACATCTAATGCACGTTTAAGCACATAAATACAAAGTAGCACATAAGTTTGATTGATCACCAACGTTCGTGAGACTCGTGTGTGTGTTTTGATAATTCATCGAATTATCTTTGATAGTTTGTGTTGGTGTGTAACGAAGTGTTTGCACGCTTGATTAATCCTAATCAACGTGTAATGCACAATTCAATAACTCCTCGAATTATTGTCTTGTGTTAGTGTTGTGTTTGCCACACTTGGTTTACAAAACCAATGTGCAATGTACGATTCGACAGTTCCTCATACTATCGTTTCGTAGTTGTTTGTGTTCTCTCATCTAATTAAACATAATTAAATGAAATGCAACAAGTATGAATGTGAAATGTAAAAAAAATAAGAGTTGCAATTTACCTGAAATTGCCGGGTGTCACATCATCCCCTTGTTGGAAGAAATTTCGTCCCGAAATTTGGTTGTTGTTGTTGGTGTTTGAGAAACAAGAGTGTTTGAGAAGCAAAAATTTTCTGGTTGTCACATCATCCCCTTGTTGAAAGGAATTTCGTCCCGAAATTTATTCGTTGTTGTCGGCGTTCGACGTTGTCTGCTTGAAGAGATGGGGATATTTGCGCATCATCTGATCTTCAAGCTCCCACGTGAATTCAGGTCCGCGTTTCGAGTTCCACCGAACTTTGACAATGGGTATCTTGCTCTGTTTGAGTTGTTTGACCTCACGGTCCATGATCTCTACCGGTTCTTCCACGAACCGTAGTTGCTCATCCACCTGGATCTCGTCCAGTGGAACTATAAGTGTCTCATCTGATAAACATTTCTTTAGGTTCGAGACATGAAATACGTTGTGAAGTCCGTCGAGTTCGGCTGGTAAGTTGAGTTGGTATGCCACCGGACCAATCCTTTTCAGGATCTCGAATGGTCCAATATACCGTGGGTTCAATTTGCCTCGTTTACCTAAATGAATGACGCCTTTCTAGGGTGAAACTTTCAGAAGGACTTTATCTCCTACCTGAAATTCTAGAGGCTTTCGGCGTTTGTCGGCATAGCTCTTTTGACGATCCCGAGCTGCTGCCATGCGGTTTCTGATTTGCACGATCTTTCCTGTCGTTTCATGCACAAGTTCTGGGCCAGTGAGCTGACTGTCGCCCACCTCTGCCCAGCAGATGGGTGATCGGCATTTCCTGCCATAGAGTGCCTCAAAAGGCGCTGCCTTGATACTGGTGTGATAGCTGTTGTTGTAGGAAAATTCCACCAACGGTAAGTGGGTTTCCCAGCTGTTGCCGAAGTCCACTATGCACGCTCGTAGCATATCTTCAAGAGTTTGTATCGTGCGTTCACTCTGGCCATTAGTTTGTGGGTGGTATGCTGTACTCATATCCAACCGGGTGCCAAGTGACTTTTGCAATGATTTCCAGAAGTTAGAAGTGAATCTGGCATCTCGATCTGAAATAATGGAGATCGGCACTCCATGTCGCGAGACTACTTCCTTGACATAGATTCTGGCTAGCTTTTCCATTTTTTCATTCTCTTTGATCGCAATGAAGTGTGCTGACTTAGTCAGTCGGTCCACAATTACCCAGATAGTGTCACATCCACTAGGAGTACGGGGTAATTTGGTAATGAAATCCATGGATATCTGTTCCCATTTCCACATGGGGATCTCGGGTTGTGTGAGTAATCCAGAGGGTTTCTGGTACTCGATCTTGACTTTGGCACAAGTCAAACATTTGCCTACGTAGGTGGCGATGTCGGCTTTCATGTGTGGCCACCAGTAAAGTACCTTCAGATCGTGATACATCTTATCAGATCCTGGGTGGATGGAATACTGGGATTTGTGAGCCTCGTCCATCACAAGGTCTCATAGGTTCCCGTGATGTGGAACCCAGACGCGTTCCATGAAATACTATAAGCCATCGGCTTTTTCTGTAAGTTGTTGTTCCATTCCCCTTAGTGATTCAGCCGCTAAGTTCTCAGGTTTCAGTGCCTCCACCTGGGCATTACGTATCTGTTCAGGGAGGTTGGGAAGGATTGTGAGCTGTAAAGCTCGTACCCTCTTGGGTTTCGAAGTGTTTTTCCGGCTTAGAGCATCGGCCACCACATTGGCCTTCCCCGGGTGATACTTGATAGCACACTCATAGTCGTTTAGGAGTTCGAGCCAGCGACGTTGTCGCATGTTCAGTTCCTTCTGCTCGAATATGTATTGGAGACTCTTATGATCAGTGTATATCGTACACTTTGTACCATACAGGTAGTGTCTCCAGATCTTGAGTGCAAATACCACGGCTCCAAGTTCCAAGTCGCGGGTGGTGTAGTTCTTCTCGTGGACCTTCAGTTGTCGAGAAGCATATGCGATCACCTTTTCTCGCTGCATTAGCACGCAGCCGAGTCCTTGTATTGAGGCATCGCAATATACTACGAAGTCATCCATTCCATCAGGAAGAGATAGGATAGGTGCACTACAGAGCTTCTGCTTGAGAAGTTGGAATGCAGCTTCTTGTTTGTTAGTCCAGAGATACTTCTTGTCCTTATGGGTTAAGGCTGTAAGGGGTTGTGCTATCTTTGAAAATCCTTCGATAAATCGTCGATAATAGCCTGCCAAGCCTAGGAATTGTCGCACCTCAGTTGGGGTCTTTGGTGCTTCCCAGTTCTTGATTGCCTCTATCTTAGATTTATCCACATGAATCCCTTGTTCATTAACAACATGTCCCAAAAATTGGACTTCTCGAATCCAGAAGTCGCACTTTGAGAGTTTAGCGTACAGCTTCTCTTTCCGGAATAGTTCGAGAGCCAATTGAAGATGCTCTTTGTGTTCCTCCTGGGTTTTGGAGTAGATGAGAATATCATCTATGAAGACAATGATGAACTTGTCGAGGTATGGTTTGCACACTCTATTCATGAGATCCATGAATACTGCGGGTGCGTTTGTCAGCCCAAACGGCATAACCAAGAACTCATAATGGCCATACCGAGTGCGAAAAGCAGTCTTGGGGATATCTTCTTCCTGAATCCTCAACTGATGGTACCCAGATCGCAGATCGATCTTAGAGTAGTAACTTGATCCTTGTAGTTGATCGAACAAATCATCGATCCGAGGTAAGGGGTAACGGTTCTTGATTGTCACTTTGTTCAACTCACGGTAGTCGATACACATGCGAAACGTGCCATCCTTCTTCTTTACAAATAAGACCGGAGCTCCCCAGGGTGAGAAGCTTGGTCTGATGAAACCCTTGTCCAGCAACTCCTGCAGCTGGTTGGACAGTTCCTGCATCTCCGAAGGTGCCAGTCGATATGGTGCTCGTGCAATAGGCGCTGCTCCCGGCACAAGGTCTATGCGGAACTCCACTTTTCGAGGTGGTGGTAGTCCTGGTAGATCCTCAGGGAATACGTCGGGATAGTCGCATACGACTGGGATGTCTTCCATTTTCTTCTCCTCTCCAGTCTTGTCGGTGATAAGCGCCAGAATGGCTGTGTATCCCTTTCGTAAGCATTTGTGAGCTTTCATGCACGAGATGATGTTCAGAGGAGTGTCACTCCTTTCGCCCTTGATATCTAGAGTTTCTCTGCCAGGGAGAGGTATGCGCACAACCTTGTCGTGGCAAATGATTTCGGCCTGGTTTTCAGACAACCAATCCATGCCCACTACAACATCAAAACTGCCTAGTGTAACCGGCATGAGGTCGATCTAAAATTTATGGCATGCTAGCTCTAAAGTGCATTCTTTAAGAATGTGCTTAGTCACAATCAATTTACCATCAGCTAGCTCTACTGTATATTCAACATCTAAGGGTGTTGGGGTAATAGTAAGTATCTCACTAAAATCCTTAGATATAAAGCTTTTCTCAGCTCCAGTATCAAACAACACAGATGCATAATTATCGTTTAAGAGATACGTACCAGTTGCAAGGTTGGGATCTTTTCTGGCCTCCTTTGCCCCGATCACAAAGGCTTGTCCCTTCGGACCGTCGTCGTTCCCATTATTGTTGTTCTTCAGATGCGGGCAGTCCCTCTTGAAGTGCCCTGGCTTTCCACATTCGAAGCAGCCTTTCGGTGCCTCGAGTTGTTGTTGTTGTGGCTGTGGGGTCTTTGTACGCAGTTCACCCCTGCAGTCTTTGGCAAGGTGCCCACCTTTTCCACACCGTTGACATCGGATGGAACCACATTGCCCCAAAACATGGTGTAAGTTGCATTTGTTGCACTTGGGGTGTTTACCTGCATAGGTTCCTGGACTTTGGTTGGTGGGGATGGGTGGTGCGTATGCTTGAGATGAACCAAGCTTACGTTGTTGTGGTGGGGGTTGGAGAGTGGAAGTCTTGCTCAAGGTGTCATCCCATTTGCGTTTGCCCTTGTCATTGGTTGTGGTTACAGCACCGCGGGGTGGTAAGAGTCCTTGTGCAACAGCCGAGTCAGTGAGCTTGTGAGTTAGTCGCACGGCCTGTTGCATGGTGATGGGGTCAGCAGAGAGTACCATTCCTTGGATTTGAGGTGGCAGTCCATCAATGTACTTCTCTATATGTTTGAAGGATGGGGTTGCCATTTCCGGGCACAGATTTGCTAACTCGTAAGACCTGGCAGTGTAGGCCTCAACCTCGGAACCAATCATCTTGTGGTTCCAGAACTCGGTCTCAAGTTTCTGTACCTCACCACGAGGGCAGTACTCGCGGTTCAACATTTGCTTAAAGTTATCCCAAGGCAGAGCGTTGGCTGCATCAAGCCCTAGGTTCTGAACGTTGGCATTCCACCAAGTGAGGGCAGCCCCCTCGAATGTCCCTGCAGCGAACTTGACCCTGTCCTCGTTCCTGCAGTTGCTCATAGCAAAGGCCGATTCTGCCTTTTCGATCCAGCGTAACAGCCCAACGGCTCCCTCAGTACCGCTGAATGAATGGGGTTTGCAATCCAGGAACATCTTGAATGTGCAGAGAGGTGGGTTAGGATTTGCTCCTGAGATATGCAAAGAGTAGAGTTGGGTAAGTATCGGGTAAATGTGTTGAATTGGAAACAAGTGATTGTGATGCAAGGTGAATATGAAAAGGATTCTTCACCTTGGTTCAGTAGGTTTTGGTTACGGGCAGCTTCCCGTGCAGCAAGTACCTACTCAACCCGTTCGTTGATGAGGGCGTTCAACTCAGCTTGAGTCAGGTTGATGTTTCCACGTCCACCCGCATTCCTGCGTCCTCCACGTCTCCCAGCCATGATCTTCATAGCGAGAATAAGTGTTAGTGTTTGCCCAATGACTAATGTAGTGTGTGCAATAGGTACTCGTAAGGAACATGTATAGCGATCGGCTTCCACCGTCATGTGTAGTCACATGCGGTGACGATGGCCATTTGCTATGGTGCGCGTAATAAGCGTGTGTGTACCATCATGTATGCCAGTATCACAATACTAAGCACTAAGTGTTGTGTGGAGACTAGTGGTTATAGACTAAGTTCACTAAATGCAAACCTAATTCGCAATAACCGGAGTCTCTGATACCAATCTGTCGCACCCTGAGAAATCCCGTCCCTTTCCAGGGCGCGAGCGACGGCAGATTGTCAGGATCGTAGTCTCCGGTCACACAACATGCGAGACCTATATGTCTGGTTTCATACATACGTCCAATAACTTGGATAAAACAGTTTGTAAAATCAGAGTTGCGGAAGTAAAATATATGTTAACAAAACAGTTTAACATGCATAGGTAGCGGAAGCGTTAATTTAAAACGGTTTTCAAATTGTTAAGTAACAATAGTTGCGGAAGCGATTAAAATTGTTTAACATTACATAACACATCAAATGATAATCAATGTTTAGTAAACTACGACACTTAAATAGATGCATGCGACTCCAGCCTAGCATCCTATTCCTTGTGCGCGTGCCTTAGTTACCTGAGAAAACATGCGAGTAAAGGTCAACACAAAGGTTGGTGAGAGCACAGGTTTGAAATCAGCAGTAAACATCAAAATGTTTAAAGTAAGAGTTTTGCAGATTTACATATCATTACAATGCAGTATCGATTGATAGCTAGTCAATACAGTTATATTATATTGTGGATGGTACCGAAGCTGACAGTTTGTGCCTCCTGCCATGTCCATCACAAGACTATGGCAAAGTGTTGGTCAATATTGCACTGTTCCGACCTCCAGTCGGGTGTAGTGGGGCTTGTCAGGCCCAATAGTACTATTCAAGATTACCATGCTAGGCATTATGCTATTAACGGTCCGAGGAGTATCGTGAGGACTTTTAGTTGTGATAGGGGCCCACACATATACATATAATGATAAAGCATGTCCATACGTAAATAAAATGAGTTGTTGTTCAAAAACAGTTGTAGTGCAATGTTTTCTCCCCCAAAGGTAGAAAAGGTAAAAAGGGGCCATGAACTCACCTGATAGTAGTTCCGGTATGTGTGAATGTTCGCGTCTGCGAGAGCTAGCACCTGCTAGTATGCACCTATGACCATATAGGTGTGAGTATGTGTTTTGTGATGTGTTGTAATCCATACAACTCCAAGTGTCGGTGTGCTCAACCGAGTGTATGTGTTAACTAGTGAGACTCGACGAATCGTTGGTGACACGATTGTTGTGTTTATGTGCCTTAATGCACATAAGACACCAAAATGCATCTTATGACTCTAATCACATAAGTTACCATTTTTAGAAGGTTCCAATTTAGGAAAGTGTGGTCATGAAATCCCATTTCATAAAACTACTAACTTCCAATATGTTTATAAAACACGTTTAAACTCTTAAAACTTGTCGTTTGCGCATAAATCGCCATTTATGCCGTTTTGCCCAAATAAAGTTTCCTTATTTGGAAAGTATTCGTTTAAAAGCTCGTTTTCACAAAACGAAGTTTCCAGTATGTTTAGAAATCATTTTTAAACATATTTCAAGAATCAAAGTTCATCAAATCTTTCAAAAACATCAAAAGCCCTCTTTTGATTTTTAAAAGTTTCCATTTATAGTAAGTTTACACAAAACCGTGTTTTGACAAAAATCAAATATCCCAATGTGTTTCTAAACACTCCAATACACATTTAACAACATCTAGACATGTCTAACATGTCTAGATCATCACAAATCCAAGACTTGCAACATAAAAGTTTCCTTTTATAGCAAGTGCTCCAAAACATCGACAAATCAATCAATAACTCAACATCCTCAAATTTAATCATTCTAAACTATGAAATCAGTAAATCCATAACAATAACACACAACAAATCACCAACAAATCCAAGCACCATAACCAAATGGAGTTGCATGTGGGTTATAACCCATTGCATGTACGATCTAACCATAGATAAACAAGATAACTACCTTAGCAGCTTGAATTCGTGGTGTGACAGGTTCTGGAAACTTGAACGAAGGCTGATGTTAGGATCTTGGCTTGTTGGTGGCTTCCACTACTTCCCCTTGGACTCCAATACCTTCAAATCTCCCAATGGTGGCTTCAATATGAATTCCAGATGGTTTGAGGGTGGATTCTGGTGGGTTTTGGTCGATCTAAAGTTGCAATACTCGGAGAAGGACAAGAGAAACCGAGTGAAATGAATGGGGTTGGTTTTTAAAAGAAATTTGATCTGCATGGCCTTCACGTACCGCGAAGGCCGATCAAAAATGTTTATCGCGTACCGCGATGGGATTCAGGAGTCTCGACTCCCGGTTTGCACCGCGTACCGCGAAGCCTTTCGCCGAGGGACCGTCGCGTACCGCGATGGGTCCTTTTCCTTGTTTTTCGATTTCGTTATACGATTTCGTTCGTACTTGATTCCTACGTTTATCCTAAACATCTAATGCACGTTTAAGCACATAAATACAAAGTAGCACATAAGTTTGATTGATCACCATTCATCGAATTATCTTTGATAGTTTGTGTTGGTGTGTAACGAAGTGTTTGCGCGCTTGATTAATCCTAATCAACGTGTAATGCACAATTCAATAACTCCTCGAATTATTGTCTTGTGTTAGTGTTGTGTTTGCCACACTTGGTTTACAAAACCAATGTGCAATGTACGATTCGACAGTTCCTTAGACTATCGTTTCGTAGTTGTTTGTGTTCACTCATCTAATTAAACATAATTAAATGAAATGCAACAAGTATGAATGTGAAATGTAAAGAAAATAAGAGTTGCAATTTACCTGAAATTGCCGGGTGTCACAAAAATAAAGTTACTATAAATAGTAACCTTGTTGTTTTTGCATAAAAATGACCATCTAAGCATTCCTAAACCATTCTTATGTCACAAATCATCATAATAAATCATTTAACATCATCTAAGCATACCAACATTGCTCAAATCATTATCTACCAATACTTTGGCTCAAAAAGTTACTAAATTTAGTAACTATACCAAAAATGACCATAAACATTATCAAAATCAATTTCAAGTATTCTAATCATCATAATATCATCCCTACAACATATCAAGATACATGCATGTTCATCATCTTATCTATTACACCATTTTGTCAATAAAAGTTACTATTAATAGCAAGTTTCATCAAAAATCATAATTTTAACCATTTCAACATCATCCAATCATGTGAAGATCTTCTAGTATCATTTATAAACACATCTACAACTACAAGATCACTCCATGAATCATGGATCATACATGCATGTACTCATAATGTCATAAATCCTCATTTTGAGCATAGAAACTTATACCTAATATCTTGGATCATCATAAAACACTAAAATATCATCATAGATCATCAAGAAATACATCTAAATCATCAAACCCAGATCCTAACCTCGTGCATGTGCACTATAGGTGCCTGCATGTGAGATTTACCCATGCATGTGTTTGTAATAGTGTGGAAAGTGCATGTGGTTCAAGGAAACTACCTTTGAAAGCTTCCAATGGTCGAGATAGAGACTCAACAGCTTCTGTAGCCCCTGGTTCGTGGGTTTGATTCAAGGACAAGGAAGATGGTGATGGTCTTCAAGCTCCACAATCTTTCTTCAAGCTTCAAATCTTCAAGTTGGAGCTTCAAGGTGCTTGGAAATGGCTTCCAATGGAGGAAAATGGTGATTTGCAGGTGAAAGAGACGAGTTTGAGTGTCTTGGAATCGAAAATGAGAGGCTAGGGTGGCTGGTGATGATTACATCTTGGTTAAATAAAGATTCTGCGAACTGGGTCTTGTCGCGTAGCGCGACATGTTCAAGAAGGTCTCTCGTGTAGCGCGAGAGAGTTCGGGGTTTAAATTTCCCCTGCCCACCTGTCGCGTACCGCGACAGGGTCCTTGTGGGCCTTCGCGTAGCGCGACCGATCCCCTGAAGAGCCCAATAGGCCCATTTTAATGGATTTGATCCGTTCGTCGCCGTTTTCACGTCTACGAACTATCGTTTAGCCTCGTTTGAACTTCCAAGTTCAATGTGTGAGTGTTTCGTGAAGTTTCGAGTGTTGTGCTACACAATATGCTAGACGTTCACCAACGTTCGTGTGTTTTGACACGTGTGTGCTGTTTGTTGATAATTCCTCGAATTATCTAGTCGGGTGTCTGTGTTCGTACTGTTGTGACACGTGTCACACTAAATTAAACTAATTCTAGTGCCACGTGTACATAAATCATTTAAATAAATATTTAAATAAATATATGCTGACCTGGAAATTACGGGGTGTCACAATAATGAAATTGTATAGGCAATTATATATATAATCACATTATTTTATGTATTTGTTCACATAATAAATGGGTATTAAAAATCAAAACATATAACATGGATAATTATTAGAATTTAATTTAAACTTGTCACATAGAGGATACGAATTTATTGCCATTTATAAATTTAAAACTCAATAAAGGTATTAGATACAAATAATGAAATTAAGTCATTATACATATGTGTATGTGGGTGGGTGTCTATATATATATGTGTGTGTGTGTGTGTGTGTGTGTATCTCTACATATAAAGTGATTAAAGGTATAACAAATTCTCTACACATATATGGTCATAAAATTTGGTGATTTAGTAACTAGTTGTGCATGTGTTATATAAACCTAGTAAGATGATTATTATGAACACTAGTTTATTACTAATATGATTCTATATGAGTACGATCATCCTGTTATATTTTTATATAATAATAAATACAATTGGAATGCACATTAAAAATTTTATATATTCTTATAAACATTACCAATTACAATCTAAGTTGACATTGTCATCTACCACTCTTTTATAAAGATTACTAAGAATTTTCCTGAATATAAGCTAACACTTTTAAGCTTAAATAAATCATATCTACTTTGCCTTTTAATTCATTACTTATACTTATTTTAGATTATTAAAAACAATAATATTAACCTAACATATGATATTATATTAAATGAATGATTAATATTTTGCAAATAGAAACGATATTAATATTGTTAGTAAAATTAGTATTATTATTATCTTCGATAATTCATTCATATAAGAATGTTTACTTACCTTTAAGCATAGAAAATAAATTATGGATACTTTAAATATTTACTTATTCAATAGTTATAATAATTACAAAACTTATTATATACAATGACTACAACATGTAAAATATCTTCGATAATAATGTTAATTGCAATTATTTTGTGATAAATGAAATACCTGTTAATTATCTCTAACACTAATAAGTCAGGTGAATACCTTATAATAAATATCTTATTGTCTTATAATACCTTATGCATTACATCAGTTTATATTATTAGTAAAGCACCATGACTAGTAATACGACTAAACAAATTGAATATTGATCGTCTCTAGGGTTAGCCAACATTAAAACTTAAGGATGCTAGACATAATACAAACTACTTAATTTAGATACGAAAACATATACATAAGTAATATATGAAGTAGCATACTAGTAGTTATATTAAACATCGATTAATAATAACATTGCACATACGTTTATATGTACCATTGCATAGTAAGATTTCACTAGGGATGGTAATATACATAAACATTAAACTAGTAAACTTTAAACTCATAAACCCAAACAGCTCAACCAAAATCAACAACCTAATGTATGAAATCTACAACTTATACATGTATAGATGATTACAAATAGGAACTTGCTTTGATAATAACTCTGGGAACATAGCAAATCATACATAGTGGCACAATGACATGTTGTACAGGAACAAAGGGAACCAGTTAAAGCAACCAGGTGAGTTCATGTGATCCCTTTTCTTTTTACTGTTTTGGGATACTGGAAGCATGCTCCATAAACTGTTTATAAAATTATATTTATGTGATAATGAACGTCCGTTTCAAATAAAATTGCTTCCCCTAGACATTAAACATAATTTACAACCATTAACTCATAAGGAGAGCTGGTGAATATATGGGTAGTACTACTTGGGGAATCCCCCACGCATAGTGGCCCGAAAGGGTGGTCTTATAAAATAGGGTTGAAACCCCACTGAGGTTAATGTCAACCGTTGTGGCATATATTCTTTATGATACATTCACACCGAGAGCAGGAACGGGTCTCGAAATGGGAAGTAAAAATTAGAATGACCATGTTATGGGCTAACATTTTAAGAGGCAAACGCCCGGGCATGGAGCAGGGTTGGTTGTATTGATATTGAATTATCACATGCTATTTATTATTGTGTATGTATACTAAAACTCGTGAGCTCACCAACTTTATAGTTGACGTATTTTAGCATGTCTTTCAGGTAATTAGAAGCATGTAAGACTCGGATACAGGGTTGCTTGAACAAGAACACTGCATGGAAAACTAAAGAACTTGGCTTAATGATTAATAAAGTGTGCTGATGCCTGGATGAACCCAATAACTCTAGAAAATCTCCCGCTAGTTAAATCATATTTTAGATTTGTTGTAAACAAATTAGATACTTAGACTAAACCTTTGGTTGAATAGTAATATATTTATTTTGTCTTTCGCTACTTTGGGTTTTGAATCAATCGTTAGTCAAGCCCTCTGGTTGGGTTGTGACAATACTGTTTAAGAGTTTACATTTTTATAACATTCACATAGCTCGGATTTTACGTACGTTACACACGTATATTAGCTTTGCATCAACATAGTTTAGCATTTACGAATCTCATGCATAGGTACAAGCTTTGCAATAGCACAGTTTAGCATTTATGTAACCCATGATTTGATATCATCTTTGCACTAGCATAGTTTAGCAATTATGTATATCATGAATCGATTCAAGCTTTGCTTTAGCATAGTTTAGCATTCACGTATCTCATATATGGATACAAGCTTTGCATTAGCATGGTTTAGCATTCACGTATCACATATATGGATACAAGCTTTGCATTAGCACAGTTTAGCATTCACGTATCCCATACACAGATACAAGCTTTGCATTAGCATAGTTTAGCATTCACGTATCTCATATATAGATACAAGCTTTGCATTAGCATAGTTTAGCATTCACGTATCTCATATATGGACACAAGCTTTGCATTAGCATCCGATCGTAGCATGTAGTATATAGCTTATAGCATCTAGCATTAGCATGTAGTCTTGGCATATAGTTTTAGCTTGTAGCATATAGCATCAAGCATTAGCATATAGTTTTAGCATATAGTCTTGGCATGTAGCTTATAGCATTAGCATTAGCATGTAGTCTTAGCATGTAGCTTATAGCATTAGCATTAGCATGTAGTCCGAGCATGTATCTTATAACATTAGCATTAACATTAGCATTAGCATTAGCATGTAGTCTTAACATGTAGCTTATAGCATTAGCATTAGCATGTAGTCTTAGTATGTAGCTTACTGCATTAGTATTAGCATGTAGACTTAGTATGTAGCTTATAGCATTAGTATTAGCATGTAGTCTTAGCAAGTAGCTTATAGCACTTGGTGTATGAGATATTAGCAACTAGTATAAAGTTTTAACTTTTTAGCTTTTAGAATTAGCTTTTAGAATAAGTGTATAAGCATAAGCGTTTGCATTATGATTTAGTATAAAAGCATTTACAAAACATTTAAACATCTGTTTAAAATGGATAACATGCTTCTCAGTCCCGATGTAAAACCCAAAATAGTTTGAAAAGGGACAATGAACTCACCTATGTTGCTAAGTATAAGTTACCACAGAAAATGCGCGCTCGTTGACTGTAGCTTAAGTATCTTCAACACCTGAGTTGTTTTAAGAGGTTTGAGTACTATAAGTCGTTATAATATACGCAACTAGGGTTTTGGTCTCGATGTGCAACTAAGTGTCCTACCTTACTAATGTGTTTCTAGAATTCCTTCTATCTATCCCAAATGTATTATCATTTATTTCAATTATTAAAACCATAAATTTTATTTTTAAGAAAATCATAGATTAGTTGGTTAGGCTTAAGTAAATTCTCATTTGATTAACTCTAAGCCTAGGATTTAGTTTTAGCTTCCTTCGTTTCTTAGATCGTTCGTGTATACAACTTAGATTAGAAGGTTCAACGGAACCATCTAACTTAGTTGTATATAGCATAGCTTTCACTAAGTATTGTGCATTAATATCTAACACTAATGTTTAGTTAAGTTTCTTGATTCTTTGCAAATCATGATTCATGCTCAAATGTTTATAAAACCTTTGATGTGGTTGTATTAGTCCTTGTTTACCCTCACTGTTTGTTAGAACTCATGCTTACCCCTTAGACATGGTAAGTTGGTTTCATATCATGACACCCTAATAGCTTCCCCATGCACCCATGCATGCATGAAGCCACGTAAAGGTTCCCATGCATGGACTTTTCATGTGTACATAGGTAACCCTTTCACCCCTAAGCATCCCAATCTGAATCAGTTCGCACGAAGGGCTGCTTGGCCGAATAAGTAGTCTCCCTGAATGGTCTTGGCCGCCTGGGTGATCTGGCCGAATAGGAACACCCGACCGAATGGGTTTGGGTCGAGAGACTATAGCCGAATGAAGATGATGCGAATAGCTTAGACCGATTGAGCTTGGCCGAATAAGTATGATGGCGAATGGCTAGAGCCGAATGGGGGCGGTGGCCGAACCAGGAGAAGACCGAATGAGGGTAGTTCTTCGGCTGAAGATGGCCATTCGGCCGAAAGTGCCATGCGGCCTGAAGATGGCCATTCGGCCTGGCTACGACTAGCCATTCGGCCTCCCTGGATTTTCGAAATGCAGCCACTTAGATCAAACATATGATCACCCGACATCCTATTACACTTGTTCCTACCTACTCTAGTGGTGTTTTCCTTAATGTTTGAAGTGGTTTAGCTGACTAAAATGGTGGGTTCGGTTACAGGGTTTTAAAACCTTATAATCGAAACTTTAACATGATTTTTACCTCTATTTTTCTGGATAAGAACTCAGATCTTTTGTACTTCTATGATCTACTTGATGTGGTGGTCGTTTAGACACCAAAATGGCTTGAATCGGTTGAGAAATGAGTGTGATAGAAGATGGGTTTCTAGAGAGAGAAAGTTAGAGAGAGGGCCGAATTTCTTGAGAGAGAGAGGGTAGGTGGCTGGTTGGTGGGGATGATTATGGCATTAAATGCCATAATAAATGGTTTCAACTTACTCGGGTTCGTCCAGGTTCGTTCGGTTCCGCTCGATTTCACGTAGAAGTGTCGTTTTCTCTTTCGTTTTCGTGACAACGTCTCGGTTTTAAAGATAAATTTAATAAATTAATTTAGGTGGTTATTCCTAGTAAATTAACTAATTATCTTTCATTTATTTTCAATTTTCTGAAAACGTTCGATTTACAGTTTAAATCGAATCGTATAGTTGTCGCACGTATTCGTTCGAATCGTCACTCGTACTAATACGACAAAAACTACACTTTTCAATATGGTTTTCTAATTATTGGACGTCATTCAGAACATTAAACTTTCAGATATATTCGTACAGATCGTCACCTATACGAATACTCCGTCCATTTAGCATTCCTGTAACAACGTTCGTTATTGTTTTGTTCTGTTCAACCTCGCATACGCTTATCCAAACTAGCATCTTAACAAGCATTCGTCTGTCAATTTAATGTTGTCTGATATGTTTCTGACTGTTAAACCGTGAGATTTAAATCAGATTGCTGAAACAATTGCATAATAGTTTAGTGTCAAGCATTACATGATAATAGCATACAAATAGTTCACGTAGTTTGTACCTGAGTTACTTTGCAAATTACTGTTGAGATCACTGTTCCGGTACTGTTTCCGGCACTGATGTTACATTAATATTCCTAACTGTCTAGGGTATCTAAATATAACTAGTATCTTTATATATTTGGATGTAATCCTTTCTTTATTTCATACATAAAAACAATTTACACGTTTGATTTGGTATCAGAGCAAAAAGAGGCTCAACCCTAATCGGCCTCCCACAATTGCTGATCATCCTTCTACCAGCAATTGCCGATTATCTTCAACAATCAATCGATACAATCGGCCTTCAACAAATCTCAATTGTTGATCATCTTTCAATCCTTCATCGCCAATCAGCATAAATCAATTTTTTTTACCGCCTACATCACAAAATCAATCCATGGCAGCAATACAAACTTTTTCAAAGCAAGAGAAAACCACTGACAACTCTCATAAATTTGCCTTCACTCTCAAACCTACAAACTATGGTTACTTAAGATCAATGATTGAATCGTTTCTTATCTCACATAATCTTTTTGGTGATGTTGATGGAACATTCCATGACTGTGACAACTGGTTCCTTACCGTCCAGCAAGTCCGTACTCCATACGGTATGTGTACTTGCACCTAAAACTATGTGTGAATGCTATGTGATAAACAGTGTGTGACAACAACTCAGTGAAAACAATTAACAGTTATATATATTTCAATGAGAATTGAGATACAAATATACAACCACACATGTGAAATAACAGTTGTGAAATAACAGTTGTGAAAAACAAATGACAAAAACATATTGGGTGCGATCTGATATCCACAAATAACAGGAATCAGATGAACGAAAATTCAGCGCAAAAACTATGTGAAACTATTAATAACGATGTGAAAACAGTTAAGAGTAGTTGAGTCCATCTGTGAGAATGTACAATTCAAACAACAGTTCAGTATTGTGTACGAACGATGAACTGACAGAGTGTTTGTGTGGGTGATGATTCACACAAACATATATGTGAGTTTAACGTTCTGAACGACAACTGAAAAATAGAAAACCAAATCAGAAAGTGAAACGTACGATCGTATTCGTACAGTTAGCGCTATGTACGAAAAGGCGCGTAAGTTACGTTTTCTTACGAAACGGTGAAAATAAACGACTACGAACTTTAAAATAATAAAAATAAAATAAAAATAATATTTGTTAGGAATTACAACCTAAAAAGAATTTAAACTAAACCATTTTATAAAATTATGCGTAATTAACGTTACCTAACGAGAAATCGTAATTTAACGCGACCAATCAAGACCGAACACGTAGGTAAACACCCGGGGTATAAAACCCCAATTTCCCCACTTTATCCTTCATTTTTCAACTGAAGAATCCTCTCTCCCTCCTCCATAACCCTTTCTCTCTCTCTCTCTCTCTCTACTCTCTACTCTCTCTCTCTCTCTAAAGTTTCATCAACACTCCACTGAAGTAAACCTTCACCAAATTTCGAGTTCTTGGTGTCCAAACGACCCTCTCAACGAGTAGAACAATGAAGTACAAGGGATCTAGCCTAAAACGAGCTCATTTGGAAGAAAATATAGAGAGAACATACGGCCTGAAGTGGGTTTTGACTATTTCCGGTTGTGAGCTTGGTAACTAGTTTCATCCTTTCAAAGCACATAAGTTGTGCATGAAAATGATATTGGAACTCATGTAACCAGGGAATTAGAGATTAAAAGGGTCGTTTGGAGCTGGTTTTGCTGGGCAAAATTAATATCGATGGAAGACCCATCGATATTATAGGGTCGATGAAGGTGTGGTTGGCAGTAATTTCAAGTGAAACAAACAGAAATCGATGGGCTCAATTTGGATAAGACCTGGTCGATGTTAGTAAGTTCAAACCCCTTCAAGACTACTGGAAACAAAAGAAACTGTCGATACTATCGGGTGCCGATACTATAGTATCTACAGCCTCTCATCTGAGAAAAACCGAGATGCCATCGACATTTATAAGGTCGACACACTACAAACCTTCATCGATACTAGTTTGAGAACTCGGTAAAAATGGGTTGGGAATAACTCAGTTGTGTTGATCGAAAAATAAGAGAATGGAATCATGCAAAGTTGATAGAATCGGCAATAGGAGTTCCTGATCCTGGCCGATATCAATCAATTGGAATATTAATTCCACCGACATTAACATTTAATCGCAGATACCAATAATTAGTGGAATGTCAAGGGGGTTGGGATTTGAGGTTACTGATATTGAGCTTCATCTAGAGCATGCCATCGATATTAAGGAGATGCTGACATTGATAATGTCGACACGCACCTTTGGTGTGTTCCAGGTGCCGAATAAATTGAAAATTTCGATGGTGTCCCACATGAAATCGAAGTTAACTAGGAAGGGGTGATATTAATTCTTTAAGATGATCTAATTGATTTAAACCTAGTTACAAACATTATATAAACAATGGATGACAAGAGGAAATCAATGGGATTCAACAAATTAAGAACACTTGACAATTTTGTTAAAGTGTTAATGGAGATTTTATAATATAAATTTAGTTTATAAATTAAATCTAATCTTTTATTCGAGTAAATTCAATTAATATTATACAAACAAGTTCTTTTACAAGATAAACATAAGTTTATTAATAAAACTTATTTTTTATAGATATCAAATAAGTGTAACACTTTTAGGTGAATATGAGATCTTGAAACATTAGTGTTTTCTAATGATTAAAAACATGCTTTATTTCCAAACTTAATTTAAAGATAGTTAATTAAATGATTATGGGTATGGGTTTATTAAAAATAACATCATATAATTACAAGACTCGTAACTCATTAGAAGAATTTTAGGACACTTAGTTGAGTTACACAATTTTCAACACGATTATTAAACATATACTAATGTTAACAATTGTGAACACAAAAAAATCAAATCAGGTTGAATACAACATAAGTATGACAACAGAGAGCGTGTGCATTTCTTGAGTTTTAGCCAACCACTACAACAACAGATGAGTTCATATGCCCCTTTTGTAATCTTTTGATTTTAAATGTGGGGCTAAGAAACATGCTAACCGTTTTATTATTTAAAGTTTTAGTAATTTATTTCAAATATCATGTGATTCAGGTAATAAGAATGTTATTCTTATTATCATACTTTTATTTTATCATTGTGTGTGCTTGTGTGTGAAATGACATTTATGATAGATCAGGGATGATACCATGATAACATAACTTCACGATATCATCAAGCCAATTGAATGACACGATGTATTAAAAACTAGAGTTTATATCACTGGGTTATGACATGGAAAAGACAAAGAGATATCACTGAGACAATCACAAGAATGATGTCCATGATAACATAATTTAATAAGGATATCATTCACCACAATTACTAACACAGTGTAACAAGATAAGCTCTTATAGCATGTGTTAAAGTCGTTGAGAACACATAACTTGGAGATAATAGTTGAGACAATTACTTGTGATATCAAGGATGACATCTTGATAACATAGTTTCATGATGTCATTCCCCACATATGCTAACATTGTTTAATAAGACAAGATCTTATAAGACAATGTTAAAGACTAGAGATCATTGCATTGTGTTCATTTCATTTTGATCATATCATTATAATATGATAACAGTGATACAAAAGCAAAGAGTGTGAATCATTACTTAAGCTATTTACATATTTTTCATATGCATAGACTAAAGATATCATGGAGAGGGTATCTTACACTTCGGACTGGTCATAAATGACAGTCACAGAGACTCTAAGTCTCACTGTTATAGATTTCATGGAGAGGGTATCTTACACTTCGGGCTGGTCAGCAATGACAGTCACTGGACTATTAACTCCTGCTCAAGATATCATGGAGAGGGTATCTTAAAATTCGGACTGGTCAGAAATGACAGTCACAGAGACTCTAAGTCTCACTCTTATAGATATCATGGAGAGGGTATCTTACACTTCGGGCTGGTCAGTAATGACAGTCACTAGGACTATTAAGTCCTGCTTTAAATATCATGGAGAGGGTATCTTACATTTCGGGCTAATTAGAAATGATCAGCTAACAGAGACAATCAAGTCTCTATCTTATAGATATCGTTGGGGAATATCTTATAGGCCGGGCTACTCCATAAGGAATAACTATCAGAGACAATTATGTCTCTATTCTAAAATATTGGGGAATATCAGATGGGAAATCGGGTTGGGGACTAATTTGGGTGAATTAGAAATGGGTATCCATAGTTGCAATACAGGTGGCATGGAGTTCAGTTAAGTGTGTGGTGGGCTGGCAGCTTCATTCGTGATACGTATGCCCTATATATAAGCATTCTTAGTTGGATGATATACAATCTGTAGTTGTAACTATGGAGAGGACATTTGTGTATAGCAAAAAAAAAATTTAACAAGTCTTGTGTGTGACATGATGAATTGTGAATAACCAATTTCAATAGTTTTCATTTACCAAACTTATGAACTCACCCACCTAGTGTTGACTTGTTTTAAATGGTGACGAACAAGATTAGGACACCAGGACTCGGGATGCTTTAGCTAGTGAACTTATATAGAAGACCTAGCTACTTTTGTGTGCAATAACTTTTGATGACATATTTTGTCAATCATTTTTTTGTAAATCTTGTGCAGATACAAGATATCAACTATATGATTCTTTTGAGTAGATTTACTTAGTTAAATTATGAACACATACTATGTAATTTAACTTTGTAATTCTATGTATTGAATATCATGTTAGCATTTCTCATTATATATCATGTGCCATGTAAACAATCTCATCATTTCGATTATCACACGATATCGCGCCCCGAGAACCTTCCGCCCGACGGGAAAGTCGATCTAGCCCGCCGGCTCGGGGTGTGACAATGTCTGGCATAGAATGTCACGGTTGCAACTATTACAACAACAACCTTAATTACACCCTGTGGATCTCTAACGATTATCATATTTGAACCCTCATCATATCTACCATATCTGAAGACTCCTATCCACATGTTCAACGTAAAACTTCTCGTGAGGTTTGGCTCTCAATGGAACCTGCTTATCTTCCTGTTACTGCATCTCATGAATTTAATCTCAAAACTCAACTACTCCAAATAACTAAAAAAGGTGATGAAAAACCGGCAGACTATCTTTGTAGGGCTCAAGAATACGCAACAGCTCTTGCCAATATTGGAGAACCAGTGAAAGACAAAGCTCTCATTATGTTAACACTTGTTGTGCTTCAAGAAGAATATAATGGTCTTAAGGGTAACCTGCTGACTTGGTCACCCCTAGTCTCCTTCCATGAGATCCATGCCCTTCTTTGTGATCATGATTATCTTATTACGACCACTATTAATACCAATTCGAACGCCTTTTCTACTGCATCACAACAATTCTCGGTTCCCGCCCTTATATCATAGCAGCTATCTTCTGCCACTCCTTTGGTTACCTAGCCAACTCTTGATCAACTCCAAAAGCAAATTCAGAATATTCAGTTCATAACTTCTCAATCAAGTTAACAACTCAATCCAAGACCTTAGGCTTATTATAGTTCTCGGTCTTTCAACAAAAATCGTAATGGTCAGAACCCTCATGGTTATTCACATGATTACTCTCGTGGTGCCTTTAATCCATGTCCAAGAGATAATGGTAGTACACGTCAATTCTCATGGGCTTTCACTCAAAACATGGTGTATCGACATTGCAACCAATGTGGAATTGCTCACCTACCTTCACAGTGTCCAAACCAGCTGAAAAAATCTCACTCTACACCACAAGCCAACTTTGATGCTTACTCAGATGTTGCTTCTTCTTCTGGTACTGCTTGGAAACCTGACACTAGTGCTTCTCATCATGCCACTCCATATCTATCTAGCATGGAAAATTTTGAGGCATTCTATGGTAAATATTCCTTACTTGTTAGCAACGGTACTTCAATACCCATATTTCATATTGGCTCCTCCAACATTTACTCATCAAACAAAACATTTAAACTTTCTAACATTCTTCATGTTCCTGAACTAAAAAAAATCTCTTATCTGTTCAAAAATTATGCCTTGATAATGATGTCTTTTTTTTGAATTCCACTCTTCTTATTTTGCTGTGAAGGAAGAGTCTACACAAACTACCATCCTTACAGGTCCTAGTGAGCAGGGTTTGTACTCCATCCGCCTTCTACAACTCAAGTGTCTACCCAAGATTGCCTTCACTATTGTGAAAGCTCCTTCAACTATTTGGCATCAACGCTTAGGACATCCTCATGCTCAAGTTTTTCATGCAGTTAATTCTTATTGTTCTTTACCTGTTTCTTATAAAACTAAATAATATTTTGTGTTCTTCTTGTCAAATGGTAAAATCTTCAAATCTATCTTTATTAGATTCTACTTTTCGTAGCAATAATATTTTAGATCTTGTTTATTGTGATGTTTGGCGCCCTTCTCATTCACCGTCTTTTGATGGCCACCGTTATTTCTTATTATGTGTTGATCAGTGTACTCGTTATCTGTGGATTTATCATCTAACACAAAAATCTGATGTTTGTATCACCTTAACAAACTTCATCACCTAGATTGAACGACAATGTAATACCAAATTAAAATGCATCCAATCTGATTGGGGAGGAGAATTTCGATCCTTTCCAGCTTGTGTCGCAATCTTGGCATCATTCATCGTTGTTCCTATCCACACACAAGCGAACAAAATGGTATTGTTGAATGTGTGACGCCCCGTAAAATCCAGGTCAGCATCTTATTATATTAAATGTTTATTAAATTGATACTTGTACACGTGGCACTAAAATTAGTTTAATTTAGTGTGACACGTGGCATGAAAGTACAAACACACACACGTGTCAGAAATCACGAACGTTGGTGAACGTCACAACATTTGACCACTAAAACACTTCACAAGTCAATTATGGTTAATAATTGACAATTTCAAACGATGCTCAAACAACGTACCACAGTTGAGAAATGAGCAAAAACGGGCCTAAAATAACAAAATAGGCTTATTGGGCCTGTCAAATGGGCCAGGCGCTACACCTGACCCTAAACCTTGACCTTTGGCGATGCGCGCGAGAAGGAAAGGGGGCGCCGGATGAAAAGCATCCGCGCGCTACAACTGTTGCCGGAAAGCCACATCAGGCGATGCGCCTAACACCATGAAATCGCAAAACACCTTTTAAACTTCCAAAACCCATCATTATCCCTACACACTCATTTTAACCGAACTTTCACTCAACATCTCAGCCACTCTTCTTCCCAAGCAGCTGATACACCTTGATTTGACCCCTTGGAAGCCATTAAAGACCTCCCTTGAAGCTTTGAAGCTTGAGAACTACCAAGAACTCAAAGGAGAAGGCTTGTGGAGTCGTTTCTCCATCATTGTCTCTTTGTTACTGTCGAACCCAGCAATCCAGAAGGTTTTAGGAGCTGTTGAGCCATCACCTTAGTGTTCTTGAAGCTTTAGAAGGTAGCTTTATATCCATTGTAGCTTAAAAACACTATTACACACACATGCAAACTCTCTAGCTTTGCATGCATGAATTTTGTGATGAATAGATCTGGGTTTGATGATATTTATGTGATTAATGATGATCTATGATGTTTAGATGAAGTTTCATAACGATCCATGATGTTGTGTGTTGTTATAATGCATGATTTGAACATAAAGTGATGAAATCCTTGCATGCATGTATGATCCATGACTTTTGGGGTGATTTTGGATATTCAAACGTGTTTATTGATGATGTTAGAAGGGTATTACATGATTTGTTATCTTTAAAATGATTAAAATACGGATATTTGATATTCTTTCTAAATATGGTAACTTTTTAGTAACAACTTGACGATATGTATAGAAATATGATCATGCATGTGTATGGGTTTGCTAATGGAATAATATTAGGATGATCATGATGCTTAGAATGTGATTTGGGTCTTGATTATGGTCATATTTGGCCAAGTTACTAATTTTAGTAACTTTGGTGGACCAACTTTTGGTAGATGATAATCTTGACTAAATAAGAATGTTTAAAAGATGTTGTGTGATATAAAAATGGCTTAGATATGTTTAGGATAATCATTTCTGGGTTATTGGTCATAGTTACTATTTTTAGTACCTTTATTACGAGAAAACTCTATTGTTATGCATGAAACATGACTTGTAAATACTAAAAGGCTTAACAAGACTTGATATGATGATTTCATGCTAAGTTAGATGGTTTCCGATGATGAGTATGCTAAATTTAGAAACTTTCCTTTTTAGAAAACTTTAATGTGTGAATATGATTTACATGAGAATTTGACCACGTATGATAAAGTGCTATGTGTTAACATGATCAATTAGGATTAACGAAAAATATGTTAGAACTTTAAAAATGATATGTGATATGAAACTTGCTAAAAACGAAAACTTACTATAAATAGTAAGTTGTCCACGAACGCGATCTGAGCGTTTTGCACACGACGAGCACAATCACGTATGTTGCACGGATCACAACCGACACACGGTTCACCAACGGGTCGTTGACTTGACACGGTCAATGTGGACCAACATGAGCAAACACGATCAATGCGGACCGACACGGACAAACATGAACAACCGAGGGTTGTTGAGCACAAACACGAGCACTAACACGTACACAAACACGGTCACTTACACGAACTCACGTATGGTATACGATATAGGTAGCCGGTGACCGACTACCCGACGACGCAGGAGCTTACGCTTGTACTATTTCTTTATCACTAAGGTGAGTTTACGGCCCCTCTTTAACTCTTTTACAAGCTTTTCAAATAGAGGGAGAATACTTGTTGAATCGAGTCAAACATTACTACTGTACAAACATTATTATGTGTATGCTGGTTTATTAGACAAACATTAAGTGTTGTAATCGTAAAAAGCCCTCACAAAGTCTTATCGTTAATGTACGAACAACGAGGTGAGTTTGAATGGATTCGTTTGGGTGTGACGAACCCCGCGTGGCACAATACTGACTGTAGGTCGGGACACGCGAAATATTGACCTATCTTGCTATGTCATTATGAGACATAGCGGAGGCAAGGACTAACAAGTCTAGTTCGGTAGTGATGCACTGACACTTGGAGCCTAGGGCTTGGTACTAGCAATATAATAAACAGCATGACACATGTTTTCTTACTATCTACGTATATCAAAACCTATGAACTCACCAACCATTGTGTTGACACTTTTTCTTAAACTTGTATTCTCAGGTAACTGACAGGAACATGGAAACAGGAATGCACTTAGGGAACCAAGCAATAGGACCCGCATGCATTCAACTTATGTCTTTTGAACAAACAATTTAGATTTATGTTTTGTACTTTAAAACAGTGTAATGTTTAACATCTTACTTTCAGCTGCATAACAATTACATGTCTGTTGCATGTTTTTAAACTTAATATTTTCCGTTGTTATGATATGAGTATTTTCCGCTGCAACTATTTTGTTAACTTTTATGACAAGCATTGTGTCTGAAAACGCATATAGAGTTGTTCTATATGACCATGAGCTGTGATTCTGGCCACGTCACACCCATGTGGACTGTCCCCGCACGTGGAAATTTGGGGGTGTAACAGAATGACGCCATCGTCATGTTATGTAAACTGGACTGTCTCACTTGGCTCAATCCAGTCTTCCTCAACGATTCTGGCATTTTTCATTTGAAACAACCGCATACTTAATTAATCGGCTACCCTCTCGCGTCTCATCCAACGGATCTCCTTTTGAACATATTTTTAAACGTAACCCTGATTAATCGTTTCTACGAGTCCTTGGCTCTCAATGCTTTCCTTATCTTTGCCCATATGACCGTCACAAAATTGAATTTCGTTCCACTCCTTGTGTCTTCCTCAGCTATAGCCAATCTCACCATGGTTATCCGTGCTTTGATCCTTCTACTGAACGCATATACATAGCTCGACATGTTCACTTCAATGAACAAATTTTTCCTTATCAACCATCACCACAACCTACTTCCCCATGTAAATATATATATATATATATATATATATATCCATTTTTTCCAACTCCTCCACCTCGCACCAGAACCCACCCATTCTTCACAAACATCACTGGCTTCACCTCCAACCCTTCCTTCCTCACTATTACTCTCAATCTGCCATCTCCCCCATCTTTTTCTCCACCTAATCTAACTTCCATACCACATCCCCTACCAAATTCCCCACCACCTCCTCCTTCTCCTCAATCCCAGCAAGCCCAACGCACCAAGTCATCTAACCTTTGTCCCAATCCAAAACAAACCGAAATTTACAGTCCTACTGCCTATACTGCCACCACATCCTCTCCTTTACCTATTGAACCCACCAGATTTACCGTTGCTAACAAGTCTGTTGAATGGCGCCAGGTTATGTCTTATGAATTGAATATGCTTCATAAAAATGGTATATGTCCAGCTTGTGGCTCCCGTACCTAGAGGTGGCCAAACCGGGTTTTTTTGTGGAATCGGTTCCGGTTCCAAGCTGTTCCGGTCAACAAAGTCAAGAACCGGTTCCGGTTCCGGTTCCGGGTTTTGACCGGTTCCGGTTCGAGTTTGGCGTGTTTGAGGGCGGAACCGGTTCCGGTTCCAGTTTCTTTGAAAATCAGGAACCGCCCGTACCCACCGGTTCCGGTTCCGGTTCCGGTTTCAGGTCCGGGTACGTTGGCCACCTTTGGCTGTACCTAATGCTAATATTGTTGATTGTAAATGGGCTTACAGGTTGAAAATCGTTGCACATGGTAAGATTAACACGTAATAAGCAGTCACAAATAAATGGCCTCTTAGGAAGTTAGATATTCAAACTCCCTTCTTGCATGGCGATCTTAGAGAAACAGTATACATGCGCAACCTTCGGGCTCCATTAATCCTGCTAAGCCTCACCATGTCTGCTTATTACACAAGTCTCTGTACGATCTCAAACAGGCTTCTCGTGCCTAGTTCAACAACTTGTCCATAGCCCTTCATTAGTTAGGCTTTTACAGGTCCAAACTGATCCATCATTGTTTATCCTTCATTCCTCTCTCTTATTTATCTCCTCTTTTATGTTGATGATATAATAATTACAGGCAATAATTCTCCAGTAGTTGCATAGATAATTACACAACTTATGTCACACCCAGAGCCGACGGGCTGGATTGACTTTCCCGTCGGGCGGAAAGGTAACGGGGCGCGATATCGAGGTATAATCGGAATGATCAGATTGTATACATAGCACAGCATTTGAGAATAACTAAAGCACAATAATAATTAAACTAGAAAATACAAAGTTAAATTACAATTGTCATGTTTGTTAATTTAACTAAGTACTTCCATCAAAACGAATTAAATGTCTACTATCTTGTTATAGTACAAGATGTCAAACTGATTCACCATTAAGAGACAAAATATGTGCTTCTTAACCTAGTCCTCTATTTGGCATCGTATGCATCCTGCATTCTTAACCTAGTCATGTACGTCACCTGAGAAAACATTTAAGAAAATAAAGTCAACACATGGTTGGTGAGATCATATAGTTTTGTTATTGAAAAATGAATTTGTACAAACCTGACCAAGTGACAACCTTAACCTCACCAACAACCACCTATACTATCCAGCCAAGTATGCTTATATATAGGCCATACTTAGGGTGAAGCTTACCGCCAGCCCAGCCGCCAGCCCAGCCGCATACCGGACCACATAGTATATTGTTGTTAATGATAATTAAGCGTTTCACCCTCAACCACACATTAATTTCTTCAAATGTGGAAAACCTCTTGATTCCTTAAGCTCATCACACACACAACAACACCATGGCAAATGTGGAAATAATTAATTAAAATCCTTAAATAAATGAATAGATAAACATTTAATTAAAAAACTAAGTCCTATTGATTGGGCCTTGGTCAACTCAAGTATACTAGTCTAGCAATCAAAGTTTCTTAGGAGTTGAGGAAATCTGTAAATATCATCAAACATGCGACCTATAATCAATCAGTCTAGCTAGGACATCTTTTGAAATATAGGATTTTATTGATCGTTCTTGACCGTTCAGTTCTTTGGCACATGCTATCTTTGAATGTTTCCCAGATATTCCTCTGAAAATGATTAGAGGATTCTGTAAATATCATCAGACATGCGACCTATAATCAATCAGTCTAGCTAGGACATCTTTTAAAATATAGGATTGGCACATGCTATCTTTGATATTTCCCAGTCATTCCCCTGAAAATAAATCGTTGAAAATAAATCGTTGAAAATGGATCGTTGAAAATAGATCGTCAAAAATAGATCGTCGAAAATAGATCGTCGAAAATAGATCGTCAAAAATAGATCGTCCAAAATAGATCGTCGAAAATAGATCGTCGAAAATAGATCGTTGAAATAGATCGTTGAAATAGAACGTTGAACATGTATACTTGAAATGAAACAATTTTACATACAAACATATATGATTTAAAAGCGTTTCAGTAAAATATAATCCAAGGAAAATAATTTACGCCTGCTTCTCAGCCCCACGTTTATAAAACAAAAGTATTTAGAAAAGAGGCAATGAACTCAAATTTTAAGTTTTAGAGCATTGAATCTGTGTAAAAGTATTGAATATGAACATTGAATATGAGTATCAAGTATTTGAGTATAAGAAGTGTACATTTAAGAAAATATATGTCCGAGGAAATATGAAAGTATTCATAGCTCTTCAAACATAAATTGTCAAACGATTTAACAGTCAATAATTTATAAACAATTCATAAACAGTAAACAATTAACAATTTATTAAATGTTTCTCAGTCCCGCAGTAAAACAAAAGATTTTGAAAAGGGACAAATGAACTCACATGTGTTGTAGACCACTTGAATAACCTAGAAACGCGCTCGCTCGTTTGTTGTATCAAACGTAGCTTCAATTCCTGATTTCATTTGTTGGGATGTCGTATTGTAAGTGTTTATAATTATTGATATTATAATTCGAGCCAAGTGTGTGACTAAATGTTCTAGTGTTACTACAGTGAGTTACTAGTGTTTAATTCTATCTTATCTTATTGGACTTAGCATTCTAAACCCTTACCCAACCTAATTAACATCTAACTTAGTTAATTAGTGTTTATGTTCAAAAGGTATACTTTAAAACATTTAAGGAATTACTTATAAAATGTACATGTTTAATAAGAACATAAATTTATTTATAAAATTTATTCTTTTGTAAAGGTATTTTAATATTATCTTATAAAATATATTTTCAGAAATTTAAGTACTGCATTTTAAATAAATATAAGTTATATTATGAAACATTAAGTTCAACATATTAGAGTTTGAATTAACCTAACTAGGTTAATCATCAAGTCCTTATACAATTCTTTGTTAACGTTCATGAAATTGTTCCGCCTTGGTTTTGATTATTAGCTAAGGTTATTCAACTTGGAAGACATCGGTTAATTACTTGTGATGCACAATTGCTAAGTATTTAGGGTTGACCATATAAGGTCAACACACATTACACTTATTGTGTTACTTGAATTACCATGGATCCCTCTTTGTGTTCTTTAATCATTTCATCTCCCAAAGCTTCTCATAACGTTATTACTTGATGTGATGATACCATACATACTTAGTTTATGAGTTCAAAAGAACCCTAAGTTAAGGTTGGTGTTACTAGAGTTCTCGACTAACACCTTGTAACCCATACTTGAACCTTAACTGTTGTTATCTTCTTTAGCCCATGATTTCCTTTGACAAATCCCATGAAATTTTATACTTAACTGATTACTAAAACATTTACTTAAATGTTAAGTTGGTTTAGAAAGGCTTTGGGTTAGAAAACATTTTGTTTCTATGGATACAAAACCGGTTAACACTACCAATAACCACATTGAACCATTGTTGGATGTTATCAACTTCACTTAGGATTTTCCTTAATCAAATTCAGGTAGTTTATACCCAACTCATTAATAAACATTTTGTTAGGTGTTAAGTATGTTTAGAAAAGGTTTTGGGTTTGAAAAACCTTAGTTTCGATGGCCACTAACCGGTTTAACACCTAGAAAAACTCTAACAGCTTCAAACCCGATTAACTCATGTTCCAGCCACTCTCTTGAACTCATTTCTTAACCATGTGAGCTGATTCCAAGCTCTAATTACTTGGAACATGTTAAAGTCTTAGTATCGATAGAGGCTAAACAGAATCGATGGTCCCTGGTTCAGCTAATATCAATGGAAAAACCTGAACGCCCTTTGACATTACAGCATCGATGATCTGAGTTTGGCAGCCCCTTTGACCATCGATACAGCCCTTTACCCAGGTTCTAACCACTCCCAGCCCTTCCAATCTTTAACCCCTAATGTTTCTTGAGTTCCTAGACAAAATTGGTGCAAATACCAAGGCGTTAGAGGGTCAAAAACCGACTGAAAACACTGTTGTTCGTCGGAACAGTGACAACATCACAACAGCCCTCTTAGCCCTTCGAGTTTTGCCAATATCCAGCTCCAAATCGATTCCCAACTGACCCAAACATCAATCTAACATGTTCCTTAGATTCCTAAGTCAAATTGATGCAAGTCCTAGGTGTTTTGCAGCTCTATAATCGGCTGAAATGAGTTGGGTTTCGAGAGAACTCACCGAAACAGTAGCAACCAATGAATCAACTCGTTTGAGCTCGTTTTTTGTTCGTTTTTGATGATTCAAAGCTTGATTTCTTCATATCTTCACGATATACATGTTTCTAGAGTCGTTTTATTGTTTATCCTAAATGATTTGAAGTGATAAAGACGATTTAGAAGCTTACCTTACATGAATAGTGAAAACCCTCAAAATCAGCAACTTCTCTCTAAAACTGCGGCCGATCCAGCTTGTTTTAGCTCCGACCAATTGTACTATTGTGTTCCTTTTGTTCTCACGGTCGTTTTGACTACTAGAACGTCGAATTTGGTGGAGAAACCAAGAAGTTATGGGGTTTTGAAGTTGAGAATGGGTGATGAGATGGTGGAACCGGAAATCTTGAGAAAGAAGAGAAGTGGGCTGCAAAAGTGAGGAGAAAAAGAGAGATTAAGGGCTTTTATAGCCCGCTTATTTTCGGGTGTGTTCAGTCTCGCTCGGTATCGGTTTCGCTCGTCGTTTTTGTCGTTTTTCATAACATTACTTAACTTTATAAAGATAGATTTTCTTTTAAACTTTTTAAAGTGGTAATTCCTAATAAATTAACTAAATATCTTTTATTTATTTTTAAATTTTCAAAAACGTTTATTTTTATCGTTTCACCGGATCGTATCGTTTTCGTGCGTATTCGTACGAATTGTCACCCATTCGAATACGACGATAACTTTACTTTCCGATTTGATTTTCTAATTATAGGATATCATTCAGAACGTTAAACTTACAGATATGTTCGTGCGAATCTTCACCCACATGAATACACCGTATGCTTAATATTCACTTAACGACATCCGTTATGGTTTTAGTTTGGATTTCCATGCGTACGTTTATACATAATAAGATCCTAGCTAACATTCTTACATGGCATCCTGTTATAGTTTAACCTGTTTAAGCATCTCAGTACTGTGTCTGCCTGAGTTATTTGTAAATGTTGCGTTTGTACACTGTTAACATCAATTGTTTAATATAATATTAACACAGGATATTATGCGAACACTTTCCGTACCAGTATCTACAATACTTTCCTACTGTTCTGAAATATTGTCTTGGCACTGATGTTACAGCTTAATTCGGTTTTTGCCCTTAAGGACATGGGACAATTACATTACTTTCTAGGGATTGAGGTTATCCATAAAGGCCATGATTTAATTCTTTCACAAAGTAAGTACATTGGTGATAATTTACACCGAGCTAGTTTGGCAGATTGCAAACCAATTTCTACTCCCATGAGCACCTCTTCTGTGTTACTGTCGGATGATAGCCCATTACTTGATGATCCTTCTAGGTACAGGCAAACTGTCGGTGCTCTTTAGTACGTCATTCTCTCTCACCCTGATATTGCATTTGCTGTGAACAAGGTTTGTTAGTTCTTGCATGGTCCAACTAATAACCACTAGGCTGATGTTAAACGAATTATGCGCTATCTCAAAAGTAGACTCAATACGGGACTATGGATTCATCACAACACCGGTCATCGACTTCAGGCATTTTCAGATTCACATTAGTCCACTAATCTTCAAGCGATCTTGGACCCTGATTGGGCAGGTTGTCCAATCGATCATCGATCCACGGGGGGATTTGCTATCTTTGTATGTTCTAATCTCATTTCTTGGTTTGCTCATAAACAACAAACTGTCTCTCACTCCTCAAGAGAATGAGAGTACAAGGCTACTGCGGATACAGTTGCAGAATTGATTTGGCTAAAGTCTCTTCTTCGAGAACTTGGTTTGGATAGAGAAGCACCAACACTTTGTTGTGACAAGCTTGGAGCAACTTATTTCACAACCAATCCAGTTTTTCGTGCCAGAACAAAACATGTTGAAGTTGTTTATCATTTTGTTCGTGAACAAGTTACTTAGGGAAACTTAGTGTCAAGTTTATCTCAACAGACGATCAAATAGCTGATATCTTTACAAAGCCCCTTCCTTCTCTGAAATTTGAGTTCCTCGTATCCAAGTTGCAAATTGCTAACCGCCCTGCACTTGTGGGGGAATATTAGACTATATTGACTAATAGTTTAATTATCTTCTAATACTCCTAAATTGTCTAGGGTATCTAAATGTAATAAGTATCTCTATATATAAACAATTTACACGTTTGATTTAGAACATAACACACTATTCATTTCATGGCACTTTAATCATTTGATTTAAGTACATGACCAGGTGTGTTTGTACCTTTACACTTCGAGTTTATATGTTCATCAACAATAGATTTTGTCCAAGAAAACAGGTGTGCGCGCGACTGTTGAAAAGACGAAAAGAATTAGCCTTAGATTCCTCACACAACACATTTCAAAGTTTTAGACAAATCATATACCCAAAATAGAAGTAATACCTGCTCCTGAAATGAAAAAAACAAATATCATTAAATAGAGCTCCAGCCAATTGCACGGTTTCATCCAATATAATGCTTTCAATCCATTAAAAAAGACTATTCACATTCCATTGTCAATTACTCAATTCCAACATAACAAACAGAATGTACACGAAAAAAAAAGGTGCACAATCACCGGGAAAAAGTACAAACTTGCAACACATTAAGATAAAAGGGTCAGCTCATATCCTATAATGTTAATATTAAGTCAAATTGAAAATACAATCAAGATTTCAAAACGCTCACAACCTCCTAAATAGCTTGAGACAATAAATTAAAATTTTAATAATGCACTAAAGTTGTTAATTACTTGTAGAATATTTAAAAAGTGTTTAACAGGTTAACATAACCTGAACTTAACAATAAGACCCGTTATTAAACTTAATTGTAACCGTATCTTATTAAAAAGGAAAAGGAATCCAATATTGCAAATAAGCATGAGTAAGAACATTTACTAAAGCTTAGGTTTTGGATTCGGGCTTTCAACAGACCATCTAGGAGGGATAATTTTGTAATTTTGAGGTGGTTTCTCCTGTGCCTCAGGTTCATCGTTTTCCAGTACATCATTCGGAAATGCATTGGGATTGGTCTGAATACATCTCTGCAATGCCACAAACGGGTGCACGCAATCTGATCCTTTCTCTTCAGCATTGCTCTTCATAAAACATAGAAACGCCTCTGAAAACTGGGACCCACAGGGCCCACTCCTGAGGTTTTGTATACATGGGCACTCTAATGCGCGTTGAGCTTTGGCTTCCTGAGAGGCGTTTTCGTCCTCGTTACCAAATGATGTGGCTTCTGCAAGCAAGGACTCCATTGAAGGTGGAGAAGACGAGTCCTCAATTTTTGAATCTGGTACGGGTGAATCAGTAACCTTGCTTTGATCTTGCCCCATTTTGTATTCCTGTAGAGGGGAAAAAATTGAAAAATAGAGTCACAGACAGGTGTTACAGTCATTTCCATGCATGGACATGTCACATGGTCATCTTTTTCTTTGAAACCGTATCTTATCACACATTAAATACTTAAATAATCACCTTACACTTTATCCTAGTTTCAAGATACATATGGCGTCTCACATATGTGAAGCTCACACCCAGCGCCTCACACCTTGGCTTTTGGGACCTAAGCGCTTCGAAGAGCCTAACGTTTTTTTATGTCAACGTAGTCATTTCCACTTTAAATATAAAAAGCAGACCCAAGCGCTATTTTCTACAACCCAATTTATTATGTCATATAATCTGATCCTAATTCTGTATAATTACATAATCACTATCAAAGTTACTTATAAATAACCTTTTCCTATATAAGTATACAAAGGATGAATAAAATTTAAATTCAGATGAATAAAAATTACTCTTTTATCAAAATCCCTGCGAGCGCAAGCCAAGGCTGTTCGAAGTATGCTGCGATGGTTTTGATTTGTACGTGTGTGTGTGCAGAATTTGATACACAGACAAAATACACAAACCACATGCATACGATTGATATTAATGTTTGACATCCCAATCTTGTTTATACTAACAATTAGGACGGTTATTTGGCAGTTAAATAACTGCCATAACCACCAAATAACTACCAACTACCGGTAGTTTCAATTTGACCCGTTACCGCATAAGTTTATATTAATTACAATATTGCCACTGCAGTGTTTAAACAAGCTTAATTTCCAACATTGCCTCCCCTAAGCTTGATTCCTATTTGCTGCAGTCTTTATTTCTTCATGGTGGCTGGTCCGCACCCTGGTGGCCAACTCCTTACAGCTGAAACTCTTCTCTTCTTGTACGGTAGATGGCCATCTTCTTCCCTTTTAGTTCTTTTGCTGCATTCCTTTGGTGTTGCTTCAGTTGTGCTGCTTTGACCTTCTTCAACAGTGAACAAACCAGGTTCTTCTTGTCTTTTTTTTTTTAAATTTGTATAGTACCAGTGCATCATCTTTAGGTGTTCATCATATTGCAACATCAACTGGAATCCCTTTCTTGAATCCATCTCCATATCTGCTGCTATTAAGGGCCAAAATTCATTCTTTGTAACCTTATCCTTTCCACCATTCAATTGAACACTCATGTATAGATGATAGAAATCAATTTCTCCTTCTTTCATTATTGGCACCAGAAATCATCCTTCTTTATCACATATTTATTAAACCATTTCACCATCTTGTTGAACTTGATCTTAACAAATTCTTCCTGCAACAAATTCTCATTCACGGCTATTATTAAGTCTAGAAATATCACCATTTCTTCAATTGATTTCACATCCTTTGTAGTTGGTCCTTCAATCGGTTCCTTCCCTTTACCATCATCTTTCATCCTTTTCTTCTTTTGATCATCAAGTTCCATTTCCTCGAAATGTTTCCACATAATCTCGGTTTCACTTAGTTTGTCAACTTTATTCAAATTTACAGTGGGCACTTCATTTAGTTCTTTTCCATCTTCCTTTATATGACCCATTTTATCAATCTTGATTCGTTTTCTTCATTGCATTGTTTTATCTTAGAAATTATGCTTGAGGCTCCTTGAAAAGTTATTTCAAAACCTTGGTTTACAAGCATGTTCATGCTTAACAGATTCCTTTTCATAGATGGTGTGAAAAACACATCTTTTATTTTGTAATTAATTCCATCCGAGAACAAATTTATATTCCCCTTCCCATGAATAAATGTTTTCTTTTTCTTGATCTTTGCTTCGATTCCATGAGACATCCTCAACTCATCAAACATGTTCTTGTTTGCACAACAGCGAGTTCTTCTTTCAAGACCCACGAACCATATTTGATTCCAACCCAAATCTTCGGTTCCCATTGCCACAAATTCAGATTTTTGAAGTCTTAAATTACAGATTTTTCGAATGGCTCCTGGACGATTGCAGTAGGAACATTCTGTTGATCGAAAGGCTTGATCTTCTTCTTCATGCGTAATTCATTCCATAACCTTTTCTTCTTATCACGTAATTTCATATCTTCATCTCCACATGGTTCCTTACCAATTTGGAATTCATCTACCAAAATCCGCAGAGACTCTACACTTGAATCCTCCCGATCCTCCTGATCATCACCGCGTTTTCCTCGATCCTCCTGATCATTCTTCAAAGCTGGATTCATTCCCGAGCCCTCTACATCTTCACCGGAACCCTCAACAAATTGATCTCCCTTTATTGTCGTGATTCTATCCAATAGTTCTTCTCCGATACCCGCTTCTTCGATCAATAGATTTTTTCCATGCAACCGGTCATTCTTCACAGTTCCCATATCGTAAGGCTCTTATGCCATGTTCGAAGTATGCTGCGATGGTTTTGATTTGTACGTGTGTGTGTGTGTGCAGAATTTGACAAAATACACAAACCACATGCATACGATTGATATTAATGTTTGACATCCCAATCCTGTTTATACTAACAATTAGGACGGTTATTTGGCAGCTAAATAACTGCCATAACCACCGAATAACTACCAACTACCGGTAGTTTCAATTTGACCCGTTAACGCATAAGTTTATAATAATTACAATATTGCCATTGCAGTGTTTAATCAAGCTTAATTTCCAACATAGGCAATTTGCTGGAAAACTGTTTCAACAAGGCATCGACAAATATTCCATCGAGATTATTGCCAAAATCCTATACATCCTGACAAACTTTTGCAAATTACAGCAAATCTTGCTTGAAACTTTAAAAGATAGCCTGGAACCCGCCTATACTATCTGAAACTAACCCTAGACACATCTGCAGCATGTCTAAACCCCTAACATGGTTATGCTATGCACCTTGCTTATCTTGTGTGCTCGCGCCTTGCGCTTCCGACAACTATGATCAAGCATTTAAAGTTTGTTAAAGGCGTGGTTGTAAAAGTCGCTAGGCTCTAGTCGGGCGGCATGGTACCGCCTAGGGATTAATCGGTGCTAGGCGGATTGGAATTTTTATATGTAATTTTACAAATATTTATTATATACAAACATAAATATCAATAATTTAATATGATACTTTAAATAATTTAAAAAAATAAACTTAAAAATACTAAGTCAAGTACTTCAAAGTTCAAACTTAAACACCGAGTTCAAAGTTTAGAGACGAATTTCAATGTTAAGTTGTTGGATTCGAGGTTTTAGAGACATATTAAGGATTTTGGGTTAAGAAATGTCTAAATAATCATAAACTGGTTCTTTTTATTAGAAAAAAAGTCAAAAAAAGTTGAAAAAGTCGAAAAAATCAAAAAAAAATAAAAAATCTGACTAGGCCGACTAGGCTGCCTAACCCCGCCTAGGCCAAAATCGACACAGTAAATGGCAGTCTAGCGCCTAGGCGGCCGCCTAGGCCGATTTTTACAACAGTGGTTAAAGGTACCAAATAAAGTGGCCTTAGTTGATAGAAATTTTAAATTGGTTTTAGATTTTTAGATAAAAAAGAATTCAAAAGGAATTTTGAATTGTGGATATTTTTTGCCATTTTTTTTCTCTATTATCTCTCCTTGAGAAACACCATGCATTGCTTTTTCACTAGCAAATCTAGGTACATTGAATGTGGAGACGATTATAAAGGGTCATTTGTTCACAGAAAGTTTTTAAGGAGCTGGAATCTGTCAAGGAACTGTAATTTGAAGGAATTGTAATTAATTCCACTCAAAATTTGTGAGGTGTTTGACCAAAACCCAAGTATGTTGTTCACATAATGTCATAATCAGAGATTCAACAATAAAGAAATGACAAAGTATTTTTGGAGGATTTTTTGTGGTACTCCAACTTGAAATGAAAACATATACAAGGATTATTGAACTACTGACTTGAAAACTACTAATTAGTTATATTCTACTACATCAGATTTATTGAAGACAAAAGAAAGACAACCACCATGCGCGGCCCGGGGGAGGGGCAAACCTGACCCCCGTCCCGGGCCCATTTCTTGGGGGGCTCAAAATTTTTTATATATACGTGTATATAGAGATTCATTAAAATGAGAATTAATAAGGCGAAGAGAACTAAAAAGAAACATTTATAAACACATTGTTTAATGGGTGCAAAAAATCATTTTTTTTAAATTATAGGAAGTTACTTTAATGCCCTTTAAACTAAATATGTCAGTTGGTTCGGTTAACGTTTTACTCGGTCTGGTTTAATCGGTTTTTAATTTTTTTTCCCTATCAAAAAACTGAACCGAATTCGAGAAGTGGTTTGGTTCTAATTTCGGTTAAAACCAAATAAACAAATTGAAAGCCAAATAAACCGCTTAAAAGTCGAATAAACCGAATTCAATCGAATAAACCGATTAAAACCAAATAAACCGATTAAAAACTGAATAAACCGATCTGAATAAACCGAATTGAACCGAGTAAATCGAATTCAATCTTATATATTATTAATAAAATAATAAATTTAAATTTGAATTCGGTTTAATCGATTAACCAAACAAACCAAATTTATAAAAAAATTGGAATTAAAAACCAAAATTCGGATATGGTTAATTGGTTGGGTACCGAACCGAAAACCGAATTTGGAATTTGAATACAGCTAGAACCAAAACGAAAACTGAATTTAGAATTCGGTTCGATTTTTTCAAAAGAGCCTGAAAATCAGACATTTGAAGCAAGGCAATATGGCTGCACTGAGTAGCACCTGAATGCCTAGGTGTGAGCCATGGGCTTTTTTTTTGACAACAGAGTATCAAAGAAGACCATAATGCCAATACACATGATCATCTCTCATACATCTTAATTCCCCACTCACTTGTTTTCCCGGGAGTACTTAGATGTCATTCATTGATTGTGGACCTGCTGTGAAGTTAAATTTTGGGTTAAGAATTCAATAAACCGACTACTATTAGCATATGAAAACGAACCAGACCACAGTTGGCGATTTGTTGGCTGCCCTGCTATCACTTATTGGTACATGCCAGAGCATAGAGACCAAATGGACTTACTTATTTCATATATTCTGTTTAAAAAAGGAAGCCTCAGTCAATTCCAAAATATAACAACACTGAGATTTATATTCTAGCATTGATTCAAAACAAGAAACAAAAGTTTTATAACAGACTCTCATACTAACCAGATATAATCATATCAGATTTAGAAAATCAATCAATCAATCAATCATACCGATAAAATCCCATTTATAGCATCAGACTCAGAAAATCTGGTAACCTATTTTGCGTAACAGCCGCTGTAATTTTAACACTGCCAGAGTTAAATTGGGAACAAATTCAAAACAATTCAAACACGAAACGTACTAGGCATGCCGATTACACATCCAAACATTAGCTAAAATGTTTTTTCTTGATATGGAACAAGGAGCAATCAATTGATATAAGTTTTGAAATTACATATGTGCGTTATACAGTTGAATAATGAACAAAAAACTAGAGAAACGAAGAGAGATGAAAAAGTACCTGGTTCTTGCTCAGATAGAAAATTTGTGAGGCCGGAGAAATAATGGCCGGAGCTATGTGTATCGGCAGACTGAGGTGGTGCAGGTGGAAGGGTTTATCAAGCCAAAATCCAAGGAAAATGGGGAATCAGATATTTTTAACTAAGTTACATTCCCATTTATTACACGTGGTACGTACTTAAAATTTATTTAATTTTTTTCTGATGTGTTTAGAAACTTACATAATTAAAATAATTACATCAGTTATACGTTTTTAATATTAAAAAAATTATAAAAAAATTATAAAAAATGTTCTTAATATGTGTGTATGACATTAAACATGATGATATTTATCATCATATCACCATATTATTAATCATTAGTATTAATTTACTATATTTATGTAATCAATGTATATAATTAATAACATTAATTGTAAGTTTTATATTAAATTTTAAAAATAAACATTTATTTTTGAAAAAAAGTAAAAGAATCCAAATGCCATTATTTGAAATCAATTATTAGTATAGAAAGATATTGTAAGTCTATGAGTAACCATCCTTCTTTCTCGGTCGTTTGGTAACGTTGACTATTAAGTACGGAACATTTAAGATGTTTGATAGATTAAAATGGTTTAAATTATTAAATGTTGAACTAAGTAAGACCGTTTGTTTTAGAGTTTGAATGGAAAATAAAAAATACTTTTTATAAGAAACCCTAAAAAAATCAAAACCATCCCTTCAGCCGACCTCACCACAGCAACCCCAGCCTCTGTCGCCTCGTCACAATCGTCGCCGCCTTCGTCGTCGACCTCACCACTTCCATCGCCAGCGCCATCGAACTCCCAAATTGCCTCTGATGAATGAACAACCTTCTTTTCTTAACCCTTAAACACCCAAATCAATCTTCCAAATCATAGGCAGCAGATGAAGCCGATGATGGGTTTAGATGAGTGTGGAGACGATGATGGGTTCAGATGAGCGATGGTTTGCGTGGTGACGGGTTCAGATGGGGCTACTAGCGGAGGGACGATGGCGATGTGGCGAAGTGACGACAGTGAAGTGTTAAGGTTGATCGGAGGTCAGGCACGCCCCATTAAAGCCGACATGTGAATGGATCAGGTGAGTTTTTTTCCATTCAAACCTTCATTCAGATGATTTCATTCCATTCAAATGTGTTTTTGGTTGAGACAAACAGCCTAAATCTAAACCATTTAGATTCAGACACATTCGGATGCTACCGAACAGCCCCGTAGACGTCTACGGCTAACAAGACACGAACCAGGCTGACGCCTACCCCATCACGTTGGGTGTGTAGCGAAGAAGGGCGTGATGGGCTCACGTAGGGCTGTCTAAAAAGCTCGGAGCTCGGTTTTCAGCCTGTAGCTCGTTCGGAAAAAGCTCGGACAAAGCTCGGCTCATATAAAGCTCGTTAGTAATGAAGTCGAACCAAGCTGCCTCGTTTTGGAACCGAGTCGGCTCGTTTTGAACAACAGGCTATGCCAAAATATAAAAATATAGGCTTGCTTTTAATAATAACTATACTTTGGTGTCATATTTGTAATTATGTTAAAGAGAAAATAATAAAAATAATAAAATAAAACCTCATCTGGAGCTCACAAGTGACAAACTCATATCCTAAAAATCTAAACTATGTAAAAACCAAGCAAAAAACGAACCAATCCGAGGCGGCTCAGTTAAAAACGAGCCGAGTCCGAGCCAAGATTTCAGGCACAGTTTAATCTTAGCCAATTCGAGCAAGACTCATTTTAAACTGAGCCGAGTCTGAGCTTTCTCCTGACTCGGCTCTGTTCGGCTCATGAACATCCCGCTCAGTCCTAACCCATCACATTGTGTCATGGTTCCGCTTCCATACGATGTGAGCGTCTATTTTTATGGATGGCCAAGATGGCCCCTTGCTTCCAGAAAATAGGAGACGGGAAAATAGGCGCTCGATTAGAGTTGAGCGTGATTATGATGTAGGCGTCCAAAAGAAATTAGGGCAAACGCAAACGAGAGGGAAGGAAACGAGGAGATGGTCTGGTCATCCAGACGACGACTAGTGAAACGAGGAGACGTGCGACTCACGAATCAAGACGGAAGATTTTACTATCTCAGTCCCACAGATGACAGAGGGAGGAAGGGAGAGAGAGAGATTTGTAACATCTACGTTTTTTAATAATAATTTAAACTTGTAATTGTGATAAAGTCAAATAATCAAAAGTTTGTTGGATATCTTTAAAATCATACTGAACAAATTTACTTAATTGCTACGTATCTTTGTCAAAATCCAACTTTTGTATTTGTAAGGTGACAAATGTTAATATTCTGCACACATCAATTTTATTATTAATTACATATTATCAATATAGAATATATATCAATATAATTAAACATTGTATCTTTATGTATCAATACCAACGTTTATACTTTTCATTAAACTTTCAACTTCTGTTATTTTTTTCATATATTGCTTATCCCAAAAAAAAAATAATCATACCATTCATTGGATAACTCAACAGTCCCTCCCTTTATACTTTGGAAGACTCAAAAATCAATTTTTTTAAACTTAATGATAACCTAACAACATGATTATGTCTATCCTGTAGCAATACAATAGCTAACCATATACATTTATAAGCAAACATTTTGATTGACTTGATTAATCCCTTCATCTTTCTTAAATGGAAAACGGTGAAACTTCTCAAACCAGAAAGAAAGGTTGTTACCATAACTATACGACGTTTATTCAACAATTAAACAATGATGACACTCCTTCTTCATCCTTAACACTACCAAGAACACCTTTGTCATGTGTTACAAATGGTTAGTGATATCATTTTAATATAACTCAGAAGATGAAGTATGTTAATAACATCATTAATAGCTTTCATGCAATACTGATAATAATTTTTCTAATTCTTAAAAAAAATGTAGCATCCTATGCAAGAATGAGGAGGAAGGAAATTAGAACAACATCCATCAAGAACAATGGAAAACATAAAACTGGTTTGTATGCCAATTATTCTTACAATTAACTTTTTATATTGTAAATAAGGTATTGCCTTGAATGTAGGACTAAAATCTGCTCACACACCATCAGCATATGATGATGTTGGATCTTCAAGTTCATTAATGTCTGCAGAGTCACAAAAATCAGATTTATCTGGCATATAAAAATGTCATGTTAGAATCAAAAGATTACATAAACATGACATGACTGCTTTTGATCTTGGTAGTGACGAAGGACATTTGGCAAGTGTAGGAGATAATGTTGTTGGTGTATCAAACAGTAAGCCAATTATTTTACTCACATAATAAATGCAGCTCTCATATTTATCATACCTTTGAATTTTTTAATACATCTCATTTTTTATTTTCTTTTTTTTTGTATTTTTAAAAGGTTATATGGATCATGGAGATCTTATTCATAAATGTTATAGTTGTGGAGCTTTGTTGTGAGACTCAGAAAGAAAACGTGGAAACCGTAGTTTGACAAAGGCATCTTTTTCTCTTTATTGTTGTTCTGGCAATGTTGAGCTTCCAAAACCTAAAGAACCCCCAAACATCTTATATATGTTATATCATAAGATGCATCCAAAAAGTATTCATTTCATTATATGATGTTTGCATTCACTTCAATGCTAGGGAAGGTTGACTCAACTGTTAATCGTGGACGCGGTACATATGTTTATAGGATTCAAGGAAAAAATTATCACATTGTTGGTGATCTGATGCCAACTCTTGGTCAAATCCCCAAATTTGGTCAACTCTACATTTATGATACAGAAAAGGAAGTTTCAAACAGAAAAAATGCTATTAGGTACAAAATGTTATAAAATATTTTAATATACGGTTTCATTATTATTTTATGTGATAATAGATTTAATTTACATAATGGATTTTAATCAGATATTTAGTAACAATGTTACTAACAGATCAATAAATGATACTAATAGTTTAAATACACATACTTTGGATCCGGAACTTATTAGTCAACTTAAAGATCTTTTAGATAAAATCAACCTGTTGGTAAAAATGTATCGCATGGCTAGAGATCGATTGAATAAAACATGCGACATGAATATTAGCATAAGGCTTATCTCTGAAAGATAGACAGATGGAAGAACGCATAATGCACCTACTGCTTCTGAAGTTGCAGCTATCATAGTTGGTGATATTGACAACTCATTCAATCAAAGGGAAATTATTATAGAAACTCATTCAGGAAAATTAAAACGTATAATTGAACTTCATCCTTCATATCTTGCTCTTCAATATCCACTTATTTTCCCATTCGTAGAGGACGTATACAAAACTGGTATAAAGCACATGGGATTGGACAATGATGCTCATGGTAGAACTGATGTCATGATGAGAGAGTTCTTTGCCTACAAGATACAAGAAAGAGACGATGTTCAATCCCTTTTGCTAAATTCACGTAGACTTTTTCAACAATTCTTGGTTGATGCTTATACTATGGTAGAGTCTGAAAGGCTTTTCTATATTCATAGTCAACAAACCAAACTACGTTGTAATTCTTATAAAAGTGTTTCAGAGTCAGTGGCTTCAGGTAATACCCAGGGATCCGGTAACGGCAAAAGAGTAATATTACCATCTTTGTTTACGGGTGGAGCAAGGTACATGATGTAGAAGTACTTAGATGCCATGGCACTATGTAAGACATTTGGATACCCCGATCTTTTTATAACAATAACATGTAATTCAAAGTGGCCATAGATTGTCCGGTTTTTAACAGGAAAGGGTGTCAATGCAGATGATAGACTTGATCTTTTATGCAGGCTGTTCAAAATTAAACTTGATGAAATTATTCAAGATTTCAAAAACAAAAAAGTATTGGGTGAGATAAAATCAGGTAATAAATATATACATATAAATATATCTATATAAAAATGACATATTATAATATTTTATTATACTACTAATTAAGAAACTATAGTTGGGAAAATCATTAGATAATAAAACTTATTAGATTTTTAAACCTTGCAGTTGTCTATACAGTTGAATTTCAAAAGCGTGGCATGCCTCATGCTCATATATGTCTATTTTTAGAGTCTTCTTATAAATTACCCTGCTCAGAAGATGTTGATCGTGTCATATGTGCAGAGATTCCTGACAAACATTCAGATCCAGAACTTTACGAACTTGTGACTCGGTTTATGATTCATGGTCCTTGTGGTGTAGATAATCCAAGTTGTCCATGCATGGTTCAAAACAAATGTTCTAAAAGATTTCCAAAGGCTTTTGCAAATCATACTTCTCTTGATAATGAAGGTTATCCAATTTATAGAAGACGAGATATTGGACATTTTGTTGATAAAAATGGAGTTCATTTGAACAATGGTTATGTTGTTCCTTATAATGTTTACCTTCTTAAAAGATACCAGGAACATATTAATGTTGAATGGTGCAACCAGTCAGGGGCAATAAAATATTTGTTTAAGTATATCAACAAAGGACCTGATAGAATTACCATTGCTATCAATAACCAAAACGTCCAGGAAAATGTCGATGAAATTGAACATTTTTATGAATGAAGATACATATCTGCATGTGAGGCTGTATGGAGGATATTGTCCTATGATATTCATTACAGAACTCCTGCTGTTGAGAGGTTGCCATTTCATTTACCAGGTGAGCAATCTATAACATTTTAAGACGATTCTGATTTACGTGATGTGTTAAACAAACCTTCTGTTTCAACATCCATGTTTTTGGGATGGATGGATTTAAACAAGGTAGACGAGCATGCCAGGACACTTACATATTCTGATATACCCATACATTACGTTTGGAAATGTAAATTAAGGAAATGGTGTTTAAGAAAACAACGTGGATCTGTTGGAAGAATACACTACGTTCCTCCATCTTTAGGTGAATGTTATTATCTAAGGATTCTGCTTAATAAAGTTAGAGGGCCAACTTCATTTGAAGATATTCGTACTGTTAATGGCAGACTATATTCTTCTTATAAAGAAGCCTGTTTTGCTTTAGGATTATTGGATGATGATAAAGAGTATGTTGAATGTATAAAAAAAGCTAATGAATGAGCAACCGGTGGATATGTTCGCTCCCTTTTTATTATGTTGCTACTTTCTAATAGTGTATAAAGACCAGAATTATTATGGTCTCAAACATGGAAGTATATGGCTGATGACATTCTACATACACAAAGACTTCTTAATAAAATGCAGGGTTATTTTTTTTTTCAATTAAAAAATATCAACAAATTATTTATATCGTGTCTTTTATTGTAATACAATGTTCTTCCTCAATTATTATTACATAATTAAACCTTCATGAGGAAGAAATTATAAATTATATATTATCTGATATTGAAATGCAACTTCGAAGCAATGGGAGCACACTGAAAAATTTTAACAGAATGCCATTTCCTGATGAAAGATATATATGTTCTTAAAAAATATGTTGATAGGTCAGGAACTTTTATACAACACAGATTTATTAGCAGCTGAACATATGCTTCTGACGAAAAGTCTTACAATTCAGCAAAGACATGTTTATCAAACTATTATAGATACTGCTGACAAAAATAGTGGAGGGATGTTTTTCGTTTATGGATACGGTGGTACAGGCATGACCTTTATTTGGAAAACTTTGGTTGCTGCATTGCGTTCTAAAGGTAATATTGTTGTAAATGTTGCTTCTTTGGGGATTGCTTCTCTTTTGTAAAGTGGCAGGAGAACTACTCACTCGAGATTTATCATTCCTTTGAACGTTAATGAGGATTCTGTTTGTTCAATCGAACCTAATAGTCAACTAGCAGAGCTTTTGATTAAGACAAAGCTTATAATTTGGGACGAAGCACCTATGACTCATAGGCACTGCTTTGAGGCATTAGATAGAACATTGCAAGACATTCTTCGTGTTGTACATTCATCAAATGAACACAAGGTATTTGGAGGAATAGTCGTGGTATTTGGAGGTGATTTCAGACAGATTCTTCTAGTTATTCCTAAAGGAAGTAGACATGATATAATTATTTCATCTCTTAACTCATCTTATCTGTGGAATTATTGTAAAGTACTAAAGCTTAGTGTTAATATGAGATTGCAAGTTGGCTCAACTACCGATGATACAATTGAGGTCTGGAATTTTGCGGATTGGATTTTAAGAATTGGTGATGGAAAAATTGGAGAACCAAATGATGGGGAGGGTACAATTGAAATTCCAGATGACCTGCTTATTAAAGATGAAGCTGATCCTCTTGGTTCTCTTATATCATCTACCTACCCGAACATCTCTAAAAATGTTTGCGACGGTGATTATTTTTGTGAAAGAGTTATTCTTGCTCCAACGCATGATGTTGTTGATACATCAACGAAAAGATTATGTCAATGATTCCCGGTAAAGAGACTGTATATCTAAGTTCTGATAGCATTTCAGAGTTTGAAGATGTATCTGAAATGATTTCTGCTTTATTGTCACCAGAAATACTGAATAGCCTAAAGCTATCTGGTTTACCAAACCATAGGCTAACTTTGAAAGTGAACACTCCGGTGATGTTACTACAAAATATTGACCAACAAAATGGACTGTGTAATGGTACTCGATTGCAGAATGTCAAACTTGGCAAGAATCTTATTGAATAAGATAAGTACTGGTACAAACGTAGGTAACCATGTATTTATTCCTAGAATGCGTTTAACTTCTTTAGATAATAGGATTCCCATAAAGATAAACAGAAAGCAGTTCCCAATTGCTGTATACTTTGCCATGACAATTAACAAAAGTCAAGGTCAATCTCTTTCACATGTTGGATTGTTTCTGCCCCGCCCAATTTTCACACATGGACATCTATATGTAGCAATTTCAAGGGTAAAGAGTAGAAAAGGTTTGAAAATTTTGATATTTGATAAGGATAACAACATTACAAGCACTATATCTAATGTTGTTTACAAGCAGGTTCTACAAAATTTGTAACACATGAAGCAGCTATGTACCTTTTGTGTTTATGTTTATATTTTATATTTGAAGCAGTTTTTTTTTGTTTATTTCTAAATGTATTTTTTTGGTTTTTTTAGTATACAATGATCCGATAACTTTACATCCATAATTGAATACAAAAAAAATTAATATTAATATTTATAAGGATAGTATACAAATTGCTACATATACATTTGAATAAAGTATCATTATAACAAATAATCAGCATTTTATTATTACATTAACAAAATGTTGTTACTTAACACAGTATACCTAAAAAAAATTATAAACCAAACATCGATAACATTTTTTTATATATTAATAACATAACATAAACTAAAATATTTATATTTTTCAAACAAACCATCATACCACAAAATAAAGTATCCATACCCACAGAATACATGTCCAAATTGTCTTACCAAACAACACAACACATCACAAATTGTTTTGTTTTGAAAACACATCCTTCAGTTTAGTAACCACCATCAACAACTTTGATTTGTAAAACTTGAACCTACACAACTGGTTCTTCTCAATGTCATTATCAACCATACCTAGGATCCTTTCCATCGCTAACTTTAACTTGAAATTCATTCACATCTCCTTCTTCAAACCTCATATTTAACCTTCTCTCACTACTCTTATATATTAATAACATAACATAAACTAAAATATTTATATTTTTCAAACAAACCATCATACCACAAAATAAAGTATCCATACCCACAGAATACATGTCCAAATTGTCTTACCAAACAACACAACACATCACAAATTGTTTTGTTTTGAAAACACATCCTTCAGTTTAGTAACCACCATCAACAACTTTGATTTGTAAAACTTGAACCTACACAACTGGTTCTTCTCAATGTCATTATCAACCATACCTAGGATCCTTTCCATCGCTAACTTTAACTTGAAATTCATTCACATCTCCTTCTTCAAACCTCATATTTAACCTTCTCTCACTACTCTTCACCAGTTCTCTAACTACTCCAATTGAGAGCCTCTATAAAAGTTAAATATACATGTTAAAAAAATCAAATTTGATATTTTTAAAACAATAATATAATGATGCCAATAAATAGATTACACTGGCCATCCTTGATTCTACATCTCTTGCAAATACAATCACATCATCCACATCATCCCTTTCATCCTAAAGTATTTTAAAAATGATGTTTAAACCATAAATTTAAATAGTTTAATAAAATTGAGAAATTATTTAAAATTAAACTTACCGTTTTTGATTTTACATTACCTGTAAAACCAATGACACCATCATCCTGCTTCTTCACATTCTACATTGTTTACAAATTTATTATTACATACACACACTAAATAAATATTTTTGTAAGTCATATTTAATCTATTAACTTAAAAACTGTTTACCTGCATAAACCTATGGTTGAATTTCACCTTTGCTTTATCACCCTTAATTGAACTTAACAAAAACTTAAAGTCATCCACATCATAACCACATTTTTCATTTGGTTGAAGAGGCAGCATTAGTTGAATTCCAAAAGGTTTGAAAACAGACATCCACCATATTGAAAAGGATACGAAATTGAAGATCACCATGGAGAACAGATGTAATGGTATGTCATCCATTACCTTCTTCTTACCATGTTGTTCTATATTTACCTTCCACTTTAAATCCTTACATGATTGAAGTTTTAGAAAACCCGGAGGGACCCTCCCTGCGTAGTTCTTTGATAGAAATTCGGTTGGTATTATCTGTTGATGTGAACAAAACAAATTGAAAACTTGTATTTTTTTAAAACAATCAATTATTATTAAAAAAACTATATTCGAAACTAAACATATTAAACTTACCACTTCGTCATTCTGACGGTTAAGCATTATGGTATAAAAGGAACTCCCAACATGAAGAGCCTGCTGCTGTGGAAAGATGGCTATTGTAAATGTTGAAATTTCTTCGTACTCAAACATAATGTATGATCCAAGGCTTATGTTAAGCTGATCAACCAACACCTTCCAACCTTCGCTTAACAAATAGTTACCATCTTCTTTAACCAGTTTAACAAACCAAGAAAGCCCATCTTTCGTTTGAATTTTGAAATAACCAGGTTGAATCCCCTGACTATTTAAAAATCGACATAGAAAACCCTACGGATTACAGTCTCCCCTACTTTAGGGAATTTCGTTCCGAAATTTATTTAATAACAATTGTGATCATGTGTGTAATTTGTTAACATGTTTTGTTTTTTTATATACTTTGATTAACGATTTAACGTATTTTTTTATTATTTTCTTAGTGTTATAAAATAGTGTCTAATTTCTTAGACTACTTATTAGGATGATTAGGGGAGTTTGAAATTTATTTTTTTTTGTTTTAGAATTTGGAAGTGGGATATAATTAATCATACTTTGTATGAATAACGTACTAGTGTTTGTAAAAATTGTAATTAGCTAGTTTACTTTGTAAAGAGAGTTTTGAACTAGAGATGGTTTACTTGACTCAAGATAAAAGTATTTACTACTTTCCTTTAGTTAATTGGGCGAGAACACACATAAGACGTTGTTATATGAATAACAATTGATTTGTCTAGACTAAATGTCACACCCCGAGCCGGCGGGATGGATCGACTTTCCCGTCGGGCGGAAGGTTCTCGGGGCGCGATATCGTGAGTGATAATCGTGTTTGATCAGATTGTTTACATAGCATCAAAATTGAGAATAACTAAGCACAAATAGCATTAAACTAGGATTATAAAGTTAAATTACAACTGTTAATGTTTGATAATTTAACTAAGTAAACCTATCAAAAGAATCAAATGTTTACTATCTTGTAACTGTACAAGATATCAAAAGTGATTCATAACATTGAACAAAGTATATGCTTTCCAAAATCTACTAGGTCCTCTAACTAGGCGTCCTAGCATGCATTCCTTAGTCTTTGCTTATTCCTGTACGTCACTTGAGAAAGCATGTAAGAAAACAAGGTCAACACAATGGTTGGTGAGTTCATATAGTTTAGTAGGTGAAAAATAGCTTTAGCAAACCTTTTTCGGTAACAACCTTAACCTCATTAACAACACCTATCATATCCAATTCAGTATGCTTATATATAGGGCATATGTAGGGTCGAACTTACCGCCCGCCCAGCCACCGTCCCACCACATACCAAATCACATATGACATTGTTGTTAATGGTAATTAAGCATTTTACCTACGTCCAACCCCGTCTCCATCATAGCTATAGCATACTGTTTAAGAGTTTACATGTTTATAACATTCACATAGCTCGGCTTTTACGTACATTATACACGTATATTAGCTTTGCATCAACATAGTTTAGCATTTACAAATCTCATGCATAGGTACAAGCTTTGCAATAGCACAGTTTAGCATTTACGTAACCCATGATTAGATACAAGCTTTGCACTAGCATAATTTAGCAATTACGTATCTTATGAATCGATTCAAGCTTTGCTTTAGCATAGTTTAGCATTCACTTATCTCATATAGGGATACAAGCTTTGCATTAGCACAGTTTAACATTCACGTATCCCATATATAGATACAAGCTTTGCTTTTGCATAGTTTAGCATTCATGTACCCCATATATAGATACAAGCTTTGCAATAGCATAGTTTAGCATTCACGTATCTCATATATGGATACAAGATTTGCATTAGCATCCGATCTTAGCATGTATTATGTAGCATATAGCATCTAGCATTAGCATGTAGTCTTGGCATCTTGGCATATAGTTTAAGCTTGTAACATATAGCATCTAGCATTAGTATATAGTTTTAGCACATAGTCTTGGCATATAACTTATAGCATTAACATTAGCATGTAGCTTATAGCATTAGCATTAGCAGGTAGTCTTAGCATATGGCTTATAGCATTAGCATTAGCATTAGCATGTAGTTTTAGCATGTAGCTTATAGCATTTGCATTAGCATATAGTCATAGCATGTAGCTTATATCATTAGGTGTATGAGATATTAGCAAATAATATAAAGTCTTAGCTTTTAGCTTTTAGAATAAGTGTATAAGCATAAGCATGTGCATTATGATTTAGTATAAAAGCATTTACAAATCATTTAAACATCTGTTTAAAATGGATAACATGCTCCTCAGTCCCGATGTAAAATCCAAAATAGTTTGAAAAGGGACAATGAACTCACCTGTGTTGCTAAGTATAAGTTATCACAGATAATGCGCGCTCGTTGATTGTAGCTTAAGTATCTTCAACACCTGAGTTGTTTTAAGAGATTCAAATACGATAAGTCGTTATAATAATCACAAACTAGGGTTTTGGTCTCGGTGTGCAACTAAGTGTCCTATGTTACCCATCATTGAAAACCCTCATTCCCATAAGCCTTTGATTAAGTATTTGTAAAGTAATTTGTTTTAAAAAAATTCTTAAGTTAGAAATCATTTAATTAATTAAAAGAGTTTATTATTGATTTCATTTAATAAAATCATAATGTGTGTTAAGGAAATTGTAGATTAGTTTGTTATGCTTAAGTTAATCCGATTTGATTAACCCTAAGCCTAAGATTTAGTCTTAGCTTCCTTTTGTTTCTCGAATTGTTAGTACGTACAACTTAGTTAGAAGTCCCATAGAACTATCTAAGTTAGTTCTAGGTAGTAGGATATTTACTAAGTTTTGGGTGTTAAAAATGAATTAACACTAACACTTAGTTGATTCTTTGCTTGATTGCATTTCATGCTTTTTACTAGACTAGTTTATAACCTCGTTGTTGTTGCTTAATTCCTTGTCTAACTTCAACCCCATTTGTTAGACAAAAGATATGTTTGACATTTGTTTAACAAAATTTGATGTCGTAAACCTTAGTATGAAGAGATTACAAGTTTATCATCTTGGTTTAAAATTTAGTTGCTTCCTATATATAGGGGATTCATAATTTGGAAACCTTCATAACACAAGAAAACCATGGAAACCAAGTTTGTGTGGTCAAGAATGTGCCACCTTATTGTGGGTACAAGGTGTGTATAGAGGGGTAAAAACGTAATCTGACCTTTTTTGTTTTATTTAGTGTTATCCACGTTTTGTCTTTTTTGGATGCTCAGATACCACACATGCTTCGGTAGTTTTTACGTATAGTTTACGTTGGTTCAAACTTGCTTTTTGGTGAGTATCTGCACTGGGTGTATTTTTGTTGGCTGCCACATTGTGTTACGTGTATTTTACATTGAATCAGAAAGACTCTTTTTGTTTGTTATTTTTTTATTTTACATTGCAATATACGTGTGAAATATAGTGTATCTACATCGTTTTTTTTGTGTGTTTTTCCCATCTGATTCCTGTTTGAACAAGATTCAAAGTAAAGTGTTTTTCCCTCCTATTATATTTTGTTGTTTATTTATATATCACATCATTTTACTTTTATATAATCAAATCACATGTACTATATAGTATGGCTTGTACTTGATCATAATGTGATTCATTAATTAGAACCATCTTTTTTAAAGCAAACATCACATCATCATGGGTATTACCAATGAAGTTTTCAATTGAAAGTTTTTAATCTTAAACATATCAAACCAATTTACTACTTCTTCATGCACGAATCTTCCTCCACACATTCTCTACATCATTTTTCAAGTTAACCTAATGGAAGGTATATTTGATATCTCTACGTTTGACTCATTGATGTCGAGAGAGGATGACGAGGGTTTTATTCCTTCTCATTTGCAAGGTATAATTGTTTAGTTATTTTACATAGATTAGGCCACCGTTCATTTTTAAAGTGTTTGATTAAATATGTTTCAATGTTCTTGTTGTGTTTTTCTTTATAAGGAGATGTGTGATTGCTTTTTGCTTTGTTTTTGCATGCAATTATGTTGGTAAAGTATTGCCTTCAAGTGGAGTTTTGGACGATGTGTGCGATGTTTTTGATGATTGTGATGTATACGTTCCTTTGCCTTTATCATATGAAGAGCCAGGCCAGGCACAAGACGCGCCAATGCCGTTAAACGAAATAATGGGTGATGTTGTAGATGTTTCTGATGTTTTCCAGCCTCTGTCAATTTGCAACGACCTGTCTACAGTTGGGAAAGGAAAGGCCGCCATCAACATATCAGGTTACATGGATTTTACACTTTTGTACGTAAGTTTTACATGACTATTACATGTCTTGTTTGGTACTAATTTTTCCCCTGTGCATTTTTTGAAGGTGAGGAAGACGTGCAGCGGTCCTACACATTTCTTACCCCCAACGGTACGAAAGTTTGGTGTCCAATATCAGATAACGATTCCAGACCACACGTAGGTGCCACATACGGTTCTTGGCATGATGTTATTACCATGTACAAGAACTATGCTATGAATTGTGGCTTCTCTGTTCGTGTTGGTCAAACCAAGAGGAACAAAGACGATGTGATCATACACAAGTATCTAAGGTGTAACAAATCTGGAAGACCACAAAGAAAGCGTCAGTTTGACACGTTGGCTGAGAGTTCCTTGCATTTTAGGAAAAGTTCTTATCAAGTAACATATTGCAAAGCCCATATTGGTGTTCAAGTAACTGAAGCCACGTCTACATTTTACTTGTTGAGTGCCACAACCACCCTCTTGTTGAGCCTTACAATCGTGATCTAACTAAAGCGGGAAGAAAGTTATCATTTTCTACAAAACAGTTTATCCATCAAATGACTCTTAATCGGATAGGTCCTACAGTTGCTCACAGGCTTCAGGTTTCTATGGACCCCAACTGACTTTAAAAACTTTAGCCAGGCGATTCGTTTGTTTCTTGGCAATCGTGATTCTCAATTGTTTCTTGATCGTCTTCGAGATCGTGTTCAAAATCTACCGGACTTCTATTTTGATTTTTGTGTTGTCAATGGTGAGTTAAGACATGCATTCTGGGCAGATGAGATATCGAAGAGAAACTACGAATGTTTTGGTGATGTGCTCGCATTTGATGCGACGTATCATACTAACAAGTAAAATGACCTCTACCTAGTTTTGTGCATTACAAATACATATGTGTTATGTCTGCGTTACGTCTATATTACATTAAAATTAAGTAAATATTTTTGTATTTTTTATTAGGTACAACATGACTTTTGTACCCTTCACGGGTGTTGATCATAAATCAACAACCTAAAGAAAGGAGTCCAACCCCTCCTGTTGTATGGGTTCGTAGACATTATCAACAACCTAATACCCAACCACAGCCTTACTCGCCGTTTCCAATTGCGGCTGTTCTGTAAAGTTTTGGACGGGGATGTTAATATTCAGGTCCACGACGGCTTCTTTAAAAGACAAATTACTTGCTTCTCCTTTTTTTCCCACGCACAACTCAACTGTAAATAGAAATATACGGAACACAGATGTAAATTGCCCTTAAAATTTAGTTACAATAATGTAAATATACGTACCTCCAACTGTTTCATCTCCCAAATTCTCAACTGTAGAATCAAAATATATGGTAAAATACTATTAAAGACACGTACCATGCACGTAAATATGATGTAAATTATATGTTTTAAAAACAATTTTTTACCTTCACATGTTTCTTCCTGCAGATTAACACACAGATCATTCAGAATTCCATCAACTGTTTCATAAACATTGTCGTTTTGAATTGTTGCTTGTGGCCACACTGGTTTTTTTTCTAGGAGGCTTTCATAGCAAGCGATGACTGTTTGTATGTTCTCGCTATCATGATTATTTTTAACCAATTCACCCAAATGCATTTCAATGGTGTTCTTTGTTTCCTCCCATTGTACCAACAACTTTTTAACACCTTCTATGTCCACCTGTTTTCACCAGAACAAAGAAGTGAAGCTCAAAATTTTATCATTTTATCTACGATCAAAAAGTATCTATAAAACTAACCTTTGTATTATCCCTAAAATGTTGCTCTCCTTCTTCTGTATTTTCCAACAACTCTGGTTTAACTCCACCTCTGCCCAATCCTCCGTGTTTTATTTCCCATTCTTCTCTTATCTTTAAACGGGTTTTGTTCCAGAACTCAATAGGCTCTACAGTTTTGTCAATTGAGATACCTTTACACTCGAATCCTTCTACATATAGCAGCTGCCAAAAAAAGTATATTAAATTCCTCTTAACATTAACAAATTACTCCAACAGCATAGAACATACCGTTAGTATCGCCAGAGGTCCATTGAAAGGTGAGCTGTTGCCATCTGGGGACCATCCAAGTTTGCATAATTTAATTGATTCGAAAACATAGTTACACCAGTCAATCTGACTAAAATCCGTCTCCGCTGTGATATGCCTAAGAATCCCTTCTCATGCCCTTCCATTTTTATGACATTCTACCAACACTGTAATAAACAACATGACGAAGTTCATCCGGAACTCGAAATTGTCTTCATCTTCTGCGCTTTCAATCTTTTCTACTAGTGTTCTTGTTGCCAACAACTTACCCTCGAACTTTGCTCTCCACTCTGAAACTGATGCATCATAAGTCTCTAGGGGGACAATGGATTCAACTTGAATTCCACCAACTGGGATCCCCCAAAGTTTATGTATCAATCCTGGTGTAATTTTTAAGGCTCCACCCTTGCATACAATTTCCATTTTTTTGGGCTTTAACCTGTCTACAACGACGTGTGCCAACCTCGATGGGATACCATCCAAATTAAAGCTAAGCAACTTTGCGAAACCCATTCTTTTGACACTCTCTCTTTGGTTTTCTCTTAACAACTTGATGTATCGGAATAGTTGAGCGGGGGATGATCTGGTGTTTAGAACATTCCATTTTTTGCTTACATAGCTTTCATGAGTCAATCGTGTTTGCTTCTTCTTTTGTTTCCCTACAACATCTTCTTCTGTTTCTGTTTCTGTTTCATACACCTTCTCTTTTCCTGTTATAAGAACTTAATGTATAACTTACGTAAACAACAAGTATCACAACCGTAAAAATCTGTAAAAATAGTTGTACCTTTTTTCTTTTGATCCACCTTAGTTGGTTTACTACCCCCTCTTCCACATGATATGTTTCTTTCTTTTGCTCTTTGCCTTTTTTGTCATATAGATTGTAACCATCTTTATTTAACAAATCATTTAACCTAATCATTGTAAATAGTAAATGGTATTACCTTTTTTTCTTTTCTTTATCTTATCAACCTGTTCTGTTCCAAGAATCTCCTTAGTACCTATTATTACAACAACTTCATTTGTAAAAAGGACGTAACTAATACGTATAACAAACAATGGTTTTTATTTTTCTATCATACCAACACATGAGTTTTTCTTAGAATGACCCTTCCCCTTTGTGCTATTGCCTTCCAACCTTACAATGACTTTATTTTTTTTCCTTTCTTTACACGAGGTTCAACCTCTTCTGATTCGGTGTCGGTTAACCTTAGCTTACCTGTATTGGCCCGATTACCGTGCTTACTATGTATATCTTCCAACAATTCCACAGATTCTGTAATTGTCAATAACATAATAACAAAACGCAGACGTAAATCAAGTGTAAAACAAATGTATCAGTACCTGGTGTTCTAGTTTTTTCCTTCACATGTTTAGGTTTCCTTGAATGTTTCTGTTTTTCCAACACTACCACACTTTTCTCTTGTTCACTTTCAGTGGTTTCCCCTTTTGGCATCACTATATACCAGACATAATAAAACACACATGCTATGTTAAAATATAGGGAACCAAGAAAACCTATTTTTATCTTTTTCTTTTTCGCCCCACGTGCGCCGTCCATGTCTTCATCCACATCTTTTGTCACATTAAAGAAATAACAAAAAAATTATTAACAAGAACTAAGAAATCTACATTAAGGTTACAATCCATACCCTTTATCTTTCGTTTTAAGACTTTTTTCTTCGAAGTTTCTGCCGAATCTAAGTTGATTGGATCATCTTTTGTGTTTGTAAACTTCCCAAGAGTTTTGTTTGTGATTCTTCCATTTTTTCTTCTCGACGACATATCTTAAAGAAGAAAAACAGAGATTATTACATCATGTATATCAAAGATCAGTTTTGTTGCTATAATGTCACACGAAAATGAAAAAACTGATTATTGAACGGCAATGGAAGGTTGATGCAGATGTTGAAAGCCGATTTAAAGATGGCGAAGAATCTTACCTTTACAATCCGTCGATTTAGCGATTTACGGATGGAGATCAGGAATGGGCGTGAAGAAGGAACACATCAATGGCGGTTTTGGAGGCATAAAGACGTGAAGAAGAAAACAAAACCAAAATGGGTTACTTTTTTCGATTTGACGGTTATTAAATTTTCAAGAAAAAAAGTACAAACAACTAAAATACCAATACTACCCTTTTGTCTCATTTAATTAAAAGATTTAAGGTAAAAATAATCTCAACCATCCATACCCTTAATCCAATGGTTATCATTAAGTTTCTATAGTTTTCTCAATAATATATGGTTTTCAAATTATCCCTTCCCAATATATATATATATATATATATATATATGTATATGTATGTATCGACAAATAAATATACAATGAATATATGCATACCTATGTAAGACAAAGCACAACTATAAATCCATTTTTTTACTTGACCTCTTCGGCAAAATAAATAAATGAAAAAAAATAGATTATAAGTTGACAGCAACAACTCCATCAAATATTTTCCATAGCATCTCACATCTTATTTGTACAACAAACTATAATCTATATATGCATCATACTCTTTTAACCATTCTAACACACAACCTTCTCACTAGCCATACTTCTTTTATTTTAATACACTAGCACACTTCATATACCTTACCACTCATTTTAAAATATTAAAGATGTACAAAAGACATATCAAAGTTGCCAATAAATACCCACACGTACTCAAGCTCAATAATTCCTACCTTCAAATTTCAATTCTTCTTTCTCCATCTTCGGCTGACTGCCACCCACGTAGCCCCACCACTAGAGCAAAAATCTGACCTCCTTACTCTCGGCAGAAGATCCAACATCCCTCCATTTTCTTTTGACAACCAATATTTTGATTTTCACAACACCATCATATTCATCAATCTTTAATATCAAGATATCATCCTTCCCCATGCTTGCTAAGGTGAAGCCCACTCATGAACGTTTAATTAAAATTATATATATATATGCATAATTACACATTCCAGATTTTTGGACAGAATCTGTCCCAACTTTAACTAACTATAACTTTATCTTGAAAACACGAAAATTAGCAAACTCAAACTCTATGGTTAAGTTCGTTGAGTTAGCTTTCTAACCACTACGTATACGTTTTTTAACTCAACGAAATGATACCTGAAACAGCGTCTACAAAATCAGTACGCATATTTCGACCTTCTGACGTGAGTGGCTGTTTTAGCCTATTTCGGATCAGAATCTCAAGAAATTTTCTAAACAAAAGTTGTTCGGAACACGCTAAAATACTTGACTATAAAGTTTCATAATTTTATAAAAACGTTTGGTATTTTAAAATTTTGTTCGAAGTCACCAAACTGAATCTGTCAGAAAACGAAAAATCTAAACATTCATACCCATATGTACTATATATATTTGTCATGAAAAATGAAATATTAACACGTATACGTATATATGAAGTGATTTAAATGGTTATTATGAAAATATAATATTTCAAGTTTTTAGATATTGATAAACAAAAAAATAAACATTTTTCAAAATACGTTGCATTACGGACGAAACTTCTTAAAAATAATAAATAATTATTTTTAAGACATTATAAAAAGTTTTCCAACTATAAAATACAATTTTTTTACGACAAATATAACAACAAAAATATACCAAAAACATCATAACAAGAACATCGTAACAAGAACACGAAACATAACAATAGTAAAACGAACTTTGACAAGTTCACGAACTCAATGAAAATCCGCAATGTTGTAGGAACCGGGTAGGGACTCCATACAAGACAACATTCATACTCAGGAATCGGAGATCCACTATAACAGTGAGTTTCACGGCCCCTATTTTTAAAATGTTTTACTAACTCACAAGGGGAGAAATCATGCTTGTAATCGTTTCATTGACACAAGTGTTTTGGTTCAACACATTATTACATTAGTTACTTTTATCGCTTTAAGTCCCCTATTCTATAACCGTTAATTGTGGGTGAACGTGAATTATTGGGAATAGTACTATTCGGGAGTGACAACCCCCACCCGTGGTTAGTAGCTCTAACTTTGATTGTAGGTCAGATCGAGTGCACAATATTCATCTCAATACAATGTTTTGCGATAGAACATTGGTGGGATGGGGCAATTCAATCAGGTTGAGTTCGGTTATGGGAGCTCATGTTAATAATTGATATACACAACTTATGATATTGTTTTTGAGAACAATAGTCACATTTTGAAACCTTGTAGTCGAATGAAACAAATCAATTTTTACGTGTCTAAACCTGTGAACTCACCAGCTTTATGCTGACTGTTTTTAGCATGTATTTCTCAGATAATTGAAGCAAACATGAGACATATTTTGGGAATGATTTGCATGAAGTCTCATCACGTTACATGCGTATTTTTGGGATTTTCCCTAGCATAGCCTATTTACTTTGGTCATGTTTGTGAAGTCTTACATATCATATTTTGAAGTTTAGAACATATGTTTGTTATACATCAATGATTGTAATTTAAGACATGATGTAAAAACTTATTATTAATGCATGTAGAAGTTGTTCAATGTAAACAATGACTATGAAACCATGACCGTCGCACCTCGCGTGTTCCGCCTTGGCGGGGTGTGACACAGTCCCTTTAACTCTTTAAAAGTTTAAACCTTAAATTTTTGTGTTTAAAAGTTTATTAACCATCTTTAAAATTTATAAACCTTTTTATTTACATTCATAACTTTATTTTATAAAAAGTTTATATATATTTATTTATTTTTTTATTAGATAAAATTTATTTACAAGAATTTATTATTATAATCTTTATTATTATTATTAGCATTACTTTTATTTGATATGAATTTATTAAAATTTATAAGAGCTATTATTTTATTATTATTATTATTAAAAATGTATACGTATATATTATACACATTTATAAAGAAATAAATTTCTTTTGAAATAATTTGTTTAATAATAAACTTGTTTATTAATGCATAAACGAATACTGATGTTTAAATGAATACCCGTAACTTTTGAACACGATTAAGATTTAAAAATCGACATAGAAAACCCTAGGGATTACATAAAACGTACTAACTAAACGAACAAATGTAGTTTTTGTAATTATAAAAAGTACCTCACTAGAAGAGGAAGATACTTTCAGAGATTTTCCCTTAGATTTAGAGCGAAGAATAACTTTCATATCCTCTTCTTCAACACACTAACCATATCATATAATTTAAGAAATTAGATTTCTCTTAAATCATATTTTTGAATCACACCTATTATGCTCCTCGGATTCCGCTTCTGCTTTCCTTTTGGAACATGATCGTTGCTCTTCTGCTTTTGATGAAGACATACTCGTTGATTCAGAACACAAATCTTCTTCCTCAATCGTTACTCGACAAACGTAATTTTCTTCAACGGGAATCTAGGTTAAAAGGATATCGCGTCTTTCAAGCTTTACGAAATTGTACATATCATTTTGAAGAATATGAAAGGGTATTGAAGTTAGAGGAAGTTTATTGAACAAAGTATCAACCGTCAGGAAGTATCACGTAGACGGTTGGAGCAAAAATAAAGGAAATTTTCACTTCTGGCCCTTACTATTTCACTATAATTGCAATAACATTCTACTAAAATTCCAATTTACAAAATTAATCTTTTATGTTTTAAAAAGTTTAAATGTAAGTATTTTTAAAATAAAAAGCGTAATGGAAAACAATTTCTTAACTCTAAAATTTACAATTTAAAATATATTAGGGCATATTTTCATTAACTGTAACTTAATACTGTGTTTTAGATGAATAAACAATAAATAATCGTTAACAAATCTTATTTATTATGACAAACTGTTTAACTTTAACAAATAATGTCAATACCAAATTTTATGTGTTATTCTCAAAATTCAATATTTCATTTAATAACATCATCAAATTTGATAAAAAAAATTTATATTATCTTAAAATATGTTAAATTTAACTAAAATATATTGTTTTTAAAATGTCATCTTATGTTTTTTTAAAGAATATGGTATATGACATTCTACATACACAAATTCTTCATAATTTAATGTCTGCTTTCAATAATTTCTTTATTAAATATTAACAAAAACATTATCAAAATTAGTAACATAAAATAATTCTAAAAAATGACATGTTATGCTAATTAAACATTAACATCATTACAATCATAAAAACATATGTTTCTATTTTAATAAATTCTTCTTAATTTAATGTCAGGTTTATTTTTAATTTAATTGAACATTAACATAAACAACCTTACATTCTTGAACATAAACATAATTATATAAAAATAAAATGTTAACCTAATTAAACATCAAACTGTTATTACCAACATAAAAACATAAAAAATCATATCCATAACATAAACTAATAATTATATAAAAATAAAATGTTAACCTAATTAAACATCAAACTGTTCATAACCAACATAAAAACATAAACATCATACCCATAACATAAATTAAAGATGTCTTAAATCATTGTTTAAAGAAATAAAACCACATCATGTCTTCCTCACAACCAACAACCTTGAGTTTGTGTAGTAACTAAAGCTGCATTTTTCACCCTTAACAATTCCATACTCATCCATGAATTCACGCCAACCATCCAACACAAACCTAAAAAATGATGTATAATATAAATAACAAGATAAATTAATACGGTAAACTATTCTTAGTCAAATGAATTCTTATTTGCATTTCAAATTACCTATCATCCATTGCCTTTGTTTTCTGAATCCTGTAACTCCTAACTTCAGCTTTAAAATATCTCATTTTCAAAGTTGTTTCTGAAACACTCTTCACCGATCGAACAATGTGCTTTGGAAGTTGCTACAAAATATATTATAACATTAAAAAAGATGACCATTTAAATTTAACAACATTATAAAATAATTTTTTTTTCAACAACGAATACGTTATTTTCTTAAAAACAAAATATCAGGATTCTTACAAGTCTACACTCCACATTTCTTTCAAACGTCAACACCCCATCCTCAGCAGCTTCTTCACAAACCTTTAACATTTAAAAAAAATACAAATGCAACTTTCTATTTTTAGTGTCTAAAACATATATATTATTAAATAAAAACTTACATTGTATGGTCTTGATGTTGGTACAGATCTTCAAGTACCTGATTGAAGAAGGTGTAAATTTCCTACAATCACCACATCCTCCTCCTCCTCCTCCTCCTCATCATCATCATCATCATCATCATCATCCTCCTCATCATCATCATCCTCATCCTCTTCTTCCAAAACACCACAAATCTCATTTTCATTTAAAGGAAGTGTGGCTTCAATACAATTAGGTTTATACACATTAATCCTCAAACTTTTAGAAGATTCAAAGAAAAAAATGACATATGCCATAAAATGTAATGGAATTTCATCACATATTTTCTTAAAACCTCTCATCTGGTAACATCCAGACACATTCTTCACAGTAACGATCCAACTTTGATTATAACCTCCTTTTATGGTTAAACAACCACTTTTATTTCCATCTTTGAAGTGATGCTCAAAAAACCAGGTTGGTATATGCTGTTATTTAAAACGATTATTATACTACAAATAAAATATAATACAAAATTATAAATATTCAAGTTACTAAAATGATAACTTACAATTTCATCAGCTGAACGATTTATAACTACGTGAACAAAAGAACCACCAATTTGATCGTCCCAAGGGTTTGTTATGAACAGTCAACCTAAAAGTATTTGATCCTTCATATTCGAACAACAAGTTACTTCCAATGCTTAAAAATAGTTGATCAACCAGTTTTTTCCATCCATTTGTTAGAAAATAATCACGTCCATGTTTTACCAGATTCACAATTCAAGACAAACCAGCCAATGCCTGAATCTTTATAAGACCTGGACTGAGCTTTGCATTAACAAATATCTGGCAGAAGCATTCTGGTAAACGTTGTATAGTATGGAAATTAGTAATTGAATAAAAAATATTAACATTTTATAAAATACCTATGTTAAAAAATACATTCAATCGAAAACTCGGTTACAGAATTTACTTGTTCGTTTAGACTTGGATTGCAACAATCATGAAAAAGCAAGTTGATTGCTACAAAATGGTGTTTATGTATATGTATAAGTAGAAGTATAAAACATCAAAACTTTAATGAAAATTTTAAAGTACATAATACCAAAGAAGATATAAACTTACATTTTTAACAAAACCTTCATTGCAGCTGCTGTTTATATTCTTGCCACCTAAATTCTTTCTCTTTAAACAAAGTTTAAAAAAATAAATATGTTAGTATATATGTATCAATAACAAACGTACTTAAAAACTGATGCTTAACACTATTAAATCACAACAATACAATATATGAAATTATTCTCATTTCAACCTGTGTAGCAAACAATATAAGACCTTACATCATACAAAGTAAATATATTTCTCAATTTCTTAATCTGTTTATAGTAGGTTAAGATGTATATAAAAATTACATGTTATTAACCTTATGTATTAATAAAAGTTCATTCCTTATTTACATGTTATTAACCTTATGTATCAATGTTCTTTGATTTTAAAAGCATGTTTGTATTTTTCTGTTTTTATTCCGTTCATAAAGGCAAACAAATTAAAATAATGTAATATATAGATTTGATAAATACAATACATGAATGTATTTTCAAGTTTACTTTAGCAGTATACATGAAAAAGGAATACTATAACATATCATACAAAATCAGATCATTATTCAATGAAATATGCTATTTTATTATTTAAATGATCAAATTTATAAATTAATACTTATTAAACCAGTAAAAAACACACGAACTGATACATAACCTAATACCGAACAACATTATTCTCAAAATGAATCATACAGCAGATTACGATCGGTGTGGTTTGCATAACGATAACTTAACAACATTAAAAGATAGAAACAATACTTAAATTTCTAATAATCCAATACATAAATCTTTTAAAAATGAAACTGTATAGTGTTATACCTTTGATTTTGTATGAATGGATTTCAATTTCATTCTCTGTATGAGCTTATCATGCGATTCAGGAACAGACGAAAACATCGAAAGATAATCAATGTCGATATCATCACTTTCACCGCCGATAGAAGAATGTCTTTCAACATCCATGGTGGATTTAGTGCAAAACATACTGAAATTCAAGATTATAGGATTGGTGTTAGAGGAATCGTTTATTGAGAATGAGTTCCTTCTTGCCACTTCTAGATTTCAAATTTGGGAAAAATTAAACGATTTTTGTTTTTAATAAAAATTAAAATAATCCCTTTATTACATTAGAGATAATTAAAATCTATAATAATATATTTGTATTTTTGAAAAACCAAATAAAAAATTAAACAAGGACTAACTTTTTAATGTGTATTTATTTAATATATGTTTATTCACGCAGTATGTTTTTCCAGATTATAACACTACACTCTAAAGAACCGTTATATTATATCATTTGCAAAATCATAATTTTGATAACAAAATTGAATATGTCATCACAAACTACATATGTATAAGTTTATCTTTAAAAAATTAAACAATACAAACTCCTCACAAATATGTTGTAAAAAAAATTAACACAATTGTAATTTTTCAAAAACTCAATACCTTTGTCATAAACCTAAAAAGTTTATTATAAAACATATATTATTTTTATTAACTTTAATAAAAAATAAATTAACAAGAAATTATAATTAAACTTTTTTATACATCCCATGTTTTGCACGGGCCCAAAGCTAGTTGTAATAAATAAAGTTCGTTGGGTGCTATTTAATTAATTTTACCTATACATTATAAGACTAGAAATAATTAAGGAGTTAACAAAACGAAGCAAAGTGGCATATTTATAAATATAAAGGTATGTATGTATATCAATTAATAAAACAAAATGGTGATTTCATATTATGTACACATAAAACTTTGTTAGTATTTAATATAATTATAATAATGGTTATATAACCAATATATATATATATATACACACACACATATACATATATAATTATATATATATATATATAATTTAAACAAACAAAAAGTTGAATAATTATTAATTGTAGAATTAAGTGTATAACTATTTTACAATAGTTAATTAAACTTAGTAAAGATTTAAAATATATAAAAATTTTATCTTTATTAACTTTATAAAGTTTTGGGTAAAATATTCTAAATTTGTTTTACAAATAAAAACCCTTTTATAAAAGTTTATGGCATAAAATGATAAAACTAGGTTAAGAATGGTTAAAAGGGTCAATTTAGAGAATTGAATTCTCTTTCCAGCCCACCCCACCGTTCTCCTGACCACCCACACCGTTTCCGGCCAAAGCCTGGCCAAGCGCCGGCGATACCTCAAACCAACCCACGAGTACACCAAACGAATGGGATTTCAAGGCTTCATGAATGATAATCAATTTCTAACGTATCTAGCTCATAAACACGCGTTAATATTCATATTTAATTCGACTTTTGGAGTATCTCAACCGTAGCTTTAACTCCGTAATCAAATCGGTTGATTTGAAAGCAATGAGTTTAAATATCGTAGGGCTTTTACTCCTTTCGAGATTATGAACTAAACCGTACCCACAATCCCCTCAGTAATCGACTGAAGCTTTTCGAATTTGGCTCAATGAGTATTGCTAGAACTTGCTTGTTACTTCATCAATCCAAGTAATTCCATGTCCCACAGATTCGGCTTTTGTTGTAGATGAAAAGCCCTAACGATTCAAACTCTTACAATTGCTCTACTGATCGCATTGGAATCAGATTAGAGTTAGGGTTCATATGAATCCATATCCCATTTGAGAGTTTGATTAAAATCAATTAAAAGGAAACAATCTCACATATTAACCCTCCCAGCCCACCGGTTAACACTCTCACTGGTCAAGGAGGAGGTCACGGTTCAATCCTCTTTCATACCAGGTTTTTGTTTTAAACACCGTTTTTTTCTATTTTATTTATTTCAGTAACCAAATGAACTCTAAAATTCTAAAAAAATTTCATAAATTCTAAAATAATATTTCGAAAATTCTGTAAAAAAAAATTGGGAATTTTTCAGATTAAATATATATGATTTTGCTATTTAAATGTTATTTAAATAGTTTAAATTATATAAAAATACTAAAACATTTCTAAAATTTCTAAAAAAATTCCAGAAATTATAAATCAATTATATAAACATTCTGGAAGTTTTTAAATAATTTTTGGATTTTTATTTAACAAAGTTGCTATTTTAGTGTTTAAATAAATTTAATAAAAAAGATAAAATCGTTTATATAAATATTTAAAAGAAATTAAAAAATAATTTTAATATTCTGAGACTTAATTATTATAATATAACTATGATTTTTCAAAAATATTAATAAACATGCATATGCTTTTAAAGATATCATTTCTTCAAATCATTTTAAACTTATAAATTTATAAGTCATTTTCTAATTATTCGAAATTTATAAATTCAAGTTATTAACAAGATATATAACATATGTAAACGATTACTTTAGCATAAACCATCATAAAAACATTATTCTATTTATTATTATATTTTAAACACGTTTAATTATTTTATCACAAAAGTTATCAAACCTTTTCAAACTATTATTTTAAACTTAAATCAAAAAGGAATTATATGGATAAACATAAACATATATTTAGAAGAATCTAAGTTATATTTCTATATACTTAGGTTGATCTTTGATTCATCCCTTCTTAAACATAGTCAAGCATTATTCGGAAATTCTATATCAACAACATGTGAGCTATTCTCATACTTCCCTTTTTTACTTTTGTAAGTTTTGGGAATGTCACATATGTCTTATTTCAACTCAATGTATTCTTAGAGTCAAAACATGATGCAAATTACTTAGTTTGGTATAATGGCCTTAAGTGTTGTGTGATTACTTGAATGATAGAACATGTGATGACTTGGAATTCTTGTATGCATATTCATTATACACAATAGTAGACTAAGAATGGTTAGATACCTTCTTCGCTTAAACTTTGGTCTTTGTGTTAAAAAGGTGAAATGTGTACATTTGCAAACTTGTAAATTAACTAACTTGATTAAGGTCTTGCAAACCTTGATTTATAAGTTATGTTATATTACATGTTTGAGGACAATTGTAAAAGACAAAGAACATTGGAAATGACTTGATTACTTGTACATGATTGAATGGCAAATACTTGTGATGACTTGTTATGAATTCTTAGGTTTAGCATGCTTCTAGAATACTTGTAAGAACATAGACTTAGGCTTATTACCATTTGGACTTGGTATTGCATCTCTTTATTTATATATACATATTATAACTTGTGTGAGTGCTCACCAACTATGCAAATAGTTGACAAATTGTATTTTACATATGTGACATGTAATTGAAGATGGGAAGACATAAGCTAGGCTTAGAGGACCTAGTTTAATAATTTTAAACAGTTAATGTTATGTTGAACTTTGCTTATGTAATGTTGGATTTGATTTCTATGTTTGGATGTTGAATGGTTGTTTGGATATTTTAATAAGTTTGTTTAAATATTTAAACTTTAATAGTAGCCCATAAGCTTTTGAACAATCAAACTCGTGCCCCAACATATTCAGCTGTTGGTTGGAATGTGACACGATCTAACCATTGGATTGAGCCGAGTTTTGGATATGTTTCTTAGAACTCATTTTTACTAAATTTTACCGTTGAGAAATACAAAATAATACTTGGAGGTATGTTTTCTATTGCTTAGAACGTGACTGTCGGATTTCCGAGTGGGGTGATTCAGTTCCAAAGGATTGTTGATTTCCAGAGATCCAACCGTCGGATCGTAACGATATTTTAACAATAGATCTATAACACATAACTGATGGTTTCCACCAAAGGAATTTATGATCAGGTGTCTAGAACTGTTTTGTTTTATTCCAAGCAGAATGTGATAGGTTGTGTGCGCGAAAACTGGTCTTGATCGGTTACTTAGCAAAGAAATCGAGGTTGTACGTATGATTCAAATCCTAAGAAAAGCTCATGATGTAAAACGAATACAACAATGTATTCGGGTTTCATAACTTGTCGTTCTAGAATGGTTCGCGTACACGAACCGATCTCGGAAGGTATAACCTCGCATCACAATAATTATCATACTATATTTACTCATGTGTTAATGTTAATTATATTTGTAACAAATTATCGAACAATTATATATCAAACTATTATTCAATATTAGAAAAATATTATAAAGTTAATATCTTGTTGAATTATTTTATAGTATTTATAATAATATTTGATTTAAATCTTAATTAAATGAAATATCATTAAGCACCACTCTATATACAAAACTTGTATTTACAAAATTCATTTAAGATATTTAAATAAATAATTTTCAAATTATTATAAAAAAACATGTCATAAAATTTTTTATATTTTATTTTATATCTAATATTATCATATTAATAATACTGAGTTTATCAACACATAAAACATAAGATAAACAAATCGTTTAAGTGTATTAATTAGGAAATACTAAATCTATCTTTGTATTTAGACAAACGATAGGGTGAAGTGTGATCTCTCTACTCCATAAATACGAACAAGGTATTCTTGGACAACTAGCAAATTGTGAGTACATTCATACTCCCTTCTTTACGTTTTGTAATATTTTTGGGATGTTACACATGTCCTATATAGAAATCATGTTATTCTTAGAGTAATAGAGTCAAAATAATTATGATGCAATGGCTGAGTCTTTAGGGATTGACTTAAGTAATATGCCATTACATGTTTGATAGATCTTGTATTACATGAATTCTTTGTATGCAATTATTCGATACAAAAGTAGCTAAGATGTGTTAGAATACCATCTTCGCATTGGCTTTTGCCTACATGTCAAAACGATGAAATTGTACACATTGCAAACTTGTAAATTACATGCTTAATATTGGTCTTGCAAGCCTTGATTTATAGGCATGGTTGGCACTTGTATGAGGACTATTGAAAAACTATAAAGGACTATTGAGGACTATGATGACTATTGAGGACTATGATTACTTGTTTCTATGCCTTGTATGACTTTTGATGAGTTATTTGAATTATTGTGTTAAATCTGATTCCTAAGAACTTGTAAAAATAAATACTTTTATATTACATCCCCGCAGAAGGCGGAATCACGAGAGGTGAGATGGTATGGAAATCAAGAGTGAATGGTCAACAATGTGCATACAAGTACATTAAATCCAACATCCCAAAATATTACATCAACAATTGTCTTAAAATAAACTATTTCACATCCAGAAGATTCCAAAAGATTATGGCCTAATAACATAGGTGATGTGTCGGTTTATATATATAGAAAATAATGGTTCAACACTATCGAGTAATAAATCGAAATCACCTAAACCGAACTACACACTAGAAGGCAAGTGTACCTGACGTATGAAGTATAGCTAAGGAAAGTCCGGATATCGAACCTAAGGACACGAAATCTAATAATTAACCCTAATTAAAGACAAAGCTAAGACTAAAGAATGAAATTACTAAATAAGGAAATTTGTGTTTTTTTTTTTAGAAAAGATTTTTATAACGAAGAAATAAGGAAATAAAATAACCTCGACAACTGAAACGAATTAAGTAACTAAGAAATCAGATAAGGAAGAGTACTACCTAGACTTGGAATCCTAACGGTAACTTTAACAGTTTCGGGAATGAGATACGGGATATCCGGTCAACAAGGATATGACAACAAAGGAAACACTCAGAACCATTAGATCACAAAGTCAGTCTCACTAATGCTAAAGAATGTTCAAACGAGTCATGTGAAAAATCACCGGGATGTGTAATGGAATACCTAGTCAGTCTCTCCAAACATGGATCGTTTAAGGATCCAAAAGATCGTATCACGTGGTCAGTTTCAACAATCTCGATACATCAAAATATATAAGTTAATACCTTGAATCGCAAGGAATTCTAAGGAATAAACAAAAAAACCCGATGGTCACGTAATTTGCCTGAAAAACCCTAAAACCCTAATAATCCAAATTCCCTTACGTGATTAGTCTCAGGAATGATAATCGTACTGTTTATAATCCAATTACAGATAATATCCTAAGGTTTAATTGGCCAAAGCAAACCCAAATAGAATTAGATACGAAATCTAAGCCTAAAACTGATAAAACCGGTCAAAACACGTAATAAACAACCAAGACTTATCAATTGGACATCATCATGCATTTATAGATCATCATAACAGCAATCAATAATCAATATTAATCATATATAATCTGATCCTGATCATAAACAATCCAAATCCCATAAAAACAAACCCGAAAACCGAATAAAATTAACCGTTATTCATCCAAATCTAAGTAATACAATGAGTTTAGCCAAGAAACATGTTTAGAACAGTTAATAATATGAAAAACATTCATAAACATATCCATGGGTTCAAGAACAAACGAGAAATAATCAAGAAAACAAGAAAAAGAACCCGAAAACGCGTTTCCGGACACTTTTATATGCGTTCTGAGCCTCCCCCGAGCATCCAATTCAGCCCCAAACCTTCAAAATCTTCAAAAATATGTTTCTTGTTCGTTTCCAGCCGTCATGGGTTGATTAATTTCGAATTAGGGCTTCCAAAATGGCTTAAATAGGTTAAAATAGGCTAAGGTTCGCATCAGGGGTTCATGGGCTGGATCAGAGTCCAAAAAGGATGGTTCAGAGCCCAAAAAAGGGTCCAATAGACCAGGTCAAAGCTGGTCAACGCGGGTCAACAGCCTCTAGACCTGGTCAAATGCACGCTGGGTCAAAAGGGAAGGGATTCGCGGGTCATGGACCGGGTTTTGGAGCTGCTAAGTGGGTCAGGGGCGATCCATGGGTTTTTAGGGCTGATGTGGGGCGCTGTGGTGCTGCCACGTGTCCCATGAGCTGAAAGTTTGTCAGAATTGCACAAATACCCCCTGGACTTGCTGAAACTCCTCTTTAAGCTCCGAAACGTCCTGAAATGCCATTTTTTTACCACGAAACTTCTAAAAATTATATTTTTAGCTTCCAACTTCATCAAAATAATTTCGGGCTTCTGTTTCTTCGCAATTACGAACGTTTATTTTCGCGAGACCTATAAAATGACATAAAAAAAATAAAAATAAGTAAGAATTCATTAAAATCTAATAAAAACTAAATAAAAATCTAATAAAATAAGATAAAATCCTATGAATTAAATACGAAAATGATGTGTAAATTACGACACATCAAAAATCCCCACACTTGAACTTTGCTTGTCCCTAAGCAAACCTTAAACAACACAAAACGAAATCTAATTCACAAACGTTTCACCTCAAGTAAAACCGAACATGGGTTTACGAATTAGTTACACAATCAATCACAAGACTTACAACGGTCAATAGATTTACAACCCAATCGGACACGAATGAAGCAATTTTTCAAAAAAATGGGATTTCCTAATCAAGATTCACCTATTTGTTTAGTATTCAACCATTTACGTTCACACCCTCACAATTGTCACTCGACACTCGGTTAAATATATAGAAATTTTTTTTTTCAAGTGAACTCTCATAACCTACACTGCAACAATGCTAACATAAGCTTGTGCTATAATCAAATCTCCACATAATATCGAGATTAACACAGATTAAAAGGACTTTAAAAGGTAGGCTTAGGCTAAGGGTAGGTCATGTAGGGTTTTAAAGTGGCTAAAACACAACAGAAAAATCCGGTAGTTGACTTTATTCACAAACAAGAACTTAAACGCAGCAAGCTACCAACACTAGGTCTTTTTGACCTTTTATTCACACATTACTACATCTTTATTTATTTATTTTTTTTCATTTTTTTTTCTTTTTTTTTTTTTTTTTTTTTAGAAGCAACCAACATGAACACATAACTGTCTAACTAACCGGATGTCTTGAAATTAAACTGGGTGATCAAATGAAAAGGGTTTAGGCTCAACAGGGTGTCTAATTGGTGTATTTAAGGTTTTCAAACAAAAGAACTAGGAAAGGCTAAGAAATGGGTGAACCTAATGCCTTAATCATCTCGGTGTCAGATCTCAATCAAAGTCTCAATTTGTATACAAGCACAAGTTCTAAAGCAATGCAACAGGTAGGTCAAATCACACACAAACGAATCAGTGAATAACTAAAGACTGTTAAGGCTCAAAATCTCACAGGAAACGTGTGTAATAGGGTTAACGATATGAACATAAACAGTTTTCAACTATCAAACAAGTTTCACTATCTTAAGAATCCCAACCCATAAGTTTTGAAAACAAGTCCAATTGGGAAAACTTTATCACGCAACTTAAAGATTAACTGTATAACAAACTCAATAACCCATGCCGACCTGCCTTTTGTTAACGAATTACAATGAACTAGACTTGTTAAGCATAAGAAACAGGGTAACCAGGACTTACAAAAGTTCAAGCTTTATTATTATTATTATTATTATTATTATTATTATTTTTGTTTTTTTTGTTTTTTTTTTCAAAATTTAAAACAACTAGACTCAAAAGAAAGAAGTAAAAAGAAAGGAATTTCCCCATCCCCACACTTGAAACACACATTGTCCCTAATGTGTCTAAAAACAGGGAAAAACTAAAATAAAATAGAAACAAAATAATAAACGATAGTAACAAGAAAGAAAAACGAGATACTTCCCTGACAAGCAATCCATGCAAACGCGTAAGCTCCATAGTGACCTGCTGAGATCCAAGTAAAATGAAACAACCATGAAAGTACCTGGGATCCTGTAACAACTGCTCATGCGTGACTGCATGGCTCGACAATCAGGTTAGCACACAAACAAAACATAAAACGACTAATAATGCAAACCAAATACTAAAAAAAATGAAAATGTACATAAATGTGGGTTGCCTCCCAAAAGCGCTTGGTTTATTAACGAGTCTTCAGCCAGACTCGGACCCACACCCATATCTATGGGGGGTTAAAGCAAACAGTCTTGCCCCCGTACTCAGTAAACATACGGGGGCTGCGGCACTCGTGTACATGGCCACCGTCTGAGTCCTCAAACTTAGAATTCTTATCGAAGCATATATCCTTAAACATGAAAGCTCCTAGCAATGGGGGTCCGTGTGAAGCTACGGGATCCCCACACTTAGACTTTGCTCTATAAGCAAATCCACTGTAAACCACCCCTGTGTCAGGTGGTTTATCTCTCACTAGCACCTGATACTCAATATCAACATTATGTGCAACCAAGTGCTCCTCCTCACTAACATAGGTACCGGTAAGAGGCATATATGTATCAACAAGGCACAGGATGCCTTTCTGCTCGGTCGTCTCCCTCTTAACATTCTCAAAGGTCACCGATTCGTTCTCAACTTGTAAGGTCAACCTACCATCGCCCACGTCTATCAATGCTCTCGCAGTGGCTAAAAACGGACGACCTAAGATTAGTGGTACCCTTTCATCCTCCTCCATATCCAAGATCACGAAGTCCACGGGAAACAAGAATTTATCGATCTTCACTAACACATTCTGCACTATTCCCCGAGGATACTTCACTGATTTATCTGCCAGCTGTATGGTCAGGCGTGTCGGCACCGGCTCGCCTAGGTTAAGCTTAGCAAAAATCGAATATGGCATAAGATTAATACTAGCACCTAGATCTGCCAATGCATAGCTGACAGACGAGCCACCCAAATCACACGGGATAGTAAAACTACCCGGATCACTCATCTTCTGCGGTAGCTGCTTCTGCGATCCTGCCAAACATCTCTCACTCAGTGTTACAGCTGAGATCTCCTCCCAATTCTTCTTCTTCATCAGGAGATCTTTTAGAAACTTAGCATATTTGGGCATATGCTGTAACACATCAGAAAATGGAAGGTTCACCTTAAGCTGCCTGAACAACTCAAGAAACTTCCCATACTCCTTCTCATACTTTTGCTGAAGGATTCTAGCTGGGTATGGCACCCTGGAGAGATCAATTTCTACTTCCTTCGGCTTCTCCTTCTCCACATGAGGTTGCACAGGCTGTGCGGTACTTGCTGGGCTTAGCCTAGTAGGGTGCACCTTACCTGAAACCTCTACCTCAATCTCCTCATCCACCGGTTCCTCTTCCTGAACCGGCTCAGCAGACAACTCCTCTTCACCCATAGACTTGCCACATCTCGTAGTGACTGCATTCACAAAACCTTTCGGATTTTTCTCTGTGTTGCTTGACGAGTCACATGGCTTCCTCTCTTTAAGTTGATCAGCCAACTCTTCTAACTTCCTGTCCAAACTCAATATGGCTGCACCTTGCGTCTTTATTAGCTCATCATGTCTAGCACTAACAGTCTGATTGGCAGCAATAACCTGAGTCAACATCTACGTCTGTTGGACCATTAACTCCTCCAATCTAGCCATCCTCTCATCAGTAACACCACTCTGCTCATGCGGATACTGATTGAACCCAGATGGGTTCCCATTCTTCCATGTAAAATCAGGTTGGTTTCTTCCTCCCGAGTTATAGGAATTGCCGTAGGCATTTCCCGGACCCCGGTTAAAATTACCAGCATACTTCACCTGCTCGTGAGAATCATCGGCCAACATAGGGCATTGTCGAGTATCGTGGCCTCCTCTGCAGATCTCACACTTAGCATTTCCCTTCGTCTGCAAATCCTTCACCATCTTGGTGAGTGCCTCCACCTGTGCTACCAACGCAGTGTTAGAGTCTACAGGCAAGACTCCAGATTTCTGAACAGTGGCTTTCCCTCGGGTGGGATACTGATAGCTGCTCATGGCCATGTTCTCAAATAATTGCAGACACTCATCAGGGGTTAGATTGGTAAGCAAGTTACCCCCAACAGTAGAATCGAGTGTATGTCTGGTGGCAAAGGTTACTCCATTATAGAATTTCTCGACTAAAGCCCAATTTTCCAATCCATGATGCGGGCATTTATTCAAGAGCTCTTTGAACCTCTCCCAAGTGGTGAAAAAGCTCTCTCCCTCATCCTGCTGAAAAGAGTGAATAAGACTCCTCAAGCGAGCAGTCTTTGCAGGAGGGAAGTACTTAGTCAAGAACATCTCCTGCATCTCGTCCCATGTAGTGATTGATCCAGTAGGAAGAGACTCAAGCCAAGTGATGGCTTTGTCCTCGAGTGAGAATGGGAAGAGACGCAGAAAGACCGCATCATCAGAGACACCCTTGATTTTGAAGGTGTCACATATACGAAGGAATTGCCCAACGTGGGCATTCGGGTCCTCATCAGGCAACCCACGAAACTTAGGAGAATGAATGATAATATTTATGATCTGAGCAGGAATGTGCCAATTGTCCTCGGTGACAACTGGTCGAGCAATGGAAGATCTAGTGCCAGCAGCAGTCGGCTTGGCATAATCAGCGACCGTTCTCCTCGGTGGAGCGGCCATGTCAGTAGAATGCAAAGGTAAGTGACGAAGTCTAAACCTTCGGTGAAACTCTCTCTCCGGCTCGTCAAATGAAGCAAACTGTGGTGGACCGCTAAGACGGGTTTGGTGCATACAATGCACAGAATTGGTGAGAAAGAATGACACAAACTCAACAAAACAAAAAGGAAAGCGACTAACTAGAAAAGGAAATAAAAAAGGAACCTAGAAATAAAATCTTACTAAAAATGGAAACCTGCCAAAAATAGCAACTGTTAAAAATGGAAAGTCCCGAAAAGACTCAAAACTGCTGAAAACTGACACTTACTAAAAATAGAAAGTTTCTAAAAATGGAAAGTTGCTATGAATGGAAACTTACTAAAAAAATACGAAGAAAGAAAGAAAACAAAAAGAAAGCTAAGTAAAAACCTAAGGCGAATCTAAGAATTACCGTGTCCCCGGCAACGGCGCCAAAAACTTGATGTGTCGGTTTATATATATAGAAAATAATGGTTCAACACTATCGAGTAATAAATCGAAATCACCTAAACCGAACTACACACTACAGGCAAGTGTACCTGACGTATGAAGTATAGCTAAGGAAAGTCCGGATATCGAACCTAAGGACACGAAATCTAATAATTAACCCTAATTAAAGACAAAGCTAAGACTAAAGAATGAAATTACTAAATAAGGAAATTTGTGTTTTTTTTTTTTAGAAAAGATTTTTATAACGAAGAAATAAGGAAATAAAATAACCTCGACAACTGAAACGAATTAAGTAACTAAGAAATCAGATAAGGAAGAGTACTACCTAGACTTGGAATCCTAACGGTAACTTTAACAGTTTCGGGAATGAGATACGGGATATCCGGTCAACAAGGATATGACAACAAAGGAAACACTCAGAACCATTAGATCACAAAGTCAGTCTCACTAATGCTAAAGAATGTTCAAACGAGTCATGTGAAAAATCACCGGGATGTGTAATGGAATACCTAGTCAGTCTCTCCAAACATGGATCGTTTAAGGATCCAAAAGATCGTATCACGTGGTCAGTTTCAACAATATCGATACATCAAAATATATAAGTTAATACCTTGAATCGCAAGGAATTCTAAGGAATAAACAGGAAAACCCGATGGTCACGTAATTTGCCTGAAAAACCCTAAAACCCTAATAATCCAAATTCCCTTACGTGATTAGTCTCAGGAATGATAATCGTACTGTTTATAATCCAATTACAGATAATATCCTAAGGTTTAATTGGCCAAAGCAAACCCAAATAGAATTAGATACGAAATCTAAGCCTAAAACTGATAAAACCGGTCAAAACACGTAATAAACAACCAAGACTTATCAATTGGACATCATCATGCATTTATAGATCATCATAACAGCAATCAATAATCAATATTAATCATATATAATCTGATCCTGATCATAAACATGATGGTGTAATGACATAGGTTCTTGAGTCTCATGAACACATAACTGTCTAACTAACCTATGGTTTTTGAATGCTGGGAACTAGTTAAGTGAGCTATGAGGACTTAGAATAAATTTTAAGTCTATGGATGAAATTTAACGAGATGATGTAATGACATAGGTTCTTGAGTCTTAGCTAAGGGAGTTTGGCTAAGAAGATAAGGAGCTACAGTACTGTCAGGTGAGTTCTAGATGCCCTACTTTCACATGTATGCATAACTATGTTTTGGGCTAACATACATGTTGTTACTATGTTAATGATGTTTTATGAATGTGCTATGATGATGAATGCTTGATGAAATGTATGATAATTTATGCATGAAAATATGCTAAGTATGATGAATGCATGATAATGGGTTATGTTAATGAAAATCAGGATGATATGATATGATGATAACTGTATAATGCCATGCTATGATAGTAACTATGATGATAGTTATAAGATGTTATGTTATGATGAAATCCAAGAATGCTAGGATAAAGATATGATGATATGATGATTTGTTTAATTACATTTTGTATTTGACCACTTATGCTTTAATTTCCGCTGCATGTTTATGAAAGTTTTTGGTTTAAGAGTTATGCGTTTATTTTGATAACCAAATTTGGGAGGTACCTGGGATTGGGGCCTCTCAAGTTGGTATCAGTGCCATAGTTTGAGAGATCTTGGCATCCCAAATGCCAAGACTTAAACTAAAAATGGGAGTAAAAGATGCGGATTTCCAACCACGGATGGAAGTATGACACGAGCTAAATGTTTATGTGTGAGTTGAGAAATAGATGTAAGGTTAGAAAGGTAGATAGTGTCAGGCACATTGAGGAGATGGGATGGGAGGTAAATGGTTAATAACACCTGATCAACGTCATTAACGATTTACAACACCTATTTCGTGCTAAACTGATTCCTGTACTGAATCATCAATTGTTGCATCCTGTAGATAATTAAGATGCCTGGACAAAAAGGTAGGACATGAAAACTAGTATAGGCTACTGAGGTGCCGCATGTCGAGACTGAAGAACCCATCAACGAAGAGGAAGAGACCAGTGAATGGTCGGTAGAAGAACCAGAGTTCACACTGGAGCCTATCGTGATAAAGGCTATTTCTGATGAGGTCTACATGATTATGGACGAGAAGTAACCGAAAATGATTGCTAAAGCACTAAAGGATGCACTTATGGATAATACTAAAGGTTCCAAAGAAAACTCCAAGAATGATGATGAAATCAAAATAATCGAGACAAAGAGCGGTGATTCTATGTCTGGGAAACTGAAGGGTTGTGATTACAAGTCCTTCAAAGGATGCAACATACCAACCTTTGATGGAAGAAGGATGCAGTGGCCACCTGCCACTGATATTGGCTATGGAGGCTGTCATCTCCATCAGTGAATGCTGAGTCGACCAAGCTGTAAAGTTTGCAGCTCACTCGTTTGTTAAGGAGGCACTTCACTAGTGGAATACAGTCAAACAGTCCAAGTCTGCAGCAGACATGGAGAAGGTGAGCTGGGAGGAATTGAAGGAGCTAGTCATGAAACCGTTCTGCCCGAAGAATGAGTTAGACAAAGTAGAAAGGGAGTTTCTAGTCTTGAAAGCTGGGAGTATGAATCATTGACAGTATACGTCAAAGTTCAATGAAATGGCAAGGCTTGTTCCTCATATGATCTGTTCAGAAGAGCGAAGGGTGAAGTTGTACATGGAGGGTTTACCTCCAAAATTTCGAATTCATGTGAAGGCAAATGCTCCCAAGGCTTTCGATTCCATTGTGGAGCTCAGTGGATAATGTGGGATGACGTGTTGGCTGATGAGACGGTAAAGGAGGATTCAAAGGCGAGAGGGTTCCTTGGAACCAAATAAGGTCGAACAGACAAATGAGGATATTCTGGTAAGAAGGCGAAACGAGAGGATACTGGTTCATACAACAAGTGTGGGAAGAGTCACACAGGACAGTGCCTGGTGGGCGCTAATCTATGTTTCAGATGCGGAAAGACGTGGCATTTTTCTAGAAACTGCCCGAGTGCCACTCGATGCTTCAATTACAATGGGTTTGGACATCTGTCCAAGGATTGCATTGTAACAACTGTATGAAAATCCCAACAAACTTAAACATTAAATCGTAGCTAGATGATAAAGCCCAATAAAACATAATGGCTCAATATGATGTGAAGGCCCAAATAGGCCCATTAAAACCTAATATGTGCAACTTAGGCCCAATAAGGCTCGTTAAAAATATATCTGTCGAAAGAATATGAATACTTATAATAGCATATTATCTTAATTATCAAGAATTTAGACATAAAACCAAACCTAAGAAAATAATTATTTGAATCAAGTACGACGTATACGCGATATTAACGCGTTTCAACGTCAATAATTAAACAAATTAATTTTTAACGAACGAAATAAATATTTTAATGATATTTTAGGTTATTTTTGTTATCCAATAAGTTTTGGGTCGAGAATGTTAAACGAAAACGAAATACGAGCGTGAGACGAGATCGGTACGCGTTTTGGTCTAGTTTTAACCCTAGATACAACCCTAATTATAAAAAGGGAGTAAACCCTCTTTTTCCCTTCATTACTTCAGCCGCACCACACACATTTTGTGTGTGTGCTCCAAGCCGTTCAAAATACACGAGAGAGAGAGAGAGAGAGCAGCGGCGGTGGCCCACGGCGGAGATACGACGGCACCACGGCGGCGGGACTAAGGGACAACATCACCGAAATCCTCTCCCCGTGTTCTACAACTTTTCCTTCGTCAGTTTAGCAAGATGTCGACCTTAGAGGCGTCAAAATGGTGTGCAAAGGTTGGCGACGACTAGGGTTTTGCCTCACACCAACTGTGGTTTCAGGCTAAGGTTGAGTACGAGCTGGTTGCTGGGGGGTGTCAGGTGGAGTAATGTGCACCGGAAGGGCTGCCTGCTGCGGCGGTAGTGGCTAGGGTTCATCCCAACAGCCCTGCGATGGTGGTTCTAGCACCAGGTCAAGGTGGTTCCGGCGGTTCTTCACCCTCCAGTCGAAAACAAAGGTAAGAATACGACTTCTCGAGCCCCGATTTACACATGCATGTCGATTATTTGATGTTCTAACGTGCTGATATGTGCGATTTTGGAAGATTCTTGTGAAGGTGGTGGTCGGAAGAGGAGATAGAGAGGATACTGACGGATGTATAGTGGTTCATGGTGGCTAGGGACTTGTTGGTCGCGCGATGGTGGTGGTCTCAACCCACTGCCGAGCATACAACAACGATGGTGGTGGCTGCTAAGGTTAGAAGGGCGGATATCATCCAAAAATCAGGTAAGAAATGACATAAGGAAACTCGATCTGTACATGCATAAGGATTTCTTGATGGTTTATGGTTCTAATAGTTGTTTGGGATGGTTCTTTACGGTTGAAATGGTGACCCACAGATTCGTGATGGTGGTGGAGCAGCCATGGTGGTGCTCGGAGATAGAGGTGACCGAGATTAGGGTCTTTGGAGATGGCTAGAGTCTTGGTCAAAGAAAGTCAACACGAGTTTGGACCGGTCAAACCGGACAGCCTCGGTTAACAACGAAAACCGACTGCTCAATTTTATTCGTTATTTAAAAACGAGTTTAGAAACATGTTCGGGTTATGAAACATACGATCGATTAATTAAATTTAAATTGTACGCGCGAGATGAACGAGTGAGAAGGTAAAAACGCGCGCCATTATCTTTTAACGTATGGTTAATATGTTTAAACAAATAAGTTAAAGTGGTTGAGCATTTGGGTTAAATAGGATAAAAGATGGTACATAATAATTAGTAAATAATAAAAATGTTAATAAAACCATAAAACGTGTGTGATTTATATTATACATTCGGAGTGACATTTGTAAATAATAATAGCCATGAAACCCAAAATGCTAATATATAAATTGGAATTTAAATCATAACAACTTGTACAATGTGTTAATATCAATACCTTCATAATATGTATAAATGGTAATAAGCGTTTAAAATAGCTATTACAAGTCTCAAGAAGTAATATGGATACTACTGAAATTTGCTACATTGTGTATAAAATAACCTAGAAACTTATATTGAATAAAATTTGTGAATTGTGAACTCAATGAATGTGTATGATACATATACTATTTCATGTATATATTAAATCATTAAATATTCATACACATGCTATATATGCACACATCTATAGAATAACATTCAATAAAATTCTTAAGTTTAATCATGTATGCATAATTATGTGTTTATAAAAGTGTTTAAATCCAACATGTTAACAATTGCTTTTATACACATATGGGTAAAGAAAATGTAAATTAGGTTGGATTTAGTAATAAGAATGTGCATAACTATATAATATGTAATATGTAATATGTAATATGTAATATGTTAGTGTTTAACAAATAAGGACTTAACAAAAGTGTTAATTCTATATTGATAAGAATACTTAGTAACTTCCTACATTTTTGTCAACGCTTTAAGCATATTGCTAAATAAAGTTTTCGTGATTTTCAATTTATTGTTTATAGGTATATGAACTCATTAAAAACATGACGATCATCTCAACATATAATATATGATACCATTTCTATAGTTTTATTCATAATTAAAATTTAACAATAAAAACGATATTAATATCATTAGTGAAATTAGTTTTATTATTATTAAGATTATTATTATTATTATTATGTTTGATAATTGATTAATCTAAGAATGTTTACTTACATTTAAACATAGAAAATAAATTATGAATACTTTAAACACTTTCTTATTCAATATTTAAAATAGGGTTATTGGATTTAAATACTCTCAACTTTGACCTATTGGCCGACAATACTCCTAACTGAGAAAATGTTTACCGGCACTCCCAACTTTCAAAACATTTTCCACTGGCACTCTAAAACATGATTTTTTTTTGATGACGTGGCACCTGTTTTGGAGTGCCAGTGGAAAATGTTTTGAAAGTTGGGAGTGCCAGTAAACATTTTCTTAGTTGTGAGTATTACCGGCCAATAGGTCAATGTTGGGAGTATTTAAATCCAATAAACCTTTAAAATAATTACAATAGTTAGTATATACAATGAATACAACATGTAAAATATCTTAGATATTAATGTACTGCAACTACTTTGTGATGTATGAAGTACCTATTAATTATCTCTAATACTAATAAGTTAGGTGAATACATTATAATAATTATCTTATTGTTTTGTAATACCTTATGCATTACATTAATTTATATTATTAGTAAGACACTATGACTAGTATTATACTTAAACAATTTTTATATTATTTCTCTCTCAAACTCACAATCAAGGTGAACCAACTTTAAAATATAAGACCATTAGTCACAATAAAATTTAATTATCTTAGAAGACCATAAACATAGTAGTCACATAAGTAGCATACTAGTAGCTATACTAAACATCAAATAATACCAACATTTGCTCAATACATTTATACGTACAAATATAAGGTAAGACTTCGTTAAGTATGGTAATATAAAGAAACTTTAAACTTGTAAACTCTAAACAAATTAACCCAAAGAGCTCAACCACATTAAACAACCATAATGTATGAAATCTACAACTTATAAATGTATAGATGAATACAAATAGGAACTTGCTTTCATGATAACTCTGGTAACATAGCAAATCATGCATAGTGGCACAATGACACGTTTGTACAGGAACAAAAGGAACCAGTTAAAGCAACCAGGTGAGTTCATCTGATCCCTTTTCTTTTTACTGTTTTGGGATACTGAAAGCATGCTCAAAAACTGTTTATAAAATTTGTATTTATGTGATAATGAACGTCCGTTTCAATATAATTGCTTCCCCTAGACATGAAACTTAATTTACAGCCATTAACCCCGGAGGAGAGCCGGTGGGTATATGGGTAGTACTACTTGGGGAATCCCCCACGCACAGTAGCCCGAAAGGGTGGTCTTATAAAAATAGGGTTGAAACCCCAATGAGGTTAATGTCAACCGTTGTGGCATATATTCGTCATGACACATTTACACTGAGGGCAGGAACGGGTCTCGGAATGGGAAGTAGATTAAAATGTCATGTTACGGGCTAACATTATAAGAGGCCAACGCTCGACATGGCACATGGTTGGTTGTATTGATTTTGAATTATCACATGCTATTTATTATTGTGTCTGTATACTAAAACTCGTGAGCTCACCAACTTTATAGTTTACGTATTTTAGCATGTTTTTCAGGTAAATAAAAACAGGTATGGCTCGGATACTCGGTTGCTTGAACAAGAACACTACACGTAAAACTGAAGAACTTGGCTTAAAGACTAATAAAGTGTGTTGATGCCTGGATGGACCTAATAACTCTAGAAAGTCTCCCACTAGTTAAATCATGTCTTTAGATTTGTTGTAAACAAATTACATATTTAGACTAAACCTTTGGTTGATTGTAAATTATTTATTTTGTCTTCCGCTACTTTGTGTTTTGAATCAATCGTTAGTCAAGCCCCTTGGTTGGGTTGTGACATGCATACAACCAAGGGTCGATGCTTCGGGCTCTGCTAAGAGAGGGGGAAAAAGGAAGGAGAAGAAAAAGGATAAAAGCCCGAGCCTTCATGATGACAAAGGATGATGCGATCGAGGACCCTGATGTGGTCCAAGGTATCTTTTGTATCAACAATATTCCTGCTTCTGTATTGTTTGATTCGGGTGCCGGTATGAGCTTTATATCTTCTACCTTTTGTGATGGGTTACCTGGGGAGGTTAAGAAGATAGATCGGGTATTTGATGTAGAGACAACTATTCGTAAGATGACCAGGGTGACGGAGGCTACAGATAATTGCTACATTGAGATAGAAGATCATAGGTTCCCCATACAATTGTTTCTAATCACCATAGGAAATTTTGATGTAGTTTTGGGTATGGATTGGTTAGCTAGATATGAGGCTAACATAGTATGTTGACGTAAGATGATATGTCTACGAGCATTGGATGGGAGTCCGTTTAAAATTTATGGTGATAAAGCGATGTATGCACCAAAGATCATTTCGATGATCAAGGATAATGTTATGATAAGGCGAGGATGGGGAGCTTACTTGGCATATGTGATTGAGGAATGTAAAGATATGAGGACGATTGATGATGTACCCATGATGTGTAAATTCCCTGAATTGATGGGGAGCACCGGTGCTGTTTGTGAAGAAGAAAGATGGAAGCATGAGGATGTGCATTGATCACAGGGAACTGAATAAGTTGACCCCAAATTTTCTAATACAAGTTACTTGAATTTACGAATGCGGAACGAATAATAAACATATAGGTAAAAGGGATGAAAAATAAACTAAATAAATATCACGAAGAGAAGTACTCGAACCATAGTACACAAAATTGTTTTCATGAACTCCATTTCGAGTGCCAATTTCGTGAACTTGGCCTATATATATGAGTAACTTGGGAAACGTGCACACCTTTGGCTAGAAGCACACTCTCTCTCAAGTACACAAAACTACAAGAAACAGCTTTTGAGCAACCAAACGAAGGAGGAAACACGTTAGAAGTTATCAAAAGGATCACCTAACATCAAGTAAGTGTTCTATGCGAGAAAGTTAGGATTTTATGGAAAAGAGAACTTATGCATAAATCTCACACCTTTATACATAAAGTTCGTTACTTTTTAGTCCCAACGCGTTGGTAAGGCCATAGTGAACCTATAACTAGTTCCCTAAGTCTTGGACAGTTTTCTGTGAAGTTTTATGCAGAAAAGACGAGTACTCGAAACTTTACATGAAAAAAGGGTATCCGAACTCAGTTCGAGAACATCAGTTCGAGAACCCTAGATTCGTGAACTTGGTTTCGTGAACTCTTAGGTTCGAGTACTTTGAGTATTTCGTGAACCCTATGATTTCGTGTAGTTGAGGTTTCAAATACATAGCCGCTTCGAGAACATGATGGTTTTTGAATGCTGGGAACTAGTTAAGTGAGCTATGAGGACTTAGAATAAATTTTAAGTCTATGGATGAAATTTAACGAGATGATGTAATGACATAGGTTCTTGAGTCTTAGCTAAGGGAGTTTGGCTAAGAAGATAAGGAGCTACAGTACTGTCAGGTGAGTTCTAGATGCCCTACTTTCACATGTATGCATAACTATGTTTTGGGCTATCATACATGTTGTTACTATGTTAATGATGTTTTATGAATGTGCTATGATGATGAATGCTTGATGAAATGTATGATAATTTATGCATGAGAATATGCTAAGTATGATGAATGCATGATAAGGGCTTATGTTAAGGAAAATCAGGATGATATGATATGATGATAACTGTATAATGCCATGCTATGATGGTAACTATGATGATAGTTATAAGATGTTATGTTATGATTAAATCCTAGAATGCTAGGATAAAGATATGATGATATGATGATAAGATGCTAGCATGACCTGTTTAGGATGCCATGATGTTATGATACGATGATAGCATGACCTGTATATGATGCTAGGATGCTATGATGATATGATGAAATGATACTAGCATAATATGTTACGATGAATCCTATGTCGCTAGGATGAGACTATGATGTAACGATGACAAGATGCTAGTATGACTTGTTTATGATGCCATGATGTTATGATGAATGATGATATAATGCTAGTGTATCATGTTATGATGAACGGACGATGTTCCCGTACTTGTAATGGGATGTATATGAAGTATTCTACAGTACTTGTATTGGGTAAGTATGAAAATCAACCTGACTATAACAGGGTATGAAAGTCAACCTGACTATTAGAGGGTATGAAAGTCAACGTGACTATAACAGGGTATGAAAGTCAACCGACTATAACAGGGTATGAGGGTCAACCTGACCATAACAGAGTATGGGGTCTTGTGCCGGCATAAGCCCACTGCTCATGTTAATGACAGTGGTTGCATGATGATGATGGTTATGATGATTTATGTGCAATGGTTTATGTATATGAAATGATGATTCATGTAAATAATTTTTAACTCACTAAAACATTTATGATGTTTTATAAAACTAGAACTCACCAGCTTTAGCTGACATTTTAGCATGTATGTCAGGTAAAAACTAAGGTAAGAGGATGCATGGAGCTCGGGGCATGGTTTCTGAAGTCCGGTGGTTTTGGCAATCATATATGTTCAGACACGATCTGTTTAATTACATTATGTATTTGACCACTTATGCCTTAATTTCCGCTGCATGTTTATGAAAGTTTTTGGTTCAAGAGCTATGCGTTTATGATGAAAACCAACTCTGGGAGGTACCCGGGATCGGGGCCTCTCTAGAATAAAAGAGTATAAAAGGGGTTGTGAAACACTAGTTACCCCATTTGTTTGTATCATATGTTTATGTTTTCAAACATCTTTATTATGTCAAAAGAGCACTTGTAAGTTAATATGAGTATTTCATTTCTTACTATTGCCTGTCATTATTTGTATAACTCTCAAGCTTAAATCACCAAACGCTCGTGGATTGGGGCTAAGAATGTTATAACATTCCTTGGCCTAGACTTGGTCTTAAAAGATCAACTTCTCATACTTTGATTAATCCTTACAACTTGTATAATAATTATTATTCAACCTTTTGTTTATAAGAACTATCACCTTATTCTTTTAAGGGCCTTTTTGAATGACTTATTTATACATCCTTTATTATGAACCCCCACCATTGTGTCTCCCCCCATTATTCCATGTGGTTTAAGGTCTTGTATACGCGTATTTATATATTTTAGGCAACCAGCCCTTATTGATTTCTTTCTGCTAGGTCATGGGTCTGCTTCTTTACATGAGTGTGGCTTCTTTACTTGGTCTTTTGGTACAGCCAAAGTGTGAAAGGGAGGTGTATCACATTTTATCATCATCCGAGTTTCAAGTTAGATTCTATCCATTTTGTTACATGTTATCTAACTGCATATATGGCCTGATAGAACCTTAAAAGTGTTCATCAAAACCGGATTTCCAACTCAGGTTTTACTTGGAATATTGTTGTTAGTGTTTTTCCCATTTGACCAGATTCTTTATTATTCTAAAAATGTGGTTCTAAATTTGTGCATGTGACCGTGTAGGTTTACGTATGTATGATCACGCAATGTTATTTACCCATGAATCATTAACCCATAATGCCCCTCCCTTCTTTCTTCCATGATGCTTTCAAACGTTAGTAGTTGTTTTAATTAACAATGTTAATCTCTGTAAGTGTTAGATATTATTTTTATATGTTTCATAGGGTCCATAATTTGTATTTGAACCTGATCGTAAACATGTATATACACCTGCAAATTCACGTCCTGGTTAACCATTATTAACCACGTTTAATTGTTTTAGTAGAGGCATTTCTTTTAACATATTTTTATGCATTGCAGCTCCTCTCGAGTGCAGTGGTTCAAAAGGGTTGATTCATACCTTAACAAACAAGGAATGGGGTGTTAGGACTGCTCGACCACTGCTTGTCACACCCCGAGCCGGCGGGAACGGATCGGGTTTTCCCGTCGGGCGGAAGGTTCTCGGGGCGCGATATCTTGAGTGATAATCAAAGTGATCAGATTGTTTACATAGCACATGATAAATAAATGAGAAATGCTAACACATCCATGATATAGAATTACAAGATTAAATTACAATGTATCATTCATAATTTAACCAAGTAAATCTATCCAAAAGAATCAATGAACTATATCTTGTATCTGTACAAGATATACAAAAGATGATTCATGTTCTTGTTATCCAAAAGCATGCAACACAAAATAAAGCTAGGTCTTCTGAAAGTCCACTAGCTTAATCCTTGCATGTAAGTACCTACACCTGTCCGTCACATGAGAAAACATGCATTTAAACAAAGTCAACACTAGGTTGGTGAGTTCATAAGTATGTTAATTGAAAACCTTGATTCATTCACATGCACAATCACAATGTATATTATGTTACTTGTATGATGTTTATTTCACCTGTTCACCCAATGGCTTCTCAATAGTTATATTCACAAGTAATATGTCATCCTAGTAGTGATGCTTATATATAGGGCATATGTAAGGGAACTAAGCCCTAGCCAACATCCCACCACATCACTACTAGAACTCCACACTACTTGTAATACAACTATTGATTTCCATTCCCAATTCCACATGTTCATCTCATTCTTGATCACCTGTAATATCATGTATAGAATAATATGATGATATAGTTGTAGTTATCGAACCGAAGTTTAGATAACCATTATATATGTTAAGGATATTAGATTTATCAAATCTGATCCTTGTATTATTCTGTTACTTGTGGGGTTAACTGTTAGTCACTTTTAAATATTAAGAGTGTTAGTTAACCAATTGTAATTTGTTCTCAACTTGTAGTGCATAGAGCTTAAAAGGAATCCATTGAAATCCTCACGTAATCAAATTTCAATGCATCCGATTTACCTCTACCACTTTGTGTACCCATAGTCCTCATCGAAACAGTTACTAGTAATATGACATGAGAATATAAATTACTCAGTCTACTAGACAACAGGAAACGATGGCTTAATTACTTATCACTACAGATTAATATCACCATGTGTCACTTTCCAGAACCTGACTTGAAGTTGCCCTGTCACCGGTCATACGTTACCGGCCAATGAAACAATACGATCAACATACTAGCCCTACAAGCTAGAGGTTTGTCAAACCTATGGTACCACTATGATATCGTCGGTTTAGTCACGTCAAACTAACTGGTCAGCGAATTGTAGGGACTTACATGATTAACTTGTATAAATGGCACATGATTGAAGTGATATAATACAACAGGTCAATAGTAACTAATTGTAATTGTGTTCATTCGTGTAATTGTTCTCAATGTCATATGTTCTCCGTGTTATTAACAAAGTTAAATAAGAACTTTTCTTATTACATTATGTTAATTATTTGAGTGAATAATGTTGTTATCATGAAGTTACATTATCATGATTATCATTCTTTGTTCCATGTTCTCTTGTAATATGTGTTGAGTTGTAAAGCTAAGTGTTAAAAGGACTTGTCCTATTACACTTACTTAACTCTTGTGTCAAATGTTATTACAAAGATACTTAGTATCTTTATATCATTCATATGTTTGCCTGTGATTATTCCAATGTTTGTTTATGTAGGAATAACTAAGTGTCATAAGATAAACTCTCACAACTTTGTTATTCTAATGTGTTGATGAACTAATAAGATATATCATATTTTTCTCTGATTATCCCTGTCATATCATGATCATACAAGCATGCATACAATGATAAGCGATAATAAATAATTGAGTATTATCCAAAATCAATGTAATAGCAATATGCTAAGCAAAACTTTTAAGTAAATAAAGTAAGCATGTTTCCCAGCCCCGAGAGTTTGAAATCAGTTAAGATTAAAGAAAAAGGGGCATATGAACTCACCTTGTTGTGGAAGTGGTTGACTTGGCTTAAAACAAGAAATGCACACGCTCTTGATTGTACTTGTTACGTATTCACGACCCTGTATTGATTTCATGTTGTTGTAATTCATAAGTAAAATTCGTATGGATTTGTGCGCGTATATGTGTTAACCTGAAAATTGGTTAACACCCGTGGGTCGTGGTCTTTATTCGGCCCTGATTCGCTTATGAAGGATGTTACTACCACTTAATCGTTTTAGGGTAGCTAAGATTCCCTCGTTACTTATTCCATGTTTACTTTATTTTGATCCTGTCCCATTGTGTAAAATTGAACCCATTTGTCAAAATATTATGTTTCAATCTTTATAAGACTTATCACTCAAAACTTGTCGAATTTGTATTAAGATGTGATCTCATGTACACTATATCTTGAAATAATTATTCCCGAGTTGGTTTACTATATCGTGTTAAGTTAAGTTATTAACTCGGGCCGAATAATCTCATTGTGGGTCGACTAGAATTGTGTTGGGCCTGAAGTTGGGCCGAACAAGGATATTGGACCAATGAAACTATAGTGGGCCGATTCAAGGGTTCTGGGTCAAGTTTTATAGATATAGGTCGATCTCATGGTGTTGGGCCGGCTAAATTAGTGCTATTGGGCTCGTGGAGGATGCATGGACCGAATATGTGGATTGTTGGGTCGTGAAGGTGTGCGTGGGCCGAAGTTCTAGCCATGGGCTCAAACGTTGGGTCATTATTGGGCCGAAGGTGATACAAACGGCCACTCATGGGCTGAACAAACCTATTGCTCGGACTTGGTTCACGAAGGTGCCATTTTATAACCATTTTGTCAGCGAACCTCTGGAGTTATGCTGTTAAGGTTCGTGAGTCTTGAGGTTTAGAAGGTTCGTGAGTTACTCACTCAGCCAAGTAAGGTTCGGTAGTGGTCCTTGTGCATAGGTTCGGTCAATGAAAATCCCTAGGTTCGGTTAAACTTGCCATGAAAGGTTCGCCCCGAGTGTGGGAGGGTTCGGTCACTAAGGATCGTGTATCCTGGAATGGTTCGGTTATGTCTAGAGGGTTCGGTGTCTGTGGTTGTCGGTAGGGTTCGTGAACATGGGTTCGGCCAGGTGCCATGCAGGTTCGGCCAATGGTTCGCAATGTGGTTAAATAGATTCGGCTGACTGATAATGGTTCGGCTTAACAAGAAGGTTCGTCCCTGATGGGTTCGTTCCAGAATGATGGTTCGTGAACATTGCATGGGTTCGGCACTGAATCATGAAGGTTCGTCACTAGTGGAAGGTTCGGCTGATGATTTCTAAACACCAGGTTCGGCTAGCAGTGCAAGGTTCGGCACTTCATGCAGCCTGATGTCTATGGTTCGGCCATCCCACGATCCCCACGAACCTGTACTTCACCCATATTTCTCATCAACTTCGAACATTTACAGGTCGTCCTTACTGGTTTTATGGTGCTATAATGGTGTCTCGAAGGTATAGAGTGCGCGTGATATAGCTTGGAACCGGTTTAAGAGATGGGTAGAATAAATACATGAAAACCCTATTTTTCGAAGTGTTCTCTTGATCATACCTTGTTTTTGGCTGGTCAAAAGCTTAGATCTGCTGTACTTTTACGTATAGGAGGTTGAGAGCTTCGCGTGGACACCAAGAACGCCCAATTTCGTCCACGAACGAGTGAGATACGAAGGATTGAAGCTTGACCTTTCTAGAGAGAGAGATGGTGCGGGATTTTGAACTAGAGAGAGAAAGGGCTGATGGAATTATGAGGAAATAGCCTCATTAGTTGTTTTTATACCCCGAAGGTATTCGGGTTCGTTTCGGTTGCTCGGTTCGCGTTTTAATCGCGTTTCTGGGATTTTTACGCGAAATTTATTTGTAATAAATGAAAGCTTGTTATTTTAATTATTTTGATGAGTTTCAAAATTGTAAAACATTATTTATTTTATTTTATTGATTTATGATCGTTCGTGTCGTGTTTTCCTTTTTGTTTCGTCAGATCACGTCACCATCGCGCGTATTCGTTCAAATCGTCATTCGAACGAACACGTCGATGGTTTGGCTTTCTGACTTTTGTTTTCTACTTCCCAGTCATCATTTCGGAATGTCAAACTCACAGATATGTTTGTGTGAATCGTCACCCACGCAAACACACTGTCAGTTCGTTATTCTGAAACAACACTGAATTATTGTTTTAACTTGTATTTCCTCACTGTCGGACTCAACTAAACACCTTGTCATCACATTGTTTTCACATTGAATTGACGGCCATCTGATTCCTGTCATCTATGGATATCAGATCGCAACCAATTTGTTATTGTTATTTGCTTGAACACCGTAGTTTCTCATGATCTGTTGTGTTAACTGTACTTAGGTTTTCACTTAAATACACACAACTAATGTTTCAAATGTATGTTGTACTTACAGTATTTAAGTTTACATGAAAATACGTACAACTGTTTCTTGTATTTTGAATTATGTTAATACAAGTACTATTTATACACATGTAATTACACATAGTTACTGTTGCAAGTACACGTACCATACGGACTTGCCGGCCGGTTAGGTACTAGTTGTCACACTGCTATGTATGGTGATGGGTTCTGATTACGGTTCTCTTCTCTGTGATGATGGCCCTCCTCTTGAACTGCTGCTCCCGTTCTCGGTTGTAGAAGTGAAGATTTGGCTGATTGAATGGTGAGGAGAGTAGTTAAAAAGTGAGATGGTGAAGGTGTGAGTTAAATGGCAGCCAAAGGAAGGTATTTATAGGAGCTTTGAGGCTTGGCATTGGCCCCTTCTTGGTCGTCTTCTATCGAGAGGTTGATGAGGTTGATTCCTAGGATAGGGGAATGGAAAAGATCTTTAGTTTCTGCTGAAAATCTTATATGGTGATACTAAGTACTACCGCCACCTCCTCCTTATTTTGATAGGTTACATCATAATATCTTAGTACATGATTTGGATTCTTTTGTTATCTCCAAAATAAGGGAACAAGCTGCCAAAAAAGACAGCTTTTGGTTTGAGGAGCATCAACCCATGATCTTTATTTTAATTTTCTTCTACTGCAAGGGTGAAACCAAACCATGTTGATCGTGAAAAGAAATTGAGGGAAATAAGGTATAATAGTCTAAGGTATGGTTGGAGTGGAACAAGGTTGATGCCTAAGGACAAGACCCTTGCTTTTTATAAGGAAAAAGAGTGTTGATTGACAGCTACCAGATCCTAGGAAAGTTGTCATAGCATTGTTTTAAGGTTACTACTCTTGTTTTTCATGGGAAAATATCATTTCTTTCGGAGGAATCTTAAATCTCAACCTCTAGTTCGGTTAGAGTGTAACTAAAGGAGGATGGGATTGGTTTAAATGAACTTGGTTGTGTTCATATGAGGGTTCACCAAGGACACCCCCTTTTTCCTAAGGTTCGACCAGCTTAAATAAAAAGGGGTGATTGGTTTTGATGAATTAGTAAGGTAGTAACTAGGCAATGGGTGATTTGGTTTTTGTTTTGGTTGTTTTTATTGTATCATTGCCGAGAAGGAAAGGAGTAAAACATAGACTTTGTTTTAGTTTGTTCCTTGTGTATGGTTGTGTTTCACGTATGCATGCTTAATGCATGCATACCTTTCTCTCATACATAGCGTATATATAAATATATAGATGTTTTCTGTAGTTGGTGTTGCTTGGTTCCAATTAATAATTATACATACCTATATATGTTGGTTTAACTTAGTATGATTCTCAGGTTTTGTTTTGAATAGCCCTTGTTCTAAAAAATTAACATTAAGGAATTTTAATACATGTTTTATTGTCGGTTGTTACACTTTAGATCAATGCCTTTTTGATTTTGAATTTGCATCATTTCCTTATGTATTATATAAACTTGTATGTGTGCTCACCAACTATGCAAATAGTTGACAGAAATCTATTTTACATGTGTTACAAGTTAGGTGAAGATTGTGAAGACTTAGGCTAGGGTTTAGTTATCCTAGTTAATACTCAAAACGATGTATTGAGTTTCAATTGTATTTGTTTGGAATTGGATTTTGTAATGTATTTTATTTCAGTTATTGAATGTTTGTTTATGTTGATTAATAATGATGCATTAATTAGGAAAACATTATAATTGCACCATGAGCTAATGAACAGTTGAAGCTCTCGCCCCGACGTATTCCGCCATCGGTGTGGGTGTGACAAGAGTGAGAGTGAGAGACGACATCATGACAGTTCGATTCTAGTCCGATATTTCAATTTCAGTTCGACATACAAGAGATTCTAGTTTGATTTAGTCCGTTCGAGTGATCCAGTTGATCAATTGGATTCTCTTTTCTAGTTTCAACTATATAAGGGCTGATTTTGATTCAGTTTGCTTGTTATTTGATAAATTTGGGGAAGGATATTTAGGGTTGATTATTTGTTAAATGTAAGGTTGGTTATTTAGGGCTTTCAATCATAATTCATTTAAGACTGATCATTGATTATTTAGGACTGATTATTTGATTCATTTTGCTTGTTATTTGATAAACTAAAGCTAATTTTTCTTGTTATTTGTCAATGTCAAATAGATACAGTAAACCTAAATTTGGTGTCACAACCCAAATTCCCACGTGTGGAGTCAGACCACATGGGCGTGACGTGACCAGAATCGCAGCTCATGGTCATATAGAACAACTCTATATGCGTTTTCAAAATGCATTGTTGACATAAATTCAACCAAACATCTTTACAAATAAGCAGCAGAATAAAATATGTTTAATAAATGCAGCAAAAAATAAGATATCAGACATTACAATGTTTTAAAATACTTAACATAAATTATAATTGTTTGATCAAAATGACACGACATAAAGTATGCAGTTCCTATGCTCGTGTCCTTAGATGTGTTCCGTAAATCCATGTGCTAGCTGGCTAGTTACCTGAGAATACATGTTTAAGAAAAAGTGTCAACACAATGGTTGGTGAGTTCACATGTTTTGATATACACAGTAATAAGAAATCATGTGTCATGATGTTTATTAAATTGTTAGTCCCGAGCCCTAGGCTCCAAGTGTCAGTGCGTCACTACCGAACTAGACTTGTTAGTCCTTGCCTCTGCTATGTCTCGTAATAACATAGCAAGATAGGTCGAGATTTCACGTGTCCCGAGCTTCGGCCAGTATTGTGCCACGTGGGGTTCGTCACACCCAAACAGATCTATTCAAACTCACCTCGTTGTTTGTACATTAACGATAAGACTTTGTGAGGACTTGTTACGATTACAACACTTAATGTTTGTCTAATAAACCAGCATACACAAATAATGTTTGTACAGTAATAGTGTTTGACTCGATTCAACAAGTATTCTCCCCCTATTTAGAAAGTTTGTAAAAGAGTAAAGAGGAGCCGTAAACTCACCTTAGTGAAAATGAAAGAGTGTAAGCGTAAGCTCCTGCGCCGTAGAGTGGTCGGTCACCGGCTACCTATATCGTATACCATACGTGAGTTTGTGAAAGTGATCGTGTTCGTGTTCGTGCTCGTGTTTGTGCTCAACAACCCTTGGTTGTTATGTTTTTCCGTGTCGGTCCACATTGACCGTGTTTGCTCATGTTGGTCCACATTGACCGTGTTTGACCGTGTCAAGTCAACGGCCCGTTGGTGAACCGTTTGTCGGTTGTGAATCGTGTAACATTCGTGATTGTGCTCCTCGTATGCAAAACGCGCAAATCGCGTTCATGGACAACTTACTATTTATAGTAAGTTTCCATTTATATAAAGTCCTACATCAGATATCATTTTTAAGGTTCTAGCATGCTCGTTGAGTCCTACGTGATCATGTTAACACATAGCACATTGTCATACGTAGTCAAATAAACACATAAGCCATTTTTACACGTTAAAGTTTCCTAAAAAGGAAAGTTTCTAATTTTAGCAGGCTCATTATCGGAAACCATCTAACTTAGAATTAAATAACCAAATCAAGTCATGTTAAGCCATTTAGCATGCATGTAACATCCATAGCATTCACAAATCGATATTTCGTAAAATAAAGTTACTAAAAATAGTAACTATGACCAATAACCCTCAAATGATCATTCTAAGCATTTCTAATCCATTTTCATATCACTTAGCTTCATATCATATCATATCATTTTAACATCATTTAATCATGCTCATTTGGTCAAAATCATCATTCAACAATAATCGGTTTACAAAAGTTACTATATTTAGTAACTAGGCCAAATATGACCACAATCAAGACCAAATCACTTTCTAAGCATTATAATCATCATATTATCATTCTAATTGCCAATCCATATACATGCATGACCATATTTCTATACATATCATCAAGTTGTAACTTAAAAGTTACTAAAAATAGCAAGTTTCCCAATAACTCATTTTTGATCATTTTATTGATGATAAATCATGTAACACACTTCAAATATCATCAATAAACGCATTTGAATATCAAAAATTATTCAACAAGTCATAGATCGTACATGCATGTGAGTATATCATCATTTATAGTCGATCTATGCAAAATAGCATATACACAATCTCATGGATCATCATAAAACATCCTCTAATCATCTTAGATCATCAATAACAGCTAAAATAACATCAAACCCAGATTCAAGTGTCAACAAATTCGTGCATGTGATGAATGAGTGCTTGCATGTGATATTTAAGCATTGCATGTGTGTGTAGTGGTGTTTTTAAGCAACTAGAGATGCAAGGCTACCTTCTAAAGCTTCAAGAAGATGAGAATGGTGATGATATCAGTTCCCCCAAGCTCCTGGAACAATGAATGATGCAGATTCAAGAGGGTGATGGTGGTTTCAAGCTTAGAGATGGTCTTCAATGGCTTCCTAGAGCTCCTTGGAGTGTTGCAGTTGGTAAAGAAGATGACAGGGTCTAGAAATGGAGTGTGAAGCCGAGTATAATGATGGTAAGTGGTAGCATAGGCATGATTGTCTTGGTTTTATAAAGATTTGGCGTCTGGGTGTCGTCACGTACCGCCGAGAGCTTTAGAAAGATGCTCTGCATACCGCGAAGAAATTCGGGAATTCAAAATCCCCGCCCCCTCGTCGCGTACCGCCATGGGCCTCTCCGAGGTTCTTAGCGTACCGCGACGAGTCCCAGAAGAGACCAATAGGCCCAATTCCAATGGTTTGATCCGTTCTTCGCCGTTTTCACGCTTACGGACTATCGTTCGACCTCGTTTGAACTTTTAAGTTCAATTTTTGAGCGTTTCATGAGGTTTCTAGTGTTTTGTTACACGATGTGCTAAACGTTCGCCAACGTTCTTGTTTTCTTGACACGAGTGTGCGTGTTGCGATAATTCACCGAATTATCCTATTTGTGTCCGTGTTCGTACTGTCATGCCACGTGTCACACTAAATTAAACTAATTCTAGTGCAACGTGTACAATTATCAATTAAATAAACATTTAATAAAATGAGGTGCTGACTTGGATTTTACGGGGTGTCACATCATCCCCTTGTTAGAAAGAATTTTGTCTCGAAATTCAGCTTGTGTTGCCAGTGTTTGTCTGTTCTGCGAACAGGTGTGGGTATTTCTGTTTCATCTGATCTTCACGCTCTCACGTGAATTCTGGTCTGCGTCGCGAATTTCATCGCACTTTCACTACTGGTATCTTGCTGAGCTTAAGCTTCTTGATTTCTTGGTCCATAATCTCCACCGGTTCCTCAACGAAGTTTAGTTGTTCGTCGATCTGTATCTCCTCAAGAGGAATGACAAGTGTTTCATCAGATAGACACTTATTGAGGTTTGATATGTGAAATACATTGTGTACACTGCTGAGCTCGTTTGGCAGGTTCAGCTCATAGGCCACGGGGCCTATTCGTTTGGTGATTTCAAAAGGTCCAATGTAACGAGGATTCAACTTACCTCGTTTGCCAAACCGAATGACTCCCTTCCAGGGCGAGACCTTGAGCAACACTCTGTCTCCCTCCTGGAATTCTAACGGTATGCGGCGTTTGTCAGCGTAGCTTTTCTGTCTGTCCCTAGCTGCCGCCATTCGCTTGCGTATTTGCACGACTTTCTCAGTTGTTTCGTGCACAAATTCAGGGCCAGTCAGCTGAATTTCCCCTACTTCTGTCCAGCAAACGGGTGATCGACACTTACATCCGTAAAGTGCTTCGAATGGTGCAGCTTGTATGCTTGTGTGGTAGCTGTTGTTATATGAGTACTCAACTAATGGCAGATAAGTTTCCCAGCTACTACCAAAGTCAATAACACATGCACGAAGCATGTCTTCTAGCGTTTGTATGGTCCGTTCACTTTGCCCATCAGTCTGTGGGTGGTAAGCCGTACTCATGTCAAATCTCGTGCCCAATTCCTTACGCAAGGACTTCCAGAAATGCGATGTGAATCGACTGTCGCGATCAGAGATGATCGAGATTGGCACCCCATGTCGAGTGACCACTTCTTTCAGATAAATCCGAGTGAGTTTATCTAATTTGTCAGTCTCCATGATGGGTAGAAAGTGTGCTGACTTTGTTAGTCGGTCTACGATAACCCAGATGGTATCGCGACCACTTGCCGTCTTAGGAAGTTTGGTGATGAAGTCCATGGAAATTTGCTCCCATTTCCACATTGGTATATTAGGTTGCTGAAGTAGACCTGATGGCTTCTGATACTCAACATTAACTTTTGAGAACGTTAAACACTTACCTACGTAAGTTGCTATTTCTGCCTTCATGTTCGGCCACCAATAGGTCATCTTCAGATCATGGTACATTTTTTCAGAGCCCGGATGTACAGAATACTGGCTCTTATGTCCTTCATCCATCACCACATTTCTCAATCCTCCGTGGTGTGGAATCCAGATTCGATCCATGAAGTAGTATGCTCTGTCCGTGAATTTGAAGTTACATGGGAAGTTCTAAGACACACATAAAGTAAAATTTGAGCATAATGTTTATGTATATACGTATAAATATGTGTTATGTTAATGATTGTTGGAGCAAACGTTAGTTGACATTGGGAGCTAAGCATAGGATCTAAGTCACAAGAGGTCAACGATGATTTTATGGTAATCTTATCTTTATTCATCCTATTTTAATGGACACGACATTTGTGTATTCTCATCTTCTTTTTACCTCAAATCCTATGAGAATCATGACTTCTTTGTCGTCGGGGTACGTTGGCTATCAATTTCAAATCATGTGAAGGCATTCGAGAATGTTTGTTTTATTCTACAGAAATCAAAATTCCTTTGTACTTCTTTATCGAATTCATATTTATAGCCACAGAAGTTTGATTATGACCATCAACTATGCATACTCCTCAACTAACACAAGGCTGCACGAGTGAGTGAAAAATCACGCTGACCTAGGAGAAACCAGGTGATGACATCAAAGTTATGCGACACACTCTACCTTTAGATTCAGATTATCATACGTGTAAACTTGAGGAACTCTTCACTTCATCGTTTCTCTTATCAACATTAGGTTAGTCACCTATAATAACCGATGACCATTGTAGTCTGTGATTACTATTTCTATCATCCTTAATAGTTCAACTTCGGTCTCTAAACTTTCGTCAACTGTTTATTCTGTTTGCGACTCTACTGAACACGCCTTTAACTTAACCATTCCCAATTCTTGATAGCTAACGTAGAAGTAGGGGAACGTCGATCGAACCCCTAATTCTAAACTAAATACAAACATCTTATATGAACAATTTAGAAATTCCTAAAGGAGATTTACCAGGTGAATATAATAGACGAAACATGAAGCAGGCAGGCTGGAAACATAAATTGAGAAGTTATGTTGTCAAGAGAAGAATGTGTTACTATTGATCATAAGAGTGATCAAGATATTTCTTTGATGGCAAGGTAAAAGGGAAGACGCGAAGGTCATGGATGAGATTGGGCGAGGCATCCTATTATTGTTTGAAGAACTTCATTGTTTTGACAAATGATACCTCCATACGCATGGACACACGACGATCAGTACCAGCTACCGAATTATAGCAAGGTGAAGGAAGGTAACTAACACCAAGAGGAAAAGACGATCTTCAAACCGTTAGAATCGATGATTATCAGAACAAGAAGAAATGAAAGAATAAATGGTGAAGAGTTTAATCTTAGATTAGAAGATTTTTTTAGTGCCAATAAATGTTTTGAGAAGCATTGAAGACCAACTGCAAGAAATGGTGTGTGCGTCATAGCATCAATGTGAATCTTCCGAACATGTGTGGTATGTTATAGGAAACTATTTAGTTGATAGCTAAGTATATACTAAAATATTTACAGTCAAATATGTTTGGCAAGGACACGATCGTAATATATCGAAACAGTGTTGGGCTGGCGGCTAATAAGGCAGGTAGCCTGACTCTACATATGCCCTATATATAAACTATGTTCGGTATATTGGGATAGTGTTAGTGCAAAACGTTATGACAAGTAGTAGAACAGTTAAGCACATTTAAACAAAATTTTAACAACTACAATAAGTCTCATGCGATACAACTTATAACTTCCAACAAGCCGAAGTCACGAGTATTTACAAGGACTCTAGTTGAATACCGACTACTCCATAGTGGAGGAAGAGACCTCCTGGAATTGAAGAGTTTGGGAACTTTGGAGATTTTGACCATTGGGTGCATCTACATCGGAATACACTCGTACAAAGACCATCAAGAGATATTGAATTGAATTAGCATGAAGGACAACTAATCTAGATTCTCACTGGAGGAAAATAGTTTCGTTACCAGGATTAAGCAGTATGGAAGGACTGCAAGGAAGTAAAGTAGGAGGATCAATCTCAAATAAGATAGAATGTGTTAAATTGTAAGAAGAAAGTTACAAGAAGGTAGCATAATAAGTTAAAAATCATTTGCGAAAAGTCAGCCTCAAGAGCATAACTATGAAAATCTTTGTCAGATTTTAAGGATAACCAGTGAAGATCACGTTCAAGCCTGATGCACCTTTTCATCACTTCAAGACGAAGAATAAATAAAATATATAAATCAAAAGTATTCATGACAAAGGGATACGTCGAAAATTTTATACAACAAGAAATTACTGGGCTATAACGTATTGGACGAAGTAGAACGGTTAGTAAAGGAGAAAGGAAATGAAATTGGCAACCAGTGTGATGACATAATGAAGTCGTAGTCATCTACATAATGCGAAGGAAGAAATATAGAACATTCTATTGATTACGCAAAACGAATAAATAATAGTCTATATGTTAATGAATAGATAGTATCATATATGAAAGTCATGTCCATTTGTTCGTCAAAAGTGGGCATATGCATAGACTTGCTAATGAGGATTCAATGACTCAATTTCTAAAATCAACCAAATAATGTTTTGGTTCAAGAAGTCACCAGTAGAGTAATCCGTGCTGAATGGTTACTTAAAGGGATTTATTGAAAGAGATCAAATTATAACCACTCTAGAACAAGGATACCCTCATCAGTTTCGTTTGTAATCATGATGTACGTCTTTTAAATACTCTATCCGTTTCTTTACATCACATACTATTAATGTTTCAAAAATTCCCGATATAATTTCATTCTGTTAGTAGCAATTGAAAGAACTAATCCTTGACTTTTCTTGGTGAGGACGAAAGCTTCCTTAAATCTCTTTGTGACAACCGGAAAATTTTTGTCTTGCAAACACTCTTGCTTCTCAAACACTACCAACAACAACCAAATTTCGAGACGAAATTTCTTTCAACAAGGGGATGATGTGACACCCGGCAATTTCAGGTAAATTGCAACTCTTACTTTCTTTACATTTCACATTCATACTTGTTGCATTTCATTTAATTATGTTTAATTAGATGAGTGAACACAAACGACTACGAAACGATAGTTCGAGGAACTATCGAATCGTACATTGCACATTGGTTTTGGAAACCAAGTGTGGCAAACACAAACACAAACACAATTGGATTGTGCAAATACATGTTGATTATGGTTAATCAAGCATGCAAATGGTTCGTACCAATGAACACGAACTATCAAAGATAATTCGAGGAATTATCGAAACACACACGAGTCTCACGAACGTTGGTGATCAAACTTATATGTTATTACATGATTATGTGCTAAACGTGCATTAGATGTTTAGGATAAACGTTAGGAATCAAGTACGAGCGAAATCGTATCAACGAAATCGAAAAACAAGAAATGGGACCCGTCGCGATACGCGACAACACCATCGCGAAAGGCTCCGCGGTACGCGACGAAAACCGGGAGTCGAGACTCTCGAATCTCATCGCGGTACGCGATGAAAACTTTTGATCGGCCTTCGCGGTACGCGAAGGCCATGCAGATCAAAATCTTCTATTTAATCAACCTCAAACCCATTTCACTCGGTTCCTTCACCAATTCTCCGAATTCCTTCGATCATTCTCGACCAAAACCACTGGAATCAAGCTTTCTAACCTACTGGAATCATCCTTAAAGACATTCTTGGTGATTGAAGGCCATAGAAGCGTCAAGGAAGCTTGGGAAACTCTCAAACGATAAGAAGGACGAAATCCAGCCACTTGAAGGAACTCCAGGAGCTGTTCAACCTCGAATCTTGTCATCTAAGGTAGTCTAAACGTTTTCCTAGTGTTAGATCGTACATGCAATGGGTTATAACCCACATGCAACTCCATTTAGTTATGGTGCTTGGATTTGTTGGTGATTTGTTGTGTAGATGTTGTAGATTTACTGATTTAGTGTTTAGATGTGTTAGATTTGAGTTTGATTGAGTTATTGGTCGATTTGGTAATGATTTGGTGCACTTGCCATAAAAGGAAACTTTTATGTTGCAAGTCTTGGATCTGTGATGATCTAGACATGTTAGGCATGTCTAGATGTTGTTAAATGTATATTGGAGTGTTTAGAAACACATTGGGATATTTGATTTTTGTCAAAAACATGGTTTTGTGTAAACTTACTATAAATGGAAACTTTTAAAAATCAAAAGAGGGCTTTTGATGTTTTAAGATGTTTTGATGAACTTTGATTGTTGAAACATGTTTAGAAATGATTTTTAACATATCTAGAAACTTCGTTTTGTAAAAACAAGCTTTTAAACGGATACTTTCCAAATAAGGAAACTTTATTTGGGTAAAACGGCATAAATGGTGATTTATGCTCAAACGACATGTTTTAAGAGTTTAAACGTGTTTTATAAACATATTGGAAGTCATTAGTTTTATGAAATGGGATTTCATAACCACACTTTCCTAAATTGGAAACTTTCTAAAAATGGTAACTTATGTGATTAGAGTCATAGGATGCATTTTGGTGTCTTATGTGCATCAAGGCACATAAACACAACAATCGTGTCACCAACGATTCGTTGAGTCTCACTAGTCAACACACGCACTCGGTTGAGCACACCGACACTTGCAGTTGTATGGATTACAACACACCACAAAACACATATACTCACACCTATATGGTTATAGGTGCATACTAGCAGGTGCTAGCTTTCGCAGACGCGAACCCACAATCACACCGGAACTGCTTAACAGGTGAGTTCACGGCCCCTTTTTACATTTTCTACCTTTGGGGGAGAAAACATTGCATACAACTGTTTTTGAACAACTTACACACTTTTGGTTATTTTTGTACATGCTAATATCGTATATGCATATGTGTGGCATTCATCCACAAAACTGATAAGTCCTCATTAAACACACATCGAACCGTTAATAGCGCGTTGCGCTTAGCGTGGTAATTCTGAATAGTACTATTTGGGCCTGACAAGCCCCACTGTTGCGAGCTGTATGGCCACCCCGACTGGAGGTCGGAACAGTGCATAATTGACCAAACAACATTTGCCATATCTTGGATGGATATGGTGGGAGGCAGCATGTTAGCTTCGGTTGCGAACCCGCATATGATATAACACATATTGACTAGCTATCAATTGATATTGCATTGTATTGAAAAGTAGACCTGCAACATTTACTTTAAACATTTTGATGTTTACTGCTGATTACAAACCTGTGCTCTCACCAACCTTTGTGTTGACCCTTTTACTCGCATGTTTTCTCAGGTAACTAAGGCACACGCACAAGGACTAGAATGCTAGGATGGAGTCCATGCATCTACTGTAGTGTCTTAGGCCATTTGATAATCTTTAAACTTTTGATTTTGTCACTTATGTATTGTCATACTACCTTAATCGCTTCCGCAACTATTGTTACTAGTCATTCTGAAAACTGTTTAAAATTAACGCTTCCGCAAACTATGAATGTTAAACTGTTTTGTTAACATATATACTTTATTTCAGCAACTCTGATTTTACCAAACTGTTTTATCCAATTTATTGGATGTACGTACGAAACCGGACATATAGGTCTCGCATGTTGTGTGACCGGAGACTGCGATCCTGAAAATCTGTTGCCGCTCGCGCCCCGAAAGGGACGGGATTTCTCGGGGTGCGACACTCTTTATGTCCGAATTCTTATATTCCAAACCAGGTGATCAGAAAGTTTGAAATATTCAAACAAGATAATGCCATCCTCACGAATGATGAATTGTTCTTTAATTATTATTTTAAAAAGCTTCGGAGGAAGTGATAATTGCTGCAGACACTTGAAATAATTTTGAATAAGATTCCGACACAAACAGTGAGTCAAAATCCTTTGCATATCTAAAGTTATCAATTCTAGTTGAAATATAATCCATCTATCTCTGTTAACTTGTCCCTTGGAATTCCATAATAACCTTAATTCAGGGATTCTTCGTCAACCTCTCGAATTTATCCATGAAGCAAATAGGCATCACGATTAAGCTCCCTAAGTCAAGATAACATCCTTAGTCTGAAGATTTCTCGGCACAAGTATTTCAATAAAAACCTTAGCTTCTCTTAGTAGTACAATCGTTATCTCATTGGAGCCTATTCTTTGCTATTCAAGGCGTATAGAATCAATAACTCCATTTGTATATAGTTAAGACATTAGTTGGATTCAACATAAAAAGTGATTTTTCCCTACTTATAATTACATTGTCGATAGCATCATGATTTTGTTTCTATCCTATCTAGAATATATCTGTTACACCTTAGTCCTTGATAATCTATACGTTAGACTTCGTTTACTTGAAATGGTTACTTTCACTCTATTAGTATTAGAAACAAGAGATATGTTTATCATCTAATAACTGTGTAGGCTCAGATAAGAAATCATAAATCTATAGTGTAAAAGAAAGTAACCAAGAATACAAGATTGATTTACATTGTGTACAATATTGTGCCAAATGTCATGTACAAATGAGATAATTATATTAATAATCGGGATGAATCATAAAATGAATAACATGTATGCTTGCTTGCTATGTTTATGTTGTAGGAAACATTGTATTAAGATACATAATCAAGGAACTTTGAACCTTGACATCTATTGGATATGAAACATTATGTTTGGAAACAAGATCATAATGATCGGGTTTTGGAAACTATTGATACATCGAATGCGTAATGAAACATGTGGGAAAAATAGAATGTAACTTGGTATCCTATGGAACATTTATAATGCAAATAAACTTTACTTATGTGAATTTTTATGTATGATAGCCTTATGAACGATTAAACTGCAATACACATAGGCTAACATTTCTTGTTAGGCTTTACTGCTTATAATAATCAGAATCTGTGTTAACATCTTATACAATAATAAGTAAAAGTGTATGCTTGTTAAGTTTAGGGGTAATCCCTTAGGATGGACTAGAACAAGGTGCTACTTAGAAAACGATAAACCAAATTATGTTTTTCAAGAAATGATGCACAAGAAATACCTTCAATTACATGATCATTGTTAACCGTAGTAATAGCTAATTTCGAGGACGAAATTCTTTTAAGTTGGGGAGACTGTAACAACTGTAAGAAAATCCCAACATGTCGCACCCCGGCCCTCCCGTCCCGGACGGGGGCGCGACGGCTGGCTGATCTTGCAGGATCGCAGTCTCCGGTCACACTGTTGCGAGACCTATATGTCTGGTTGCATACGTACATCCAATAACTTGGATTAAACAGTTTTGTAAAATCAGATTTGCGGAAGCAAAAGTTCAGGTTATCAAAACATACTTATGATTCATAAGTTGCGGAAGCATAAGATTAATCAGTTTTCAAAACGAAACAGAGTAGTAGTTTGCGGAAGCAATTTAAGTTGTTTAACAATACAATAAGTAACATAACAAAAAGATAACAAATGTTTAATAGTCTAAGACACATAAGCAGATGCATGCGACTCCAGCATAGCATCCTAATCCTTGTGCGCGTGCCTTAGTTACCTAAGAAAACATGCGAGTAAAAGGATCAACACAAAGGTTGGTGAGAGCACAGGTATTACATAAGCAGTAAACATCCAATGTTTAAAGTAAAAGTTGGGATTTACATATCATTACAATGCAGTATCGATTGATAGCTAGTCAATACATTTATATTATATGCGGGGTCGTACCGAAGCTTACAGTTGTGTTGGCCTCCCAGGCGCGATGGGTGGGGCTTGTCAGGCCCAAATAGTACTATTCAAGATTACCACGCTAGGCGCTACGTGCTACTAACGGTCCGTGGAGTATCGCGAGAACTTTTAGTTGTGATGTGGTCCACACATATACATATAGTGATAAAGCATGTCCATATGAAAATAAAATGAGTTGTTGTTCATAAAACAGTTTAGCATGCAATGTTTTCTCCCCCAAAAGTAGAAAAGTAAAAAGGGGCCGTGAACTCACCTGTTAAGCAGTTCCGGTTTGATTGTGGGTTCGCGCCTGCGAATGCTAGCACCTGCTAGTAAGCACCTATAACCATATAGGTGTGAGTATTTGTTTTGTGGTGTGTTGTATCCCATACAACTCCAAGTGTCGGTGTGCTCAACCGAGTGTGTGTGTGTTAACTACTGGGACTCGACGAATCGTTGGTGACACGATTGTTGTGTTTATGTGTCTTAATGTAAATAAGACACCAAAATGCATCCTATGACTCAACTCATATTGCTTTCACGAAATCAAGTTTTGAAAATCATAATGTTCTCGTTTCAGGAAACTTTCTATATTTAGAAAGTTTCTATTTTTGGAAAGTATAGTTATGAAATCCCATTTCATAAAACAAATCACTCTAGTATATTTTGTAAGAACATATGTAACACTTAAAATAGGTCTTTTGTGCATAAAGTACCATTTATGTCGTTTTGCGCAAATAAAGTTTTCTTATTCGGAAAGTATCCATTTAAAAGTTCGTTTTCACAAATCAAGGTTTCCACTATGTTTAGAAATCGTTTTTAAACATATTTCAAGAATCAAAGTTCATCAAATCATTCAAAGACATCAAAAGCCCTCTTTTGATTTACAAAAGTTTCCATAAATAGCAAGTTTATGCAAAACCATGTTTTTGACAAAATCAACATCCAAATGTGTTTCTAAACACTCCATTATGCATTTGACACCATCTAGACAGGTCTAACATGTCTAGATCATCACAAACCCAAGACTTGCACATAAAAGTTTCCTTTTATGGCAAGTTTGCCCAAATAATCACCAAATCAAACATAACTCAACCAAAATTCAAATGTAACATTCTTAGACTCTAAAATCAGTAATCTAAATCTAATAATACATCAAATCATCAACAAATTCATGCTCGATGGTCACATGGAGTTTCATGTGGGTTTTTACCCATTGCATGTGCGATCTATCAACTAATAAGCAAATAAAACTACCTTAGAGGTGTAGATTCGAGTTGTAGCAGAAGCAATACGTCCTGGAAATGGTTGGAGATGATTCCTCAACGTGTTGATGGCCTTCAAGAACTCCTTTGATGCTCCAATGTCTTCCAAATCACCAAGAATAGCTTCCAAGTGATTCCAGATGGTTTGAGTGTGGATTTCAGTGGGTTTGGGTCGGGATTAGGTGAAGAAGTTCAGTGAAATCGAAAGGAAACCGAATGAAATGAGTTTGGGGTTGATTATATAGAAATTTTGATTTGCATGGCCTTCGCGTACCGTGGAGGCCGATCAAAATCTTTTATCGCGTACCGTGATGGAATTCGGGAGTCCCGACTCCCGGTTTGATTCGCGTACCGCGAAGCCTTTCGCCATGTGGTCTTCGCGTATCGCGACGAGTCCTTTTTCATGATTTTCGATTTCGTCGATTAGATTCCGCTCGTACTTGATTCCTAACGCTTATCCTAAACATCTAATGCACGTTTAGCACATAATCATATAATAGCACATAGTTTGGTTGATCACCAACGTTCGTGAGACTCGTGTGTGATCGATAATTCCTTGAATTATCTTCGATAATTTGTGCTCGTGTCTTACGAAGTGTTTGCACGCATGATTAATCCTAATCAACGTGTAATTCACAATTCAATAATTCCCCGAATTATTGTTTTGTGCTAGTGTTGTGTTTGCCACACTTGGTTTCCAAAACCAATGTGCAATGTATGATTTGATAGTTCCCCGAACTATCGTTTCGCAGTTGATTGTGTTCAACTCATCTAATTAAACATAATTAAATGAAATGCAACAAGTATGAATGTGAAATGTAAAGAATGTAAGAGTCGCAATTTACCTGAAGTTGCCGGGTGTCACATCATCCCCTTGTTGAAAGAAATTTCGTCCCGAAATTTGATTATTGTTGGTAGTGTTTGAGTAGCAAGAGTGTTTGAGAAACAAAATATTCTTTTTGTCACATCATCCCCTTGTTGAAAGGAAATTTCGTCCCGAAATTTATTTGTTGTTGTCGGCGTTCGAAGTTGACTGTTTGAAGAGATGGGGATATTTGCGCATCATCTGATCTTCACGTTCCCACATGAATTCAGGTCCGCGTTTTGAGTTCCATCGGACCTTGACAATCCGAATCTTACTCTGTTTGAGTTGTTTGACCTCACGGTCCATGATTTTGACTGGTTCCTCTATGAACCGTAGCTGTTCATCCACCTGGATCTCATCCAGTGGAACTACAAGTGTCTCATCAGATAAGCACTTTTCAAGTTTGAGACGTGAAATACGTTGTGAACTCCGTCGAGTTCGGCTGGCAAGTTGAGTTGGTATGCCACTGGACCAATCCTCATCAGGATCTCGAAAGGTCCAATATACTGTGGGTTCAGTTTGCCTCGTTTGCCAAAACGAATGACGCCTTTCCATGGCGAAACTTTCAGAAGGACTTTGTCTCCTACCTGAAATTCCAAGGGCTTTCGGCGTTTGTCGGCATAGCTCTTTTGACGATCTCGAGCTGCTGCCATACGGTTTCTGATTTGCACGATTTTCTCCGTAGTTTCGTGTACAAGTTCCAGGCCAGTGAGCTGCCTGTCACCCACTTCCGCCCAACAGATGGGTGATCGGCATTTCCTGCCATAGAGTGCCTCAAAAGGCGCTACCTTGATGCTGGTGTGATAACTGTTGTTGTAGGAGAACTCCACTAACGGTAAGTGAGTTTCCCAGCTGTTGCCAAAGTCTACTACGCATGCCCGTAGCATATCTTTGAGTGTTTGTATAGTGCGTTCACTCTGACCGTCAATTTGTGGATGGTATGCTGTACTCATATCCAACCGCGTACCAAGCGACTTTTGCAATGATTTCCAGAAGTTAGAGGTGAATCTGGCGTCTCGATCCGAAATGATGGAGGTAGGCACTCCATGTCGCGAGACTACTTCCTTGACATAGATTTTGGTTAGCTTTTCCATTTTGTCATTTTCCTTGATCGCAAGGAAATGTGCTGACTTAGTCAGTCGGTCCATAATTACCCAGATAGTGTCACATCCACTTGGGGTTCGGGGTAATTTGGTGATGAAATCCATGGATATTTGTTCCCACTTCCACGTGGGTATCTTAGGTTGGGTGAGTAATCCAGAGGGTTTCTGGTACTCGACTTTGACTTTGGCGCAAGTCAAGCATTTGTTCACGTAGGTGGTGATATCTGCTTTCATGTGTGGCCACCAATAAAGGATCTTCAGATCATGATACATCTTATCAGATCCAGGGTGAATGGAATACCGAGACTTCTGAGCCTCGTCCATCACAAGATCTCGTAAGTTTCCGTGATGTGGAACCCAGACGTGTTCCATGAAATAGTGCAAACCATCAGCTTCCATTCCCCTTAGTGATTCTGCCGCTAGGTTTTCTGCTTTAAGTGCCTCCACTTGGGCAATACGTATGTGGTCAGGGAGATTAGGATGATAGTAAGCTGCAAGGCTCGTACTCTCTTGGGTTTCGAGGTAATTTTCCGACTTAGGGCGTCGGCCACAACGTTGGCCTTCCCCGGGTGATACTTGATAGCACACTCATAGTCATTTAAGAGTTCCTGCCAGCGACGTTGTCGCATATTCAGTTCCTTCTGCTCGAATATGTGTTGGAGACTCTTATGATCAGTGTATATCGTACACTTCGTACCATACAGGTAGTGTCTCCAGATCTTGAGTGCGAATACCACGGCTCCAAGTTCCAAGTCGTGAGTGATGTAATTCTTCACGTGGACATTCAGTTGTCAAGAAGCATATGCGATCACCTTCTCTCGCTGCATCAGCACACAGCCGAGTCCTTGTATTGAGACATCGCAATATACTACGAAGTCATCCGTTCCATCAGGAAGGGATAAGATAGGTGCAATACAGAGCTTCTGCTTGAGAAGTTGGAATGCAGATTCTTGTTTGTCAGTCCAGAGATATTTCTTGTCCTTATGGGTGAGAGCTGTGAGTGGTTGGGCTATCTTCGAAAATCTTTCAATAAATCGTCGATAATAGCCTGCCAAGCCTAGGAATTGTCGCACCTCAGTTGGTGTCTTCGGTGCTTCCCAGTTCTTGATCGCCTCTATCTTGGATTTATCCACATAAATCCCTTGTTCATTTACAACATGACCCAAGAATTGGACTTCTCGAATCCAAAAGTCGCATTTGGAGAGTTTAGCGTACAGCTTTTCTTGTCGCAACAGTTCAAGAGCTAATTGGAGATGCTCTTTGTGTTCCTCCTGGGTTTTGGAGTAGATGAGAATATCATCTATAAAGACAATGATAAACTTATCAAGGTAAGGTTTGCACACTCTATTCATGAGATCCATGAACACCGCGGGTGCGTTAGTAAGCCCAAATGGCATGACCAAAAACTCGTAATGGCCATACCGAGTGTGAAAAGCAGTCTTGGGAATATCTTCCACTTGAATCCGTAGCTGATGATACCCATATCGCAGATCGATCTTAGAGTAGTAACTTGACCCTTGCAGTTGATCGAACAGATCGTCGATACGTGGTAAGGGGTAACGGTTCTTGATTGTCACCTTGTTCAGCTCACGGTAGTCAATGCACATCCGAAATGTGCCATCCTTCTTCTTCACGAACAGTACTGGAGCTCCCCAAGGTGAGAAGTTCGGTCTAATGAAACCCTTGTCCAGCAACTGTTGAAGTTGACTGGACAGTTCCTGCATCTCCGAAGGTGCAAGTCGATAAGGTGATCGTGCAATAGGTGCTGCTCCTGGCGCGACGTCTATGCGGAACTCCACTTGTCGAGGTGGCGGTAGTCCTGTAGATCCTCAGGGAATACGTCGGGATAGTCGCATACGACTGGGATGTCTTCTATTTTCTTCTCTTCTTCAGTCTCATCGGTGATTAGTGCTAGAATGGTTGTGTATCCCTTTCGTAGGCATTTGTGGGCTTTCATGCATGAGATGATGCTCAGTGGAGTGTCGCTCCTTTCACCATTGATGTCTAGAGTTTCTCCACCAGGGAGAGGTATGCGCACAATCTTGTCGTGGCAAATGATTTCAGCTTGGTTTTCAGAAAACCAATCCATGCCCACTACGACATCAAAATTGCCTATTGTAACTGGCATGAGGTCAATCTTAAACTTATGGCCTGCTAGCTCTAATGTGCATTCTTTCAGAATGTGCTTAGTCACAATTAATTTACCATCAGCTAGCTCTACTATGTATTCAATCTCTAAGGGGGTTGTGGTTATGGCCAGTATCTCACTAAAATCCTTTGGTATAAAGCTTCTCTTAGCACCAGTATCAAACAATACAGAAGCATATTTATCGTTTAAGAGATACGTACCAGTTGCAAGGTTGGGATCGTTTCTGGCCTCCTTAGCCCCGATCACGAAGCCTCATCCCTTCGGACAGTTGTTGTTCCCGTTATTGTTGTTCTTCATATGCGGGCAATCTCTCTTGAAGTGCCCTGGCTTTCCACATTCAAAGCAGACCTTCGGTGCTTTAAGTTGTTGTTGTGGCTGTGGGGTCTTTGCCAGTATCTCGCCTCTACAATCCTTGGCGAGATGTCCTCCTTTGCTACACCGTTGGCATCGGATAGAGCCGCATTGTCCCAAGGCATGACGTAAGTTGCATTTGTTGCACTTAGGGTGTTTGCCTGCATAGGTTCCTGTGGTTTGAGTGGTTGGGATGGGTGGTGCATAAGCTTGGGGTGACCCAAACTTATGTTGTTGTGGTGGTGATTGGAGAGTGGAAGTTTTGTTATGGGTGTTGTCCTATTTCCATTTGTTGTCAGCAGGTTTGGTTATAGCACCACGGGGTGGTAAGAGTCCCTGTGCAACTGCCGAATCAGTGAGCTTGTGGGCCAGTCGCACGGCTTGTTGCATGGTGATGGGGTCAGCAGATAGTACCATGCCCTGAATTTGAGGTGGTAGTCCCTCAATATACTTCTCTATATGTTTGAAGGGTGGGGTCGCCATTTCCGGGCACAGGTTTGCCAGCTCATACGACCGGGCAGTGTATGCCTCAACCTCGGAACGAATCATCTTGTGGTTCCAGAACTCAGTCTCAAGCTTCTGTACTACACCGCGAGGACAGTATTCACGGTTCAACATTCTCCTAAAGTCATCCCAAGGTAGGGCGTTGGCTGCATCGAGCCCTTGGTTCTGTACATTGGCATTCCACCATGTGAGGGCAGCTCCCTCAAAAGTTCCAGCAGCGAACTTGACTCGGTCTTCGTTCCTGCAATTACTCATAGCAAAGGCTGATTTTGCCTTTTCGATCGAACGTAACAGTCCGACGGCACCCTCTATGCCACTGAAAGAGTGGGGTTTGCTTTCCAGAAACATCTTGAATGGGCAGAGTGGAGGGTTGAGATTTGCTCCTGTCATAGGGAATGAAAGGAAATGAATTTAGATTCCGATAAACGTGTTGTAATATAATCGAGTGATCATTGCGCAAAGTGAATTTAAGATGAGAGTTGTCACCCTGATTCAGTAGGTTTTGGTTGCGGGTAGCCTCCCGTGTAGCAAGTGCCTCTTCAACTCGTTCGTTGATGAGTGCATTCAGTTCAGCGGGTGTCAAGCTGATGTTTCCACGTCCTCCACGTCTTCCAGCCATGATCTTCATAGCGAAAATAAGTGTTAGTGTTTGTCTAATGACTAATGTCGTGTGTGCGGTAGGTATTGTAATAAACATGTAGAGCTATTGGCTCCTCCCCGTCAAGTGCAATCACATGCGGTGACGATGGGGACGTCATATCTATCATGTGTGTAATAAGTGTGTGTACAATCATGTATGCAAGTATCACAATACTAAGCACTATGTTTCGTGTGGAGACTAGTGGTTATAGACTAAGTTCACTAAATACAAACCTAATTCGCAATAACCGGAGTCTCTGATACCAATCTGTCGCACCCCGGCCCTCCCGTCCAGGATGGGGGCGCGACGGCTGGCTGATCTTCGGTTTCAACAAGTTGAAAGCACATTCATGTTTCTCTCCCCAATCGAACTTCTTGTCATTGTGAGTTAGGGAAGTCAATGATTGAGCTATTTTCGAAAATCCCTCGATGAATCGTCGGTAGTATCCTGCCAACCCTAGGAACTTCGCACCTTAGTCGGAGTCTTTGGTGCTTCCCAGTTCTTAATGGCTTCAATCTTTGCTGGGTCTACGTGTATTCCCTTTTCATTGACAACATGTCCAAGGAATTGGACTTCGCGAATCCAAAAATCACATTTGGAAAACTTCGCATATAGTTGTTCGTTCTTTAGTAATTCCAATACAAGCCTTAATTAGATGTTCAGCATGTTCCTCTTGATTCTTAGAGTAGATCAAGATATCGTCAATGAACACTATTATGAATTTGTCGAGATATGGCTTGCACACCCTATTCATGAGGTCCATGAATACCGCTGGTGCGTTGGCCAATCCGAAGGGCATGACCAAAAATTCGTAGTGTCCGTATCGGGTTCTAAAGGCAGTCTTAGGAATATCGTCTTCTTGTATCCTTAGTTGATGGTAACCCAATCTTAAATCGATCTTCGAATAGTAGCTTGACCCTTGCAACTGGTCAAACAGGTCGTCTATTCGGGGTAACGGGTATCAATTCTTGATCGTCACCTTGTTCAGTTCTCTATAGTCGATACACATACGAAATGAATCCCTTGTCTAACAGCTCCTGCAATTGGTTAGACAGTTCTTGCATTTCCGTCGTTGCTAATCGGTATGGTGCTTTGGCAATTGATGCTACTCCAGGAGTCAGGTCTATCTAGAACTCGATTTTTCGTTTCGGTGGAAGTCCAGGTAAGTCCTCGGGAAATACTTCAGGAAAGTCGCGGACTACAGCGATGTCCTCGATCTTCTTCTTCTGCTTTGGTTGTTCGGTGAGAAGGGCTAGTATTGCAGAGTATCCTTTCTGTGCTTGCCTTCATACAAGTTATGATATTCAAGGGTATCCCTCGTCTTTCTCCCTGAATTTAGATCTGTTCTCCGCTCGGTAGCGTCACTCGTACGATCTTCTCGTTGTATACGATCTCAGCTTGGTTTGCAGATAGCCAGTGCATTCCAACGACCACATTAAAGCTCCCGAGGGTTACCGGTATAAATTCGATTTCGAGTTCGTGATCCACCAAGACCATGACGCATCCTCGAAAGATGTGTTGTGTTTCAATCAGTTTGCCGTCAGCTAACTCTACGGTATACTTATAGTCTAGTGGTGATGGGGTAAGATCAAGTAATTTGCTAAATTCAATAGATATGAAGCTCCTATCAGCACCGGTATCAAATAATATACTAGCATAAACATTATTTAAAAGAAACGTACCGTCACTATGTTAGGGTCATCCTTGGCTTCCCTTGAGCCTATCACAAAAGCTCGGCCCTTGACCGCACCTCCTCCGGCCTTCTTCAACTGTGGGCAATCTCTCCGCATGTGCCCCGGCTTTCCACATTCATAACACCCCTTGAGAGTGTTCTAGTTGTTCTTGTTCAGGTTGTGGTTGGGGTTGTTTTTGTTGGGTAGCTTTGTCCTGCAATCCTTGGCCATATGGCCATGTCGCCCGCACTTTAGGCAACAGTATCTCTCACATTACCCAAAGTAATGGTATGAGCATCGGTTACACAGTGGGTATTTTCCCTGATATACACCCTTCCCCTTATCATCGGGTTGGGTAGCAGTGAAGGCTCTTGCTAGTGCTGATCTTGGTTGTTGTTGGTGCGATGAGTGAGTCTGGTGATGGTTGGGTTCCCACTTACGCTTGTGGTTGTCTTGGGGCTTCAGATGTTCACCCCGCTTAGGTAGCTTTCCTTGTGCCACAGCCTGGTCTGTGAGTTTGTGTGCTAGCCAGATGGTAGGTTGGATCTGGGTCGGATCAGAAGCTGTGACCATGCTCTGAATTTGCTCGGGCAGTCCGCTGATGAACTGCTCAATCTTTTTATACTTCGGGGTCACCATTCCCGGGCACAATTTACACAGTTCGTGGAACCGTGTGCACTATTGTTCAATTTCTGATCCCACCATCTTGTGGATCTAGAACTCCTCTTCCAGCTTCTTGATCTCGTTCCTGGGGTAGTATTCTTCGTGGAGCATTTTGGTAAACTCCTCCCAGCTGATGGAGTTTGCAGCTTCCAGCCCTAAGGTCTGGACATGAGAGTTCCACCATGTGAGGGCAGGTCCCTCCAGTTTCCCAGTGGCATATTTTACTCGGTTCTCCTCAGAACAGTCAGACATGGAGAACACCGACTCCACTTTCTCGATCCGTCGGAGCAGTCCCACTGCTCCTTCAGTTCCCTTAAAGTTGTGTGGGTGACAACTCAAGAATGCTTTAAATGAGCATCCCTTGTTGGTGCTTCCGTGAGATCCTGTTTGTCAGTAACCAATGTTGTGTGTTAGTGATGATGTTAACTACACTATGTCAGTCGGGTTAAGCAAGTGTCAGTACCGTTGTTAGTTCCCCTAGTCTCACTATGCTGTCGACTTGCCTCATACTCAGCAATCGCCTTGTAGATGCGGCGATCAACCATCATCTTGATGGTTGCCGCACCGATTGTTCGCTTGGGATGGTGGGTATGCGTTCCTCTTCTAGTCATGATTGGTTTCTATACGGAAGGGATATAGTGTTAGTCATCATGGGTTAGAGTGTTAGTCAGCAGTTATGTTAGATGTCATGTTAGCAAGCAACCATAGTCAAAATATAAAGTAAATAAGACAAAATATCATTCCATTTGAAGTACAATGATTTTCAAAACAGAACATAATACAAAAAGTAAAATACTGAAATAGAAATATCTAACTAATCCAAAGCTATGGTGGAGTGTGAGTCTCCACTCTGCTGGACCGTCATCTTGGTCCTCCTTAGGATCCTCGTCGGGGTCCTCGTCGGGGTCCTCATCAAAGTCTCCTTCCTCTAGGTCCTCGGCCTCGAACTGAGGCTCCTGCTCCTGCTCAGGCTCCACGATAAGCTGCTCGGCCCAAGCGTTCTGGAGTATCGCCTGGTTCTCCTCAGTCGCGACCTTCACCGCAGCAATCTCTCCCTGTCGCTCCTCTAGTTGCGTTGTTCGGTTCTGGAGCGCTGCAATCTCATCCGCTACTTGCTCCTGCAAGTAGTTCACCTGTCCTCGGAGGTGTTGGTTCTCCTCTCGGAGAGCCCTGACCTCCTCATCCCGCTCGTGCGACCTACGGGCCTCCCAAGCTGTTCAAGCAACGTTACTTAAATTTATAACACTCACAAAATATATGATAGTTTAGGTAAAAATACAAATAATAATGCATCTTCATCTTCATTAAAACTAGAAAAATAAACCTAATCAAAATACATGCATGTGAATTACGACTTGGTTTTTGTTACTTTATGCCTTTTAGTAAAAAAATTAACTCCATAAATTATATTCTTTATAATTGTTGGTCTCAAGCTCAGAGGACAAAAGAAGAGGGTTTTCGAACGTTAAAAAGTACATTATCAGTTACAAAGCATATTATCATCTTCTAAATGTTATTTTTGCAGGTTAAATTGATTGGTGTAGGAAATATGACAAGCAATTTTTGGACCAGATCTATTTCCCTAGCACAACTATGAACTTTTTTTGCCAAAAGACCTTTTTTTTGTTTCGGCCTCCACAATGATAGAGCTAGCCTTGCTCACGTCCTATTACACACAGTCTAACTGTGAACTATTGGTTAACTCGTTGACTCTAAGACTATCCACAGCGGTCACCCTACTGAAAACCCTTCCCCACTGAAATTTCCTGCCACATCATCACCTCACTGAAAACCTTTAACACTGACAATGGTCACCTCACTGAAAACCCTTCCCCACTATTCCACATCATCAACATTATTTAAATTTAATTGATTTATTTAATTTTTTTGTTGCAAACTAAAAATAAAAACTTTAGGATTTAATTAAACCATTCAAATAAAAATACAAATAAAATAAAAGTTACATTGCAAACTTAAATAAAATAAACCATAGAAAAAAAACTAACAATTCAAATAAAAATAAAATTTAACGATATTTATCAAAGAGCTTCTTTTTCAATTTTTTCATTATTTCACGTTCTTCGTCGTCGAGTTCTTCGGGAGGCAAAGACTCCATTGCTCTGAGGTCGGCTCGGAGAGTCTTCTCTTCTTGAATTTGAAGCTTCTTTTCGTGCATTTTTTTCCTATCTTCGTCTTTTTGTTTCTGAAAGGTTGTGAAAGCTTGGAGTTGCTCAGCGAGATCGGTTGTTGTCGGGTTAGAGGAGACGGTTTGATGACTCGAAGAGAAAGCCCGTTTTATTGTATCTCGACCTTTCGGTCTAACCGGTTCCGAGGGGTGTCGAACTCGGCTTCTTCTTCGTCATCCTCGAGGTTAACCGTGTAATTTGTATGTGCGGTCGAACCCTCCGGTGAATACTCGTTCGATTCGGAGTTTTTGGTTATTTTTGAAGAACCTTGGACCTCGTTACCTTCTTGGCAAAGAACACGGAATTTTGGCGAGTTTTTTATCGCCACCCAAACGTGGTAGTGGTTAAACGTTTGGCCGTTACTCTTTAGTTGGTATTCTTTTTCGGCCCATTTCAACACGTTCTAGTCGCTCATCCCGCTTTTCCGGTTGTTGGCGCAGTTGCTATAGATCCCACTAAACTTTGTTAACTTGGTGCACATATCCTTCCACTTTGAATTTAATTGATGATATGTGCGGTATTCGGCATCGAAGCCCATCATATTGTGCCAAGTAACGGTGACTTTTTTCAAAAAATTTTCGCGTTTTTGCGAATTACCTACAAACAAAAATAATAAACCAAAAGTAAGTAAAAAAATTTATACCCTTTAAAAAAGTAAATAACAAAACTAAGTAAAATAGTTTTTACCTTTGGTTTTGTTCTCGGATTCGTCCATGTAGCATTTTCCGTGAGCGGTTTCTTCATCGTGAGTCCATTGTTTCGGTGCCATTGGACCACTACTAGGCCCTGTTCCGGCCGGCTGTTTGTTTTTCTTACCCTTTTTATTGCGTTTTTGAGTGTCTTGTGTCTTCGGCACGACTTCGTTATCAGGTTGATTCGGTGACACAAAATCAGATTCGAAGCGAGGTTGAGAAATGCTTTGGGAGTAGGGATCAAAACCGGGTTGGAAGTTTGGTGGTGGTTGGAAGTTTGGTGGATGTTGTTGAAAGTGTTGGTTGGATATTCGGGTTTTGTTGTAGTTGAACCAATAAATTTCTAAGCGATTCAGGATCGTATGAGAACGGGTTGAATTCGGGATTGGGATTGTTAGGCCTTGGATTCATGTTTTTAATTTTTTTTTAAAAAAATATAGAGAGAAAGATGAAAGATGAAGAGATTTAGGTGGTTTTTTGGGTAAAAAGGTTGAGTATTTATTTGGTTTTTTAAATTTTTTTTTATGAAAATGCCGTTGGTAAACGGCTAGATTACTTGGGCCAATCACAAGCCACCATTTCAAGCAGGGAGCGGGGGCTATGGGAGGGAATTGGGCGGTATGTGTACTTTCACCTTATACTATGTGTACATACGTGAGTTTAAACAGTACTTGTATTAACAGAATCCTAAATACAAGAAATCGTTGTACGTATTTTTGTATAAACTTAAATACATTAAGTACAACGTACATTTGAAACATTAGTTGTGTTTATTAAGTGAAAACTTAATTACAGTTAACACAACAAATCATGAGAAACAGCGGTATTCAAACAATATTCAGAAACATATCGGTTGCGATCTGATGTCCACAGATGACAGGAATCAGATGACCGACAAGTCAGTACGAAAACAATGTGAAATCATGAAGTATAGTTGAGTCCGACAGTGAGGAAACACAATAAAAACGTAAATGCAGTGTTATTTCAGAATGACGAACTCACAGTGTGTTTGCGTGAGTGACGACTCACACAAACATATCTGTGAGTTTAGAATTCTAAAATAATGACTGAAAAGTAGAAAACAAAAGTCAGAAAGCAAAACCATCGTCGTATTCGTTCGGGTGACGATTCGAACGAATTACGCGCGTAGGTTACGCGATCTGACGAAACGAAAACGAAAACACGTCACGAGCGAAAATAATTTAATAAAATCAAATAAATAACATTTTACAATTTTGAAACTCATCAAAATAATTAAATTAAATCCTTTTATTTAAAACCATTTAAATTACGCGTAATTTTCCGGAAACGTAACGAAAACGCAAACCGAGCAACGAAAGCGAACCCGAACACCCTCGGAGTATAAAAACCCAAGAATGAGAGTTTTCTCTCATTTCTATCACCCTCAACCTCTCTCTAAACCCAAAACCCGGCTAACACCATTTTTAGGGTTTTCTCAACTTCAAACCTCCATAACTTCTTCATTTCTTCACCAAATCACCCCATTCTTGAACCTACTTGAAGCCCTTGACATCCTCTACACGAAAGTACAACAGATCGGAGGTGAAACCCACTCAAAATCGAGGTATGCGGCTGCAAAGATTTCGAAAACTAGGGTTTCTTCCACTTTCTTGTTAAACTTTTAGCCTACTCGGTTCTATGGCCTTCTTGACCGGATCTCACATGATACAAGTTCACCCTAACACTTGCCTTCTCCATGGCTGAGGCAAAGAAACCGGTTATAACCATCTGGGTGCGACGGCAGTAAGGATGGCCGAATGGCTCTAGGGTCGAATGGCCCTTATCCATTCGGCAGTTATCCTCATTCGACCCTGGGCTCACTCGAGCCTTCTCATTCGCTGGTCAACACCTCTCATTCGCCATGGTCACATTCGGAGGTTCCCACTTCATTCGGCCAAAACACCCTTCATTCGACAGACACCATGCGCCACTCATCCTTTCATCCCTATTCGGCAGCCTGGATGCCCACACAGTTCATCATGGTGTGACCTACACACAACCACATGTACGCTAAAGCCCACACCAGATTTGGCCCAACAGGCCTGTTTCTGCCCATCAGATCTTGTTCGGCCCAAGGCCTGCTGCTTTAGGCCCAACATCATCACCCAGCCCACCAGTTGGTCCATTTATGCAGCCCCACTTTACTGTTATGGCCCAACAACCCTTCATTTTGGCCCATGGTCTTTTATGGAGGCCCAGGTCACTTGGCCCACATTACCTTTCAGCCCACACAACCATCTAGAGCTGTTAACAATCCAGTTGGCCCACACATGGAATGGATTAGGCCACTAGTAGGCCCACATCACCCCTCCAGGCCCAATACCTCTACAACTGGTCCATTGATTCTTGGAAGGCCCAACAGAAAGTGGGTGGCCCAAGGCCCACAGTTTATGGCTCAAGGCCCACTGCTTTTAGCCCAAGGCCAAGATTCTAGCCAATAACCCAACTTTTAGGCCCGCATTGGTTTCAGCCCATGTAAGCAAGGCCCAGCTTGGCCCATGAACTCTTTTGGCAAAGGCCTGAGACAAAACCCATAGGGCCCAGCAAAATCAGCCCGAGGCCCACAGAAACTAATTCAAGGCCTATTTTGAGGCCCTTGTCTTCATTTTTGGAGCCACTTTACCATTTACTGGGTCAATAGCCTATTTCTGGCCCAATCTTGATTCCTACAGCGCATTTTGACATTAGGCCCAACAAATATTGCCTGGGCCCACATTTGGCCCAACAACCTCTTTAGTGGCCCAATAAAGGCCCACAAAGCCACTTGAACTCTAGCCTTTGTAACCTTTGGCAAGGCCCTTGTAATTCAACACCACATATCATTGGCCCAACTTAATTTGTTTGGCCCATATGACTAAATAACTACTATAACTCTGTAATTCGACACTAATATGTGGTAATATTCATGATAACCAAGGAATTACTACCAAAACGGCAACTTTTACAACAAAGTTTTGTAACACTTATAACATGGCCTTCATGAAACCACCATTGGTCTTTAATACAAACTAGATGAGACAAGAATAAATCAAGGAAAGTCTATGGATTACAAGAACCAATAACAAATAAAGATGGGCCAACAGAGACCGAAGACTTTGAGTGTTGGCCAAAGCTTATGGCTAACACATACATACACATAAAATTCCTATAATTCATACTAATAAGTTATAAACATCGTGAAATCAATACAGGATCGTGAAAATACACCCAAGTACAATCAAGAGCGCGTACATTCTTGTTTAAGCTAAGTCAAACACAATTACTACAAGGTGAGTTCATATGCCCTTTTTACTTTAAACCTTTACTGATTTTAACTCTCGGGGCTGAGAAACATGTTTGCTTTTATTTATTTAAAAGTTTGCTTAACATGTTATTTATACTTTGATTTGATAATATTAAATTGCTTATTATCATATATCATTGTATGCATGCTTGTATGATTATGAGATAACAGGGAAACTCAGATGATTATGATAAGATAAATTCTTAATCATCAACACATTATAATAACTTAGTTATAAGATTATAACTTATAACACTTAGTTATTTCCACATGAACAGATACTTAATCAATTTACACTTAATTACATAATGAGGCTTTGGGAACACATGGATTCAGTAAATGATGATCATGATAACGTAACTTCATGGGATTCTTATCATTTACAGTAAATGATGATCATGATAACGTAACTTCATGGGATTCTTATCATTTACACCTAATTAACATAATGTAATAAGACAAGTTCTTATTCGACTTTGTTAAGTACACGAGAACAATCCCACACGGATACTTTGGGATCACATGGATTCAGTAAATGATGATCATGATAACGTAACTTCATGGGATTCTTATCATTTACAGTAAATGATGATCATGATAACGTAACTTCATGGGATTCTTATCATTTACACATAATTAACATAATGTAATAAGACAAGTTCTTATTCGACTTTGTTAAGTACACGAGAACAATCCCACACGGATACTTTGGGATCACATGGAATTCAGTAAATGATGATCATGATAACGTAACTTCATGGGATTCTTATCATTTACACCTGATTATCATAACGAAATAAGACAAGTTCTTATTCAACTTTGTTAATCACATGAGGACAATCCCACACGGAAACTTTGGGATCACATGGCGGGATAGGAGAGAATGGAATGCATTTTAATCTGATTACGTGAGGATTAAAATGGATTCCATTCGGATTCTATACGCTACATTTGGAGACATATGATGAACAGTTAACTAATACTTTTAATTAAATTAAAAGTGTAACATAAAAGTTAACCTCACAAGTAATAGAATAATACAAGGATCAGATTTAAATAATCTAAATTCCTTAATTCAACGAGGGTTTATCAATACTTCGGTTTGATGACTAAACCCCTCTTACTATATTATTATTCTACATATGATTACACAGCGGACAATTCGGATAGTTGGGAAATGGATATCTTTAGTTGTATCGCAAGTGGTGTGGAACTTGGTTGAGTATGTGGTGGGATAGCGTCTGGGCTTGACCCTTTCGTGATTCCCTATATATAAGCATACTTAGTTAGGTGATATACTACTTGTACATATAACTAAGGAGAGGCCATTGGGTGGAACAGGTGAAACAAGTATACAAGCAACAGATATAACATTGTGAATGTGTGCATGATCAGTTCAATGGTTTTCAATTTACTTACTTATGAACTCACCAACCTAGTGTTGACTTTGTTTAAATTACATGTTTTCTCAGGTGACGAACATGTGTAGATACTAGATGCAAATGATAAGCTAGTGGACTCATAGAAGACCTAGCTTTCTTTTGATTGCATACTTTTGATATGACAGAACATTGAATCACTTTTGTATATCTTGTACAGATCAAGATATAAACTCATTGATTCTTTTTGATTAGATTTACTTAGTTAAATTATGATGTACAATGTAATTTAACTTTGTAATTTTATTTCATGTCATGATTAACATTTCTCATTTATATCTCATGTGCTATGTAAACAATCTGATCATTTGATTATCAACTCAATGATATCGCGCCCCGGGAACATTCCGCCCGACGGGAAAACACGATCCGTTCCCGCCGGCCCGGGGTGTGACAGATTGGTATCAGAGCCATGGTTATAGAGAAATATAGGTCATATTACTTTAACGGTTTGGCCTAGACTATAACCTAGGGACCCTCATATAGAGATCATGTGACTTAGGATTCTACTTGCATATGTCTTCTACTTCTGATCACTACACTAACCGATTTCTTTCGGTTATGATCAGAATGCCGCCAAGAAGACAACCACCTCTATTACCATTGACTCAAGGCTCTGCTCCTCACTCATCTACGCCGACACCACCTGATTCTCCTCCACCTCCACCTCCTCCTCCGCCACCACCGGCGTATCAGCTGGATCCCGCTACCATTGCACTGGCCACTCTGTTGACCAGTCAGCTGAGGGAGGTAATCCCAGACATGATGAACCGAATCAACACCAACAACAGCAACAACGTTGCCAACTCATCAGGAGAAGGCAGCGGTAACACCAGACAGAGTCAGGACTATGCCTACAAGAACTTTGTAGGTTGCAAGCCACCCAGTTTTAGTGGCAGTGAGGGTGCAGTCGGACTGATCCAGTGGATCGAGAAGATGGAGGCTACCCTCGACATCAGTGGCTGTCCTGAACAGAATAGAGTTAAGTATGCTGCGGGATCATTTAGCAAGCGAGCGTTAACCTGGTGGAACGCTCAGGTGTCAGTCAGAGGTCGGGATGAGGCTCAGGCTATGCCGTGGAGTGAATTCAAGGCCATGCTGCGGGCAGAGTTTTGCCCGAGAAATGAACTAAAGAAGGTTGAGACTGAACTGCTCAACCTGGAGATGATTGGTGCTGGGCATCTGGCCTATACCACCAGATTTCATGAGTTAGCTACTCTGGCACCTGATGTGGTGCCAACACTTGAGAAGAGGATAGAACGGTATGTTGGTGGATTACCGCCCAGTATCCGAGGTCATGTGATTTCTGCTCACCCTACCACCATGGAATTAGCTGTTACACTGTCAGCATCCCTGACAGATATGATGGTTGCCTCTGGGGCATTCAAGAAGGAGGCTGAAACAGCCAAAGCTGGAACTTCCAAGAAGTCGGATAAACGTCCGGCTAAGAAACAAAAGGTGGCCAGAAACTTTGCTGCCACTACTCAAGCTCCAATGCGTAACCAGCCACAACCATTGGAGATCAGGAAGCCATACACTGGCACTGCACCTTTGTGCAACTCGTGTCAGTTTCATCATCTACCAAATGTCCCGTCCAGACACTGCACCAACTGTGGGAGATTTGGTCACACAGCAAATTACTGCAGGAGTCCGAGGACTCAGAACAGAAACAACAATGCAGCTACTGCTGCTGCTGCTGCAGATCCTAGGTCTTGCTACAACTGTGGCGAACCAGGACATTTCTCTCGGGATTGTCCCAAGAGGAATCAACAAGGGGCTCAAGCACCGCGAGGAAGAGCCTTTCAAATAGGAGCTGCTGCTGCTCTACAGGACCCGAATGTCATTACGGGTACATTTCTCTTATCTGACTTTTATGCATCCATATTATTTGACACTGGTGCGGATCAGAGTTTCATTTCATCCGATTTTGCATGCCATCTTAATTATGATAAGGAATTGTTAGACTCCCCTTACACTATTGAGATAGCAAACGGCAAACAGATTACAGTTGACACAGTACTTAGGAATTGCCCACTAACACTTGGTGATCATACATTTTCCATCGACTTGATACCGATGGAGCTGGGCAGTTTCGACGTTATCATCGGAATGGATTGGCTATCTCTTAACCGAGTTGAGTTCATCTGTTCCGATAAACTATTACGCATTCCTATGGAGAACAATGAAGTCTTGGAGATTCGTGGAGACCAAGCGAAACGCAGTGTCAAGATAATTTCGTGCATGAAAGCTCGCAAGTGCTTACGGAAACAATGTGTTGCATTTCTAGCCCATGTGATTCAGAAAGACAAGAAAGCAATCAAGATTCAAGATGTGCCAGTTGTGAGAGATTTTGCAGAAGTATTTCCGGATGACTTACCGGGACTGCCACCCGAGAGATCGGTACAGTTCCGAATCGATTTGATTCCGGGAACAACTCCTGTAGCCAAGTCTCCCTACAGACTCGCACCATCGGAGATGCAAGAGTTGTCTAACCAATTGCAAGAACTTCTCGATAAAGGATTCATCCGACCGAGCTTTTCCCCGTGGGGAGCTCCGGTTCTTTTTGTCAAAAAGAAGGATGGAACTTTCAGAATGTGCATCGACTATCGAGAACTCAACAAACTCACCATCAAGAATCGATACCCGTTACCGAGGATTGATGATTTATTTGATCAATTACAGGGAGCACAGTACTTTTCAAAGATAGACCTGAGATCAGGTTATCATCAGCTCCGGATACAAGAAGAAGACATACCCAAGACGGCCTTTCGTACCCGATATGGACACTACGAATTCATGGTGATGCCATTTGGATTAACGAACGCACCGGCTGTGTTCATGGATTTAATGAACCGGGTATGCAAGCCGTATCTAGATCGGTTTGTGATCGTCTTCATTGATGACATACTGATTTATTCAAGAACCGAGAAGGAACATGAACAACACCTCAGGACAGTTTTGGAACTTCTGAAAGAAGAACAACTCTATGCCAAATTCTCTAAATGTGAATTTTGGTTAAGGGAAGTTCAGTTTTTGGGTCACGTGATTAACAGTGATGGTATTCATGTGGATCCTGCCAAGATAGAAGCGATCAAGAACTGGGATGTGCCTACAACACCGACGGAGATCCGATCATTCTTGGGATTGGCAGGTTATTACAGGAGATTCATTTCGAACTTCTCTAAGATAGCCTTGCCTCTCACCAAACTCACACAGAAGTCTGAACCTTTTGTGTGGACTCATAAACAAGAAGAGGCATTCCAGACACTGAAACAAAGATTGTGCAATGCTCCAATTCTAACACTCCCAGAAGGCAGTGATGACTTTGTAGTTTATTGTGATGCTTCCCATCAGGGACTCGGATGTGTTTTGATGCAACGAGATAAAGTCATTGCTTATGCCTCACGACAGCTGAAGATACACGAGAAGAATTACACAACACACGATCTTGAACTGGGAGCTGTTGTCTTTGCTCTAAAGATTTGGAGACATTACCTTTATGGTACCAAATGCACTATCTTCACAGATCACAAGAGTTTACAGCACATATTTGATCAAAAGGAGCTTAACATGAGACAGAGACGTTGGGTTGAGCTCCTGAACGATTACGATTGTGTAATCAAATACCATCCAGGCAAAGCAAATGTTGTTGCAGATGCTTTGAGTCAGAAGGAAAGAGTCAAACCCTTACGCGTTCGCGCAATGGGAATGACAGTGCAAACAAGTTTGAGAGATCATATTTTACAAGCACAACAGGAGGCAGTGGCAAGAGACAACCTGAAACGCGAACTCGATTGTGGAGCCGAGAAACATTTTGAGACAAGACAAGATGGAGTTATCTATTATCTGGATCGTGTTTGGATTCCGGCAGTAGATGAACTTCGAACACTCATTCTTGACGAGGCACACAAGACACGTTACTCAGTTCATCCTGGTGCCGATAAGATGTACCAAGATCTTAGGTCATTTTATTGGTGGCCGGGTATGAAGAAAGACATTGCTACTTATGTTGGCAAATGTATCACATGTGCCAAGGTCAAAGCTGAACATCAGAAACCCTCGGGTTTGCTGGAACAACCAGAGATACCACAATGGAAGTGGGAACAAATAGCTATGGATTTCATTACCAAGCTACCCCGCACTTCCAGCGGACATGATTCGATTTGGGTCATCATTGATAGATTGACCAAGTCCGCACATTTCTTGCCGATCAGAGAAACGTACAAGATGGAGAAACTTGCAAGACTATACATTGATGAGATAGTAGTAAGGCATGGTGTGCCATTGTCTATTATCTCAGACCGGGACAGTCGATTCACTTCGCGGTTCTGGCAATCATTGCAACAATCCTTAGGGACAAGTGTTAACTTGAGCACTGCTTATCATCCACAAACGGATGGACAAAGCGAGCGCACTATTCAAACCCTAGAGGATATGTTGAGAACATGCATCCTAGACTTCGGTGGAAGTTGGGACACACATTTACCACTTATTGAGTTCTCCTACAATAATAGCTACCACAGCAGCATTGGATGTGCTCCGTTTGAAGCACTCTACGGTAGAAAATGTCGGTCTCCAATTTGTTGGACCGAAGTGGGAGACAACAGAATAACTGGGCCTGAACTTATTCAGGAAACAACTGATAAGATAGCCCAGATACAACGACGATTACAAGCGACACGTAGCCGCCAAAAGAGTTACCCAGACAAACGGCGCAAGCCTTTAGAATTTGATGTGGGTGACCAAGTCATGTTGAAAGTGTCCCCATGGAAAGGCGTAGTTCGTTTTGGGGCTAAAGGCAAACTAGCACCTCGATATGTCGGACCGTTTGAGATTACTCAATGCATAGGTCCTGTGGCATACAGACTCAGACTCCCTGATGAACTCAGTGGAGTACACGATGTGTTTCATGTATCAAATCTCAAGAGGTGTCTAGCAGATGAAACATTGATCATACCATTGGAAGAGATACAAATTGATGAACAACTACATTTCATTGAAGAACCTGTAGAGATTATGGAACGTGAAGTCAAGAGACTGAAACGAAGCCGTATCCCTATTGTAAAGGTTCGATGGAACTCCAAGCGTGGACCAGAGTTTACCTGGGAACGCGAGGACAACATGAAAGCAAAGTATCCCCATCTGTTCGAGAATTGAAGCCCGACTTTGATGCTTAAATTTCGGGACGAAATTTCTTTAACAAGGGGAGACTGTAACAGCAAGTGCCAGATCGTCCGGCAAGTCCGTACGGTATGTGTACTTTCACCTTATACTATGTGTACATACGTGAGTTTAAACAGTACTTGTATTAACAGAATCCTAAATACAAGAAATCGTTGTACGTATTTTTGTATAAACTTAAATACATTAAGTACAACATACATTTGAAACATTAGTTGTGTTTATTAAGTGAAAACTTAATTACAGTTAACACAACAAATCATGAGAAACAGCGGTATTCAAACAATATTCAGAAACATATCGGTTGCGATCTGATGTCCACAGATGACAGGAATCAGATGACCGACAAGTCAGTACGAAAACAATGTGAAATCATGAAGTATAGTTGAGTCCGACAGTGAGGAAACACAATAAAAACGTAAATGCAGTGTTATTTCAGAATGACGAACTCACAGTGTGTTTGCGTGAGTGACGACTCACACAAACATATCTGTGAGTTTAGAATTCTAAAATAATGACTGAAAAGTAGAAAACAAAAGTCAGAAAGCAAAACCATCGTCGTATTCGTTCGGGTGACGATTCGAATGAATTACGCGCGAAGGTTACGCGATCTGACGAAACGAAAACGAAAACACGTCACGAGCGAAAATAATTTAATAAAATCAAATAAATAACATTTTACAATTTTGAAACTCATCAAAATAATTAAATTAAATCCTTTTATTTAAAACCATTTAAATTACGCGTAATTTTCCGGAAACGTAACGAAAACGCGAACCGAGCAACGAAAACGAACCCGAACACCCTCGGGGTATAAAAACCCAAGAATGAGAGTTTTCTCTCATTTCTATCACCCTCAACCTCTCTCTAAACCCAAAACCCGGCTAACACCATTTTTAGGGTTTTCTCAACTTCAAACCTCCATAACTTCTTCATTTCTTCACCAAATCACCCCATTCTTGAACCTACTTGAAGCCCTTGACATCCTCTACACGAAAGTACAACAGATCGGAGGTGAAACCCACTCAAAATCGAGGTATGCGGCTGCAAAGATTTCGAAAACTAGGGTTTCTTCCACTTTCTTGTTAAACTTTTAGCCTACTCGGTTCTATGGCCTTCTTGACCGGATCTCACATGATACAAGTTCACCCTAACACTTGCCTTCTCCATGGCTGAGGCAAAGAAACCGGTTATAACCATCTGGGTGCGACGGCAGTAAGGATGGCCGAATGGCTCTAGGGTCGAATGGCCCTTATCCATTCGGCAGTTATCCTCATTCGACCCTGGGCTCACTCGAGCCTTCTCATTCGCTGGTCAACACCTCTCATTCGCCATGGTCACATTCGGAGGTTCTCACTTCATTCGGCCAAAACACCCTTCATTCGACAGACACCATGCGCCACTCATCCTTTCATCCCTATTCGGCAGCCTGGATGCCCACACAGTTCATCATGGTGTGACCTACACACAACCACATGTACGCTAAAGCCCACACCAGATTTGGCCCAACAGGCCTGTTTCTGCCCATCAGATCTTGTTCGGCCCAAGGCCTGCTGCTTTAGGCCCAACATCATCACCCAGCCCACCAGTTGGTCCATTTATGCAGCCCCACTTTACTGTTATGGCCCAACAGCCCTTCATTTTGGCCCATGGTCTTTTATGGAGGCCCAGGTCACTTGGCCCACATTACCTTTCAGCCCACACAACCATCTAGAGCTGTTAACAATCCAGTTGGCCCACACATGGAATGGATTAGGCCACTAGTAGGCCCACATCACCCCTCCAGGCCCAATACCTCTACAACTGGTCCATTGATTCTTGGAAGGCCCAACAGAAAGTGGATGGCCCAAGGCCCACAGTTTATGGCTCAAGGCCCACTGCTTTTAGCCCAAGGCCAAGATTCTAGCCAATAACCCAACTTTTAGGCCCGCATTGGTTTCAGCCCATGTAAGCAAGGCCCAGCTTGGCCCATGAACTCTTTTGGCAAAGGCCTGAGACAAAACCCATAGGGCCCAGCAAAATCAGCCCGAGGCCCACAGAAACTAATTCAAGGCCTATTTTGAGGCCCTTGTCTTCATTTTTGGAGCCACTTTACCATTTACTGGGTCAATAGCCTATTTCTGGCCCAATCTTGATTCCTACAGCCCATTTTGACATTAGGCCCAACAAATATTGCCTGGGCCCACATTTGGCCCAACAACTTCTTTAGTGGCCCAATAAAGGCCCACAAAGCCACTTGAACTCTAGCCTTTGTAACCTTTGGCAAGGCCCTTGTAATTCAACACCACATATCATTGGCCCAACTTAATTTGTTTGGCCCATATGACTAAAGAACTACTATAACTCTGTAATTCGACACTAATATGTGGTAATATTCATGATAACCAAGGAATTACTACCAAAACGGCAACTTTTACAACAAAGTTTTGTAACACTTATAACATGGCCTTCATGAAACCACCATTGGTCTTTAATACAAACTAGATGAGACAAGAATAAATCAAGGAAAGTCTATGGATTACAAGAACCAATAACAAATAAAGATGGGCCAACAGAGACCGAAGACTTTGAGTGTTGGCCAAAGCTTATGGCTAACACATACATACACATAAAATTCCTATAATTCATACTAATAAGTTATAAACATCGTGAAATCAATACAGGATCGTGAAAATACACCCAAGTACAATCAAGAGCGCGTACATTCTTGTTTAAGCTAAGTCAAACACAATTACTACAAGGTGAGTTCATATGCCCTTTTTACTTTAAACCTTTACTGATTTTAACTCTCGGGGCTGAGAAACATGTTTGCTTTTATTTATTTAAAAGTTTGCTTAACATGTTATTTATACTTTGATTTTATAATATTAAATTGCTTATTATCATATATCATTGTATGCATGCTTGTATGATTATGAGATAACAGGGAAACTCAGATGATTATGATAAGATAAATTCTTAATCATCAACACATTATAATAACTTAGTTATAAGATTATAACTTATAACACTTAGTTATTTCCACATGAACAGATACTTAATCAATTTACACTTAATTACATAATGAGGCTTTGGGAACACATGGATTCAGTAAATGATGATCATGATAACGTAACTTCATGGGATTCTTATCATTTACAGTAAATGATGATCATGATAACGTAACTTCATGGGATTCTTATCATTTACACCTAATTAACATAATGTAATAAGACAAGTTCTTATTCGACTTTGTTAAGTACACGAGAACAATCCCACACGGATACTTTGGGATCACATGGATTCAGTAAATGATGATCATGATAACGTAACTTCATGGGATTCTTATCATTTACAGTAAATGATGATCAAGATAACGTAACTTCATGGGATTCTTATCATTTACACATAATTAACATAATGTAATAAGACAAGTTCTTATTCGACTTTGTTAAGTACACGAGAACAATCCCACACGGATACTTTGGGATCACATGGAATTCAGTAAATGATGATCATGATAACGTAACTTCATGGGATTCTTATCATTTACACCTGATTATCATAACGAAATAAGACAAGTTCTTATTCAACTTTGTTAATCACATGAGGACAATCCCACACGGAAACTTTGGGATCACATGGCGGGATAGGAGAGAATGGAATGCATTTTAATCTGATTACGTGAGGATTAAAATGGATTCCATTCGGATTCTATACGCTACATTTGGAGACATATGATGAACAGTTAACTAATACTTTTAATTAAATTAAAAGTGTAACATAAAAGTTAACCTCACAAGTAATAGAATAATACAAGGATCAGATTTAAATAATCTAAATTCCTTAATTCAACGAGGGTTTATCAATACTTCGGTTTGATGACTAAACCCCTCTTACTATATTATTATTCTACATATGATTACACAGCGGACAATTCGGATAGTTGGGAAATGGATATCTTTAGTTGTATCGCAAGTGGTGTGGAACTTGGTTGAGTATGTGGTGGGATAGCGTCTGGGCTTGACCCTTTCGTGATTCCCTATATATAAGCATACTTAGTTAGGTGATATACTACTTGTACATATAACTAAGTAGAGGCCATTGGGTGGAACAGGCGAAACAAGTATACAAGCAACAGATATAACATTGTGAATGTGTGCATGATCAGTTCAATGGTTTTCAATTTACTTACTTATGAACTCACCAACCTAGTGTTGACTTTGTTTAAATTACATGTTTTCTCATGTGACGAACAGGTGTAGATACTAGATGCAAATGATAAGCTAGTGGACTCATAGAAGACCTAGCTTTCTTTTGATTGCATACTTTTGATATGACAGAACATTGAATCACTTTTGTATATCTTGTACAGATCAAGATATAAACTCATTGATTCTTTTTTATTAGATTTACTTAGTTAAATTATGATGTACAATGTAATTTAACTTTGTAATTCTATTTCATGTCATGATTAACATTTCTCATTTATATCTCATGTGCTATGTAAACAATCTGATCATTTGATTATCAACTCAATGATATCGCGCCCCGGGAACATTCCGCCCGACGGGAAAACACGATCCGTTCCCGCCGGCCCGGGGTGTGACATGTTTTTAATTTTTTTTAAAAAAAATATAGAGAGAAAGATGAAAGATGAAGAGATTTAGGTGGTTTTTTGGGTAAAAAGGTTGAGTATTTATTTGGTTTTTTAAATTTTTTTTATGAAAATGCCGTTGGTAAACGGCTAGATTACTTGGGCCAATCACAAGCCACCATTTCAAGCAGGGAGCGGGGGCTATGGGAGGGAATTGGGCGGGGGCCGCTGGCTAGGGTGGCGGTGTTCCCGCTGTACCCCGCGGCGGGGGAGGTGCCGCTGGCCGGGCGGGATATCCACTGTGGGGAGTCTAAGGGAGCTATTGGATTTGAACGTGGATTAGGTTAGATGGTTGACTTATTTATCAAGAAAATATCCCGAAGGTTTACTCAATTGTGTGATTTCTCCTAAGGTAGGCTTGGACATACGCTCGTGAGCATTAAAATCTAAGATGATGGTTGAAATCATGTCTTAAAGTGTAACGCGAATCAAGTTATTACCCCTTTAAGAAAATAATTTTAAACATTGTTTTTCTTATCAACATAACATTTTAGGATTATTGTATTATTGACATAAAATGTGAAAATCTATATTAAAAATTGTGATTCGGAGGTAAACACTATATACAAAAGGTAAAACATCATGCATAAGATGTGAAAACACCATCTAATTTTCACTTTTCATGTCATTGTATTATTGATATTAGGATATAAAATGTCATGTTAAAAATTGATATTTTGAATTAAAATATCATAAGAAAAAAGTTAATTTTCTTTCCTCAAGTTTAAAAACATGACTCAAAATGTAAATCATAATATTGAAAATTAGAAAATGCCATGTTAAAAGGTCATAAAACATGGTTTTCTCGGATTTCAAGAACTAATACCTTATGTTAAAAACACACCATTCATATATATATATATAGAGGAAGGTTCATAAGAAAACCATCAATTTTTAAGAAAACTAAGAAAACTAATTTCAACCAATCAAATATTTTAGAATTTCTTTTTATTTTATTTGTTATAAAGGGTATATTTGTAAATGTTCGTTCCTCTATTTTTGGTGATTATCATTTTTTCATTAACTATCCATCTAAAATAGATTTTAGTTCAATAGATTTAGGAATATGAATAACAAAACCCTACAATGGCTTCAAAATCACCATACGTAAGTTATTCTTCAAAATGACAGCAATGGTTTCTCAATTTGATTGGAGGAAAATCCGATCCTGTATTTGGGCTTCAAAATCACAATCAATGGTTTCGATCGAGGCTTTCAACAACATGTATAGATCTGCAAAGAAGCGACCTGGTTGATGCCATTTAATTAGTGTCATAGCTTCATTCAATCATGTGATATTTCTTAACCCTTGTATGATTCATTTAGTTTGAAACACGGGGACCCCTTCGGCGATCGTATCTGCTTTCCTATCACACGCCTTGCTTCCCCTCTTTCTTTCTTTGCTCAAAATCAGTCTCAACAAAAACGTGGTTCAAAGGCGGAGATGGTGGCTGTTAGGGTTTTACCCTAAACTCGAACGATGGTGAGTGGTTCAACATCATTAATAAAGGTCAACAAATTGCAAACACGGTGGAGAAGAAATAGGTGATGCTGGTAAATTTTTAAAACATTAATGTTTAACAACACCCACGTGAGTTCTTAGAATATTAACAATTGGTTGATTTTGTGTTAAGATTGTGAATTTAAACCCTAAAAGATGAACATTTGGGGGTTTTTTAAATCACAAGTTTATTCATTTTTTTTGTGTATGACTATGTATGAACAAGTTACCGCTTTTGATCCGTAAACTACAAGTTATTATGACATTGATAAATTGTACAATGAAGAAAGTTTTACTTTTTTTTTACATTAATTTTTGGACGGCAAGAAAGTTTTTTCGTAACTTCAAGTTTTTATTGGAACCATATGCAACCGTTATGTTGTATATAAGTTGGTGATAAATAACTACAAATCGAAGAATGATTTAACCCAACAATGTATTTTTTTTAGTTATGGGCATATAGATTTTTAGTAGGACTGATTACATATATGTAATCAACGATTCCAGACTCACTACATTTATGTAATCAACAGTTCTAAACTGATTACATATACGTAATCAATTGTTCCAAACTGATTACATATATGTAATCAACATTACTTGCTACAACAGTGAAATAATAAATACCAACCATTGCTGCATATACAAGAATTAGAATATCAAGTGTTATTATTTTTCAATACTATATTGTACTACATATATGTAATTCGTTATATGATTACATATATGTAATCAATCATTTTAATACATATTAGATGGTTTGTTTGAAAAAATTAAAAAAAAATTAATGAAAAAAATTTGGTTGTGTGAATTAAAATTTTTTTAGTAAAAAATAAGTTTATTTGAAATAAATATTTTATATGATTGTAAGAAAGAGGAGAGAGAAGAGATGAGAGTAATTTTAGGAATTTTATTAAATATAGGAGAGATAAAAATTTTGTTTCACTAATCTACCCTTATAAATTTATAATTAAATCCTTTAATTACCATGTATTTACAATCTTGCCACTTTTGATCTCAACCATTGATTATATCAATCAATGGTGGATTAAAGGTTTTCTTGGTTTTCTTTAAAATTAGAGTTTTCTATGGAACCCTCCCCTATATATATATATATATATATATATATATATATATATATATATATATATATATATATATATATATATTTATATATCAAACGTAAAAACACGTTATTTCAGAAATGGTTTTTTAGTTCTTAAATAATAATGGTTCTCAATTAAACACCTCTATAATATAATATAATATAATATAATATAATATAATATAATATAATATAATATAATATAATATAATATAATATAATATAATATAATATAAAGATGGCACTCATTTATTAAAGAACAACTGATTTTATAATTTATTTTTTAAGGGAATCATCCCTCTTTTCACATAAGCAAAACATCTAATATAAAATTAATTTATACAATCAAATTTGATAATATTAGGTGCATTAGCTTTGTTTTATTATAAAGGATTGAAAGATCCAATTTTTGTATTTACATTAACATAATCATTGGCGTACCTAGGCTGTAAACGAACCACACAGTTCATGAACTGTTCGGCGAGAAGTCCATTTATGTTCGTTTAATTAAATAAACAAATATGAACACACCTAGTGTTTATTTTTTTATGTTCATGAACTGTTTGGTAATGTTCGTTTATTTGTGTTCATTAATGTGACAATCCGACTTTTCGGATTAACCTTGTTAATCGAAAGTGGTTAGATCACAGGCCCAACAAGACATGTAAGGCCCAGTAAGGCCAAAGAAGGCCCAGTAAGGTCAGAGAAGGCCCAGTAAGGCCAAGGAAGACCCAATAGGGCCAAGGTAGGCACAATGAACCCAAAGTAGGCCCAATGGTATTTATGAAGCCCAATTGGATTAATCAGGCCCAATAACGTTTCAAATTGGCCCATTTAGACAATTTGGGATTTTTGGTTAAACTTTGTTAACCGAAATTTAATGAAAATTGTACGAAATCATAAAATATCAAACAAAAAGGATTAAAAACAAATAAAACAAATCTAGAAGGATCAATGTTACAATAAGTAAACATGTAATTACATAAAACAATCAATTTTGACTTTTTAGGTCAAAATTTGAGTAATAAATCAAGGAAAATTTGAAATTCACACTAATCTGAGTTGTAATCGAATTTAAACCATCAATAATCATAATATTGATGATTATAAACGTTTATAACATATTAATTACACCATAATGATCAAATTAAACTCAATTAAGGACTTAAAGAGTGAAACCGTCAATTGTATCATTACAACCCATATAATTCGATCAAAACATTCACAATTGAAGTTTCCTAAACCATAATCGGTATCTTTAGAGAGTTATTCACACATCAATTCGATTCCAAGTGTTCCAGATAGTCGAGATTGATCCAAGGGTGGCCGAAGATCAACCTTAAACTCGAACTACTACAATTGGGCATCAAACAAGGTAAAATTCACACCTACACGTTCTGAATATTCCGACTAAGCATAACCCTATGCTAGGTTCGGTTACAAATCTCGAATTATAAGAATCCCAATTCTAGGGTTTATCATCTTTATGAATTGGGGATTTCGATCGAAATGGATCCTAAAATCAAATTAAATACCACCATTAGTTTCAGAAATCTCCGATTAATCTAACCCAAGTGCCAATTTTGTGAAACATTAACGAATTCTATGATCTTAAGTTCTAGGGTTTTCAAACAAAAATGTTTTGGGGGTTTTGATACAAACGAGATTGAAAATAAAATTAAACCACATCAGTAGCTTCGCAAGGGCTCGATTAATGAAAACCCCATATTAATTTCACATGAAAACAAAGAATTGAACGATTTTGGTTTCTAGGGTTCTTGATACAAAATGGTTTGGGGGTTTCGATCCAACTGAGGTTAAAAACCAAATTAAATCATGTTAACAGGTTCGAAATTCATTGTTTAGTGAACACTCTACGGCTTTACAGTTCAACATAAACAAATTTAACGAAATTGGATTATAGAATAAATGGGCTAGGTTCGAACCAATAAAGATTCATAAAAACGAGTGATTTGATCAAATTAATCAAATTAAGTTCATTGTTTGACTCGGTTAAATCCTAGAAACAAAACCCCTATGGTGTTCAGATCGAATGGGTTCGAATTATAGATCAATTAAACCCATTGGGTTCGGTTATGTTTAACAAAATGGGAACCGGTCGAGTGATTCTTAAATTATTTAAAATCAAAGTAAATCACAAATGTTGGAGCAGGCAAGCTGGTTGGGCGTGTGGGTTTAATGTTGGAGGTCGCGGGTTCGAACCCGGGCTCCACTGGGTTTTTGATTTTTAAACTAATTTTGAGTTTTAAATCATAACTCCTTCGTTATTTGTCCGATTCGACTCGTTCGAGTTGCGTTGGAACCACATCGCTAATACGGACAATCTAAAATAATAAAACTTATATTATTATCCGAAAAATATGGTCGTGTATAAATACGAACATGTTATTATAATCAAATATATGTTTATTTGATTTAATTAAACGATTTCAAAGACACACTTGCGTACAAACGCACGTTTCTAACATTCTAACATACGTGTATTGACACATATGTGATTTCATACTTTAAACGACATTTCGAGTAACACAATGAACTATTTAAATCACAGATCTTTCGTAGAAATTTATCTACACGATTTCACGTGTGATTGATCATTCTGCAACAATCAAAGGTGCGTACACGGCCCCTTTCTTATTTTAACTGTTTTGGGAGAGAAAACATGTGCAACAAACATTTTTAGATACATATCACTTGCATGAGTTAGCTGTTTACTATAAGTGCAAACATAGCATTACAAAGCCTTCTATTTCGAACCGTTTAATTTGCCGGAGTGCAAAGCGTGGTAGTTGAAGATAGTCTATTGGGTTTGACAAACCTCACTTGGTAGATGGGATCTACGCAGGTGTTTGACTGACCAAACACACACATTACTATTGTTCGTGCTAGACAATAGTGTTAAGGCAAAAACATGCTATAGCATGGCAACTCGTCAGCTTCGGTGTCGACCACTTATGTAAATAGTTTATATGACTAGCTATCATGACTGTGCATGTGTGATTATGTTATCTGCAAACTTTACATTCAAACTGTGGTTTCAACATTTGTGAATGCTTAAACCTGTGTATGCACCAACCATTGTGTTGACTTGATTTACATGTTTTCTCAGGACACTAAGACACAAGCAAGGACAAGCAGGGACTAGGATGTTGAGTCTCATGCATGCATTTCAGTTCAAGTGTTTTAGTTTTGATCAATTAAGACATTGAATGTTATTGGATTTGTAATTTACATTTTCAAACCGTTACGTTTTGTTATTGGTTTTAAAACGCTTCCGCAAACATTGAAACTTTGATGTTACAGTTTTAGACCAACATATGTTTTGAAATTCATATAGAGGTCTTCGTTATGTCTAATGATCTGAGATCCTGGTTTGTCACGTTCCCAAACGGTATAATTCCGTTAGTTGAAAATTGGGGGTGTGACAGATTGGTATCAGAGCCATTGGTTATAGCGAACTAGGTTTGCATTTGTAGACTTAGACTATAACTGTTAGACATTAGACGCTTGCTTACACGATAGTTGGTATGCACTTACATATGACATTATGTAACAGACATGGCATCATCATCTACACCTGCTCACACTGAGGAACAAGTTGTAGCATTGTCAGACATCATGACAAGGAGGATCGAACCAGTGGATGATACAAACCACTATGAGGAGGAAACACATATTCGGCAAAGGGGGAACAACCAATATTGGCAATGGTTTCCTGATCTCATACGCAGCTGGGTGTGGGAAGAACGAGTGCCATCACCACCAACTGCCAACACTGCTAATAGCCTTTGGACGTTACCTGCTTTAGGATATCCACTAGAACAGGCATTTGCTGCTTTTGTTGCACGTATGGAGCATGAAATCCGCAACATGCGGGAAGTAGCGGGGATGATCACAGAACTGCTTGAGAATAACAACTGGCTGACACAAATGTGGGATAACCTCACTGAGGAGTTGGTTAGGACTAATGAAGAACAGGAAAATTTGGTGGAAACGATCTGGATGATGCGAGGGATGATCCTCGAACTCACTGCACGACTAGAAGATACTGAATTACGTGTAGCTGTAGCCGAGGCGAGGGCTGAGGAAGCCAATTTACGGGCTGGGGCAGCAGCGATGGAAGTCAATATAGTGAGAGACTTGGCTGGGAAGGCCATGACCCTCATCACTGGGCATATGCGTTACCAGCATGGTGCAGTGACTGGTCCAGCAGAACTGGAAGATTCATCATCAACCGTTGATCAACCAAACGATGGAATCTAGTCATTTCATTTACTTTCTAATTAACAAACTTATATGAGTGGGTTGTACTCATAAAAGTAGATTTCATGTTTAGTTGTTTTGCATCTTTTTGACAAACAATTGTAAGCACTAGTTTATCATAAATGATTAAGAATTGTTACCTTAATGACTATGGTAGTGTGTTACATTTACTTTATGCATGAATGATGATTATGCGATGGGTGTAGTCTCATTTTGTATATTTGTAAATATGAAGATCATGGCTGGAGAAAACATTAACATGACCGCAACGGAAGTTGAGGCACTTATTAACACTCAAATTACCGAGACAATCGCAAACTATACGCAAACACACCAAACAGGACCACATGATCCAATGGGGGGACTGATAAACCCACAAATGTGCACGTTCAAGACATTCTTAAACTGTAAACCACGTAATTTCAAAAGATCGGAAGGAGCCATTGGACTTCTTCGATGGATTGAACAGTCAGAATCGGTGTTTGAGATGTGCAATTGTCCGGAAGAAAACAAGGTCAGATACGCTATTGGCACTTTGGAGGGTTCAGCCTTGACATGGTGGAACTCTATCGTACAGACACTCGGTTTGAATACGACCAATGCCCTTACCTGGAACGGATTCAAAATCCTGTTGCAGGAAGAGTATTGTTCCCGTAACGAAATGCAAAAACTTGAGGATGAATACGGGCAACTCAAGATGAAAGGTTCTAATATTGAGGAATATACTACTCGATTCCAAAAATTAGCAAGACTTTTACCACACAGGACAACCCCATCTAGCAAGTGGATCAAAAGATACATTGGAGGGCTGGTAGCTCAAGTTCGAAAATTGATCATATCTGCAAATCCTACCACCATGCAGCAAGTTGTTCGACTGGCACACCAACTGACTGATCAAGCGATGCAACGGGGAACACTACCCAAACGAACTGTAGCAGCTAAGGTGGGAGACCACAAAAGAAAATGGGCATTGATTCCAAGAATTTCATTCAGCAGTCATTTCAACAGAACCGCAAGCAGGAATCCAATAAGATCCATCCAAACAATAATCAACCGACATCGGGAGGGTATAATGGTAAGAACCCAAAGTGCAACAAATGTGGATTCCATCACTTTGGGAATCAATGTGACAAATACCGATGTCAGCGATGCAGAAAGATGGGTCACGTAGCAAAAGACTGTCGAGGGGAACTGCAGGCAACCCCACTCGACTGTAGCAACACACAGAAGGGATGTTTTGAGTGTGGCATACCTGGACATTTCAAGAAGAAGTGCCCACAACTCAAGAAAAGAAGGGCTAATGATATAACTGCAAAAAGGAAACAGCAACAACAACACAAATGTTGCTAGAACAAGGCTTTTGTGATTGGAGGACGTCAGGCACGAGACGATCCCAACGTCGTTACGGGTACGTTTCTCTTGAATTATCACTCTGCCTTTATGCTATTTAACACCGGTGCAGATCGGGGTTTTGTATTTAGCAAATCTTGTGAATTGCTAAGTATTAGTCCTACTGCTTTAGAAACCCATACATTATAGAACTAACTGATGATAAGTTAGTTGTTGTAAACCATATTCTTAAAGGATGTGTTCTTGACTTGATGGATCAAACACATGACATTGACTTTATGCCTACCGCCTTAGGCAGTTTTGATGAAGTCATTGGCTTGGATTGGTTGTCCAAACACCAGGCTGAAATCGTGTGCCATGAAAAGATCATTCGTATACCTCTTTCGCATGGAGAGACACTGTATGTACAAGGTGAGAAGAGTAGTACGCCACTACGTCTCATATCTTGTATGAAAGCACACAAACGTCTGCGTAAAGGTCATGCAGCAGTTATAGCACTTATAACCGAGAAGCCGGTAGATGAGAAGAAGATTGAAGACATCCCAGTGGTTTGTGAATTTCCTGAAGTATTTCCAGAAGACCTACCGGGGTTACCGCCTATCAGACAGGTGGAACTTCGAATCGACCTTACACCAGGTGCAGCACCGATAGCTAGGACGCCTTATCGACTTGAACCATCTGAGATGCAAGAGTTATCTAGACAACTGCAAGAGTTGTGGATAAGGGCTTTATACGATCTAGTTTTTCACCGTGGGGAGCTCCATTCTTATTTGTCAAGAAAAAGGACGGGACTTTCCGTGTGTGCATCGATTACCGGGAACTGAACAAGGTTACTATCAAGAACCGGTATCCGTTACCCAAAATTGACGATCTGTTCGATCAGTTGCAAGGTTCGAGTTACTACTCGAAGATTGATCTTAGATCGGGTTATCATCAACTCAGAGTCCAGGAGGAGGATATTCCTAAGACAGCATTCAGAACGCGCTATGGCCATTATGAGTTCTTGGTCATGTCATTTGGGGGGACAAACGCTCCAACTGTATTCATGGATCTCATGAATCGTGTTTGTAAACCTTATCTCGATAAGTTTGTCATTGTTTTCATTGATGACATTCTCATCTATTCTCAAACCGAAGAGGAGCATGCTGAACATTTTCGATTGTTGTTAGAATTACTGAAACAAGAGCAACTGTACGCTAAGTACTCGAAATGTGACTTCTGGATGCGAGAAGTTCAATTCCTGGGTCATATAGTCATTAAAAAGGGCATACATGTTGACCCAGCGAAGATTGAAGCGATTAAGAATTGGGAAGCTCCAAAGACCCCTACCGAGGTACGACAATTTCTTGGTTTGGCGGGTTAGTATCGACGATTCATTGAGGGATTCTCAAAGATCGCTCAACCATTCACAGCTCTTACGCACAAGGGAACGAAGTATAACTGGACGGATAATCAGGAAACTGCATTTCAGTTATTAAAACAGAAACTCTGCAGTGCACCGATTCTGTCCTTACCGGAAGGGACGGAAGACTTTGTGGTGTATTGTGACGCATCTGCACAGGGTTTGGGATGTGTATTGATGCAACGTGATAAAGTGATTGCTTATGCCTCAAGACAACTACGACCACACGAAAAGAATTACACTACTCATGACTTAGAGTTAGAAGCAGCGGTGTTTGCTTTGAAGATTTGGAAGCATTATTTGTATGGAACTAAGTGTACCATTTACACTGATCATAGGAGTTTGCAACATATCTTTGATCAGAAGGAACTCAACATGAGACAGCGACGATGGGTTGAGTTGTTGAACGACTACGAATGCGCGATTAAATATCACCCGGAAAAAAAACTAATGTGGTAGCTGATGCTCTAAGCAGAAAAGACACTTCAACAAGACGGGTTCGTGCACTTATGATGACGATACATACTGACTTACCTGACAAGGTACGCAGTGCTCAACACAAGGCTTTGAAAAAGGAAAACTTGGTACAGGAATCCTTACGAGGAATGGAAGAACAACTGGGATCAGACGAGATGTATCATGACTTGAAGGCACTGTATTGGTGGCCTCACATGGAAGCCGACATTTTTAGGTATGCTAGCAAATGTTGATTTGTTCGAAAGTCAAAAGTTGAATATCAGAAATCATCCGGTTGGCTACAACAACCAGAAATACCAATGTGGAAATGAGAACAGATTTCGATGGACTTTATTACTAAGTTACCCCGTACACCGAGTGGTTGTGGTACGATATGGGTAATTGTTGATCGATTAACGAAATCTGCACATTTCTTAGCAATCAAGGAAACCTACAAGATGGAGAAACTGACTCGCATTTACATCAAAGAAGTGGTAGCACGGCATGGCGTGTCAATATCTATCATATCAGATCGGGATGCTCGATTTACTTCCAACTTTTGGAAATCACTTCATAAGTCATTTGGGAACTCGTCTGGATATGAGTACCGCCTATTATCCACAGACCGACGGTCAAAGAGAACGCACGATTCAAACGCTCGAGGATATGTTACGAGCTTGTGTAATTGACTTTAGTGATAGCTGGGAAAACCAGTTACCGTTGGTGGAATTCTCTTACAAATCCAGAACAGTATGGCAGCGGTTCGGGAGCGACAAAAGAGTTACGCTGACAAACGCCATAAACTGTTGGAATTTCAAGTAGGAGACACGATTCTCCTAAATGTGTCATCTTGGAGATGACACAATACATAGGACCTTTTGAGATCCTAAAAAGGATTGGTCCAGTAGCGTATCAACTCAATTACCGAATAAAATCAATGGACTTCATGATGTATTTCATGTTTCAAACTTGAAGAAACGTCTTTCTGATGAGACATTGGTAGTACCACTTGAAGAAATGCAAGTGGACGAACAGTTACAATTCGTTGAGGAACCAGTTGTAATCATGGACCGAGAGGTCAAACAACTCAAACAAAGCAAGATTTCGATAGTCAAAGTTAGGTGGAATTCAAGACGTGGTCCTGAATTCACATGAGAAAGGGAACACCAAATGATGAAAAAGTATCCCCACTTATTCAAAACAACAACAAACATTAAGAATGCACGTTAAATTTCGGGACGAAATTTCCTTCAACAAGGGGATGATGTGATATTTCACACTCTAACTGTAAGCACAAACAAGCACAAACACTTTATACATGATTGATTTCAAACAATGTACTACATTTCAAACATTACATTTGATGTCGGTTAAAACAATGGTGGAGTTACATATAGAAGGAACCAGAATAATTGTGTAAGGTAAATTGACGAATACAGGGGCCCATGTACTCGTGAATTTACAGGTACGCATGAGTTTTGGAAGTTTCTATTTTGTCGACTACATTCAAACATTTACTATGTGTGAGATTACATAGTAAAGAATACAAACACTTTATTCAATTGATTTTGTTACAAACATTTGTGCTACATTACATTTTATACATTTTATGTGCTACATTTCATATGTTACATGTTATGGTAGTACATACATGATTAATGTGCTACATTACATTTTATACATTTTATGTGCTACATTTCATATGTTACATGTTATGGTAGTACATACATGATTAGTTACATACATTTTGCTATGTGCGGGGTTGCATAGTACAAACAGTTACAGACACTCACTATGTGTGAGGTTACACTACACTGTATGATCAAACACAAACAGTCACAGTTAGGTGAACTAACTAGTGCATACGCAAACAGTCACATTGAACGATCACATTTAGTTGTGATGTTGCAAGCATTAGATTTTGTGTGTGAATACACACAAGCACACGGAATGATCAAATCACACTATCACGTACGATTTAAACTCGTAAGTAGTTTCCTAACTACTCCTAAAATTTACTAATTTTCGGGACGAAAATTCCTTCAACAAGGGGATGATGTGACAATCCGACTTTTCGGATTAACCTTGTTAACCGAAAGTGGTTAGATCACAGGCCCAACAAGACATGTAAGGCCCAGTAAGGCCAAAGAAGGCCCAGTAAGGTCAGAGAAGGCCCAGTAAGGCCAAGGAAGACCCAATAGGGCCAAGGTAGGCCCAATGAACCCAAAGTAGGCCCAATGGTATTTATGAAGCCCAATTGGATTAATCAGGCCCAATAACTTTTCAAATTGGCCCAATTAGACAATTTGGGATTTTTGGTTAAACTTTGTTAACCGAAATTTAATGAAAATTGTACGAAATCATAAAATATCAAACAAAAAGGATTAAAAACAAATAAAACAAATCTAGAAGGATCAATGTTACAATAAGTAAACATGTAATTACATAAAACAATCAATTTTGACTTTTTAGGTCAAAATTTGAGTAATAAATCAAGGAAAATTTGAAATTCACACTAATCTGAGTTGTAATCGAATTTAAACCATCAATAATCATAATATTGATGATTATAAACGTTTATAACATATTAATTACACCATAATGATCAAATTAAACTCAATTAAGGACTTAAAGAGTGAAACCGTCAATTGTATCATTACAACCCATATAATTCGATCAAAACATTCACAATTGAAGTTTCCTAAACCATAATCGGTATCTTTAGAGAGTTATTCACACATCAATTCGATTCCAAGTGTTCCAGATAGTCGAGATTGATCCAAGGGTGGCCGAATATCAACCTTAAACTCGAACTACTACAATTGGGCATCAAACAAGGTAAAATTCACACCTACACGTTCTGAATATTCCGACTAAGCATAACCCTATGCTAGGTTCGGTTACAAATCTCGAATTATAAGAATCCCAATTCTAGGGTTTATCATCTTTGATGAATTGGGGATTTCGATCGAAATGGATCCTAAAATCAAATTAAATACCACCATTAGTTTCAGAAATCTCCGATTAATCTAACCCAAGTGCCAATTTTGTGAAACATTAACGAATTCTATGATCTTAAGTTCTAGGGTTTTCAAACAAAAATGTTTTGGGGGTTTTGATACAAACGAGATTGAAAATAAAATTAAACCACATCAGTAGCTTCGCAAGGGCTCGATTAATGAAAACCCCATATTAATTTCACATGAAAACAAAGAATTGAACGATTTTGGTTTCTAGGGTTCTTGATACAAAATGGTTTGGGGGTTTCGATCCAACTGAGGTTAAAAACCAAATTAAATCATGTTAACAGGTTCGAAATTCATTGTTTAGTGAAAACTCTACGGCTTTACAGTTCAACATAAACAAATTTAACGAAATTGGATTATAGAATAAATGGGCTAGGTTCGAACCAATAAAGATTCATAAAAACGAGTGATTTGATCAAATTAATCAAATTAAGTTCATTGTTTGACTCGGTTAAATCCCAGAAACAAAACCCCTATGGTGTTCAGATCGAATGGGTTCGAATTATAGATCAATTAAACCCATTGGGTTCGGTTATGTTTAACAAAATGGGAACCGGTCGAGTGATTCTTAAAATTATTTAAAATCAAAGTAAATCACAAATGTTGGAGCAGGCAAGCTGGTTGGGCGTGTGGGTTTAATGTTGGAGGTCGCGGGTTCGAACCCGGGCTCCACTGGGTTTTTGATTTTTAAACTAATTTTGAGTTTTAAATCATAACTCCTTCGTTATTTGTCCGATTCGACTCGTTCGAGTTGCGTTGGAACCACATCGCTAATACGGACAATCTAAAATAATAAAACTTATATTATTACCCGAAAAATATGGTCGTGTATAAATACGAACATGTTATTATAATCAAATATATGTTTATTTGATTTAATTAAAAGATTTCAAAGACACACTTGCGTACAAACGCACGTTTCTAACATTCTAACATACGTGTATTGACACATATGTGATTTCATACTTTAAACGACATTCCGAGTAACACAATGAACTATTTAAATCACAGATCTTTCGTAGAAATTTATCTACACGATTTCACGTGTGATTGATCATTCTGCAACAATCAAAGGTGCGTACACGGCCCCTTTCTTATTTTAACTGTTTTGGGGGAGAAAACATGTGCAACAAACATTTTTAGATACATATCACTTGCATGAGTTAGCTGTTTACTATAAGTGCAAACATAGCATTACAAAGCCTTCTATTTCGAACCGTTTAATTTGCTGGAGTGCAAAGCGTGGTAGTTGAAGATAGATCTATTGGGTTTGACAAACCTCACTTGGTAGATGGGATCTACGCAGGTGTTTGACTGACCAAACACACACATTACTATTGTTCGTGCTAGACAATAGTGTTAAGGTAAAAACATGCTATAGCATGGCAACTCGTCAGCTTCGGTGTCGACCACTTATGTAAATAGTTTATATGACTAGCTATCATGACTGTGCATGTGTGATTATGTTATCTGCAAACTTTACATTCAAACTGTGGTTTCAACATTTGTGAATGCTTAAACCTGTGTATGCACCAACCATTGTGTTGACTTGATTTACATGTTTTCTCAGGACACTAAGACACAAGCAAGGACAAGCAGGGACTAGGATGTTGAGTCTCATGCATGCATTTCAGTTCAAGTGTTTTAGTTTTGATCAATTAAGACATTGAATGTTATTGGATTTGTAATTTACATTTTCAAACCGTTACGTTTTGTTATTGGTTTTAAAACGCTTCCGCAAACATTGAAACTTTGATGTTACAGTTTTAGACCAACATATGTTTTGAAATTCATATAGAGGTCTTCGTTATGTCTAATGATCTGAGATCCTGGTTTGTCACGTTCCCAAACGGTATAATTCCGTTAGTTGAAAATTGGGGGTGTGACAATTAATGTTTGTTCAACTATCTAATTAATGGATGATATGTATTTACATTTAAAGAGACTTCTCGTTTCGTTTTGTGCCTGATCAATTGTGTTTGTTTATATGAACAGTTTGTTTAATTTTATAATGAATGACACAAATGAACATCAAATGAACATGAACACATTCATTTTCTAAATAAACGAACACGAACACAAGATTCATGTTCGTTAATGTGCCCGTGTTCGTTCGTTTCATTTCGTTTACAAGCCTAGGCCTACCCACTTTCTACTGAGGGGAGACGCCCTTCTTAAAAAGATGTTTTTAGTAATATATATGTTAAAATTCTAACCGACTCCTTTAATATTTTGCAATCGCCCCTATAAATTGCATATTTGGACTGCTGATGAGAATTTAAGTGATAGTTGCACTTGTTTTTTTTTTTGGAGAAAAGAGTTGCCTAAAAAAAATCTCTAAATGGAACTTGGGTGTGGATCTTTTGTCGAAATGGAATGGCCTTTTTCTTTATTATTTATTGTAAATGAGTGAAGCATTAGACATACTATGCCCTCCCCCATCAGCGTATTTTTTTGTTTTACACGCCCGTAACTCTTCCTCGGCCAGGTAGATGTCGTTTTAAATGTCTTTTCAAAAATAAAACCTCGTAGAGAACAAGTAGATAAATTGGTAGATTTGAATAAACAATTATTGTATTTTGGGTTTAAATAAGTCACATTATAACATAGAATGTGTTTAAGATGAGTAACATCTTAACATAATGCGAGTCAAAACGATAACTTAAAAACTATGCGAATATAATGGATTCAAACCGGCAAAAATGATCAATAATATAATTGATGAAAAAATCACTAAAAATTATTCAATTAAACTATTTGTTTACTTGCAATTTATTTTAACGTGAACGAAATTGATGTTTTTTAAATGACTCATTTTAACCCAAATTGATTTTGCTTAAAACTCATCCTGACGTGCACATATTCTAACCCGTTATCCAACCCAACCCTCCATTTTACCATGCATAAGAACAAATTTAGATGTATTGTATTTTTATTATTTTTTTATATATAATTTATTTTGATTCCTTTTTTTTAACATGACCGACCTGATTCGACCTAACCCGATCAGAACAGAGGAGGAAAAAAATTATTATATACCCATCCTCAAACAACCATATAAAATTTTCTCCCCCATAAAGAAAATTATGGCTTTGCCACGGAACATAATTTAAAATAAATATAAGCACTTAGGGTGTGTTTGTTTTTTTAAAAGTCTTCCAGGCCTCTTATGTCTGCGTCACTCAAACCATAGGAAGAGGTTAAGATATGCAGTCTATTTGTTTTTTAGAAGACATTTCATCTCAAAACGTCTTCCCATCCTCTTTTTGAGGTAGACATGGACCAAGCACTTCTAACATCTTTTAACCTCTTCTTCTCTTATTTTCCCTTCTCCTTCCCCCATAGCGCCTCCCAGCCACACCTTTGTAATCTTCAGGATTTTTCGTTACGAATTCAAATACTATAATCGTGTTCAATTCATAATAAAACAAAACATGTTGACATTCTTTGAAACATTTTATTCATAAACTTTTAGATTTATATAAGTATTTATTACATTAATAACCTTAAGAGTATTTTTACGAATTTTAATCGTTCCAATATTTAATAGAAATAGTTATGTGAATTCTTTAATTTAAAACTATTGTAAATCATAATATATATATATATATATATATAATTATATATTATTAATATCAATTTTAATAGGATTTAGTTAGAATAAAACTTAATTCTATTGTTGTCAGAACGTGGTGAAATTTTAAACCAAATGTTTTAGATAACTTAAAAGATATAAATAAAATGTTCTAGTTAAATAGTTTATGAGTGAGACCTTAGTCGGAGTGTTAAATGAACATGAAGCTTAGACAAAAACTACCATGAGATTTAATTCGTTTCATCCAAAACTCTAAGCTCGGGTTATAACGTGACACACAATCAATGGGTTAGATTACGACGTGCACATATATAGGCCAAACTCATAATGACCCTGAAATATATAAATATATATATATATATATATATATAGTTAACAAAGACTAGCGACACTACGTGTGACGATCAAAACTCGAATCCGAAAAAAATCATGGTCTCATGTACACTTGTGAATACTAAAAATACTTGAGTATAGTAAGAGGGAGTTTTAAAAATAGGACACTAAAGTTAAGGGGCTAAAATGAAACTTTAAAATTAATTCAATGGCAATCTTGTAAATATTTCAATCCTAAATCATGTTGAGATTGAAACAGATGGACTTTCGAAAATTAACCAGATTTAAAGTTCATTTAATTATATAATTGAATTGGGATGTCAATCAATGAAAAGTTATTACGAAGTGAAATCACAGCGGTAATTCATCACCATTCATAAACCATAAATCCTCACAAACGGAGATTCCTCGCTTCTCACAACCGAACAAACTTTTTGACACAAGAGAGAAGTAACCTCCGGCCATGTGATCGAAAAGCATTTTCAGTGATCATCATCGCTAATTATCATCACCTCCGACCACCATTCATGTTGCTTGCTGCAGTGAACCACCATCACTAGCATGAACCCTCACGGCACCCACCGTCCTCACGACCTTGTCGTCATTACAATCAAATATTATATCAAGTTATTCAAGTATATATGTGTATCGCGTTTGGAGAGCCATCTGCACACACACAGTTTAAAGAGCGGGTTGTACTGCGTACCCCATTGAGACCAAGGTCGGCGACCCTTATTTGTTCCTAGGAGCCATGATCAAGTTTGAAGCAAGCTCGATATTAATCACCACCTTATCCGATTATCTTAGTCATCAAGGTAACACCAAACCACTTATTTCATACAAACCTTAAATATCTAAATGGACTCTCGTATATATCAAACATAAGCCTAAAAAAATGGAACTTTATATGTAGCATGCATATGTATGAATGTGGTCATGGTTAGAGTGCATGGGTGCAAGTAGTGAGTTGAGAGTCTATTATGGGGATTTTGGTCGATCAAATGCAAGGTTGCATGTTGGAGTATATGAGTAAAATTAATTAATAACAAAGACCAAGTAATAGGTACTTGTTATGAAATTTATTAGTAACCATTTAATGTTAAAGGTGAATGTTGGAACGTAAATTTACAAGTGATATACAAAAAAAGGATACAATTTGGTAATATACGAATCCATAGATGGAACCGAGTGTTAACGAATCTGGTTCACGAATACAACCAAAGAAATACAAATGTTAAAAAAAATAGAAACAGTAAAACCATGTAAAACATTGCTTAAATCACATAATACATTAAAATCGAGTCATAACCAAAGGGAAAATGACAAAAATGACTACTTTGACCAAATATTTAAACAAAATAACCATTTGACTTTTCAATCACCAAAATGTCCATGCCTTTACAGGCGCCGGCGCCCGTATACTTACGGGCGGCCGCCTGTATGAGACCCAATGAGTTTTCGCCATTTGCCCTTAACGGGCGCCCACGCCCCTTAAATCTGACGAACGCCCGTTAAAAAATTAAGTTGTCACGGGCGTCGGGCCCGCCCTGACACCTTTGTCACGGGCGTCCGCCCCTAAAAAAAAACTTTCGGTCAAATCACAGGCGCCCGGACCACCAACACAGGCGCCCGAACCTAGTTACGGGCGTCCAAGCATTTTTTTCTAGGAAAACGTGTCACAGGCGCCCGGCGTAAAGTACAGGCGTCTGTACTTGACAGGCGTCCGCCTGTACTTTTTTATTTTTTTCTATTTTTTTTGAATTTTTTTTAAACGACTTTTACATAGAGTCATCCGACCATAATTAGGTTCGGGCGCCTGTAAGGTCGGTTCGGGCGACTGTGTAGGTGGTCGGGGCGCCTGTGATATGAACGGAAGTTTTTTTTTTTAGGGGCGGACGCCCGTGACAAAGGTGTCAGGGTGGGCCCGACGCCCGTGACAACTTAATTTTTTAAAGGGCATTCGTCATATTTAAGGGGCGTGGGCGCCCGTGTAGGACAAATGGCGAAATTTATTGGGTCCCAAATAGGCGCCCGCCCGTAAGTATACGGGCGCCAACGCCCGTAAAGGGATGGACATTTCTATGATTGAAAAGTCAAATGGTCATTTTTTTAAAATTTTTGATCAAAATGGGTATTTTCGTGATTTTCCCTATAACCAAAACATATTCTCATAAGAGACTGACCCATACAAGAACATTATCTCAACTCTGTAGCATAATATCAAAACTTTGGGATCCGGATTTGGATTACACTAAACTCCTAGATTATAAAAGGATGTATACTTATTCATCAAAACAAATGATTAATTCTATACTCCCTCTTTTAATCTTTGTACTTTTGGGATGTTACATATGCTATATTCGAAATTTATGTACTCTAGAATCAAAAACTATAGATGCAATGCCTTTTAGTCTATGTGGTTTGAATCTATGTTATGTGTTACCACTTGCTTTGTGATACTATGTTATTCAATGTTATTCGATACCGAGTAGCCTAAGGTGTGTTAGATAACACCTTCGCTTTGACTTAGGTCAAATGTGTGACACCCCGTAATTTCCAGGTCCGCTTTATATTTATTTAAATGTTTATTTAAATACTTTATGTACACGTGACACTAGAATTAGATCAATTTAGTGTGACACGTGGCACGACAGTACAAACACTGACACACAACAAGATAATTCGTGGAATTATCGGCAAACAACACACACGTGTCAAAACACACGAACGTTGGTGAACGTCAAGCACATTGTGTAGCACAACACTCGAGACTTCACGAAACACTCACACATCGAACTTGGAAGTTCAAACGAGGCCAAACGATAGTTCGGAAGCGTGAAAACGATGACGAACGGATCAAACCCATTAAAAAGGGCTTATTGGCCCACCGTGGTACGCGATGGCCCAACAAGAATCAGTGTCGCGATACGCGACCAACATCGCGGACGGTTGACTTCCGGAATCCGCCGCGGTACGCGGAGATTATTTGAAACCCACCATCACGGTACGCGAAGCCGCCCAGTCGACAGAATCTTTATAAAACCAAGACCATTATGCCTATTCTACTATTTTCATCATTATATCCAACCTCCCACGCCATCATCTCGGTTAAACTCGATCAGAACCATCTGAATACACCATTTTCACTCAAGAACTCCCATTGTTGAAGCTCATCTTGAAGGTTTGAAGCTCCTCTTGAAGGATTTAATAACCAAGAAGCCAAGAGAAGCACCCAACCCCTTCTTGCACCTGTCGTGGGCTGTTCCAGGAGCATTTGGAGGTGTTATTGTCATCATCTCCACGATCTAGAAGCATTGGAAGGTAGTTCTCATGACTAAAATTCGTTTTTCACACTATTACACACACATGCATGTGTAAATTCCACATGCATGCACCTAGAGTGCACATGCACGAATTTATCTCCTGGGTTTGTTGGTTTCACCATGTTCCTTGATGATCCAAAGTGATTAAATGATGTTTTAAGATGATCTAAGATGATGGGTATAGGCCATTGTGCTTAAAATGATAGTTTGTGAAGACATTGATGCATGCATGTATGATCCATGGGTATTGGAATGATCTTGAGTATATTGACATGTTTATTGATGATGTTAGAAGGATTACCCATGGTTAGATTTGCTTGAAATAGTTAAAATTACGATTTTTGACAATCTTTCTATTTATAGAAACTTTGTTTTGTCTAAATGGTGTTATAGATAAAATGGTGGACATGCATGTATGTAGAACTACTATTAGGATGAAAATATGATGATTGAAATACTTGGAATGTGATTTTGATAATGTTTGGTCATTACACAACATAGTTACTATATTTAGTAACTTTTTGAGACAATATATTGCTAGATGATAAATTTGGCTATATATACATGATTAAGTGATGCTAGATTGATTATTATGATGATTGATGATGAGAAAATAGGATTAGAAATGTTAAAATGATCGTTTTCATGAAAAACCATAAAGTTACTATATTTAGTAACTTTATTTTTACAAAAACCGATTTGTCAACGTGTTGGATTATTTGAGCATGCTAAATGACTTATTATGTTATAATATGTGGATTAGATACTAAGTTAGATGGTTTCCGACATCACGTATGCTATAAATGGAAACTTTCCATTTTAGGAAACTTTTATGTGCCAACATGTTATAAACGACTTATGTGACTTTGTATGATGATGTGTTATGTGTTAACATGATCACGTAGGACTAACGAGCATGCTAGAACTTTAAAACTGTTATGCTTTGTGAACTTTCCAAAAATGGAAACTTACTATAAATAGTAAGTTGTCCATAGACGCGACTTGCGCGTTTTGCACACGACGAGCACTTACACGATTCCTACACGATTCACAAACCGTCACACGGTTCACCAACGGGTCGTTGACTTGACACGGTCAACTCTGGTCAAACACAGTCAAACACGGTCAATGTGGACCAACACGAGCAAACACAGTCATTGTGGACCAACACGGACAAACATGAACAACCAAGGGTTGTTGGGCACAAACACGAGCACTAACACGAACACTAGCACGGTCACTTACACGAACTCACGTACGGTATACGATATAGGTTGCCGGTGACCGACGCGCAGTCTACACAGGAGCTTACGCGTACTTTCATTCACATCACTAAGGTGAGTTTACGGCCCCTCTTTACTCTTTTTCAAACGCTTTTAAATAGGGGGAGAATACTAGTTGCATCGAGTCAAACATTATTGCTATTACAAACATTTTTGTGTATGCTGGTTTATTGGACAAACATTAAGTGTTGAACTCGTAACAAGCCCTCACAAAGTCTTACCGTTAATGTACGAACAACGTGGTAGATTTGGATGGATCCATTAGGGAATGACTAACCCCACGGGGCACAATGTTGACTGGATGTCATAACCCGTGCAAATTCTGACCTAACTTGCTATGTATACGAGGCATAGCGGAGGCAAGGACAAACAAGTCTAGTTCGGTAGTGACGCACTGACACTTTGGGCCTAGGGCCCGGTACTAACATTGATAAACAGCATGACACACTTTATTACTATATGTATATCAAAACCTGTGAACTCACCAACCATTGTGTTGACACTTTTATAACTTGTATTCTCAGGTAACTAGCGCGGCTAGCATGAGGACAGGAATGCACAAATTAAGGGACGAGCATTAGGGACTTACATGCATTCTGTCGTTTTGAAAACACTTTACTTTCATTTTATTAAACAATGTTGTGTTAAACTATTTACATTTCCGCTGCATTTTGTCAAACATTTGATATTCCGCTGCAATATGACATGATAACTTTTATTCCGCTACAAACTATTTTATGAGTGTATGTGTCAAACTTGGATTTGTAAACGCATATAGAGGTGTTCTATATGACCTTGAGCTGTGATTCTGGACACGTCACATCCACGTGGACATACGCCACGAGTGGGAATTTGGGGGTGTGACAAAATGTGTTAAAAAGGACGAAAAGTACAATCATGGACAAACTTGTGAAAATACTTAGCTTTGTGCTGTGTATTGGAACAAGTTTGGAGACGATATAAACTATGGCAGACTTGTAGATATACTAAGATTTTTAGCTAAGTATTGATACGAGTTTGAAGACGAGATATTATATAAACTTAATTGCAAACTAGCAGGATATGCATGCTAGAGTGTAAACTTTGTAGTCTAATTGAATTGCATCAGTTTTTCTATGTAAACTATATAAACTGTATGGGTTACTCACCAACTATGCAAATAGTTGACCAAGTCTTTATTTTGCATATGTAACAGGCTAAGTGGATGCTTTGGCGAAGACATAGGATAAGATAGGTTTCATGTTAGTGGACCTAGTTAATTCTTTAAAACAATGTTTAGAATTTCATTTGTAATTTTTTGTTTATTCAATTCTTGTAATGTAACTTCAGTGTAATGAATGAAATTTTGGTATTGTTAATAATGAATGCTTTAATTATTCAAACATATTAATAGCACCATGAGCTAATGAACAGTCGAGCTCAGGCCCCAACGTATTCCGTCGTCGGTCGGGGTGTTACAACCTTCCCCTTTGTCGGCGCCCCTTCCCCATCCTCCATTCTCCTCTACCACCGCGACCAACCCTCCCTTCCCCTTTGCAAGCGCCCCTTCCCCTATATAGTGGAGCATGGTCAATCTTCCCGTGGGTACAGAAAAAGATTGACAACTACAAGGGCAAGGGAAAAAGCAAGGTTGTGAACCTTGGGCCGAAAAAAAGGTGGTGTGAAGAAGCAGGTGTTCCCATTTAAGGGGAAATGCTACAATTACGGTGAACATTTTCACCGTGCTGATAAGTGCAAGACTCCTAAACAGGACCGAGCACATATAATGGAGGACGTTATGCCTCTTGTTGCTATGATCTCTGGCATCACTACTATGATGGAGGAGATCAACTTGGTGTCAAATGACCCTAAAGGGTGGTGGGTTGAAACTGGTGCTACCCAGTATATGTGTCTTGATGGTCCCTCTTTAATACGTTTAAGGAGATGGTGGGTTACTCGAAGCTGTAGATGGGTAATGCAGCAACTTCCGACGATGTGAAGGGTGAAGGTAGTGTGATCTTAAAGTGGACTTTAGGGAAGGAGCTCACTTTGAGCAACATGCTCTATATTCCAGATGTACGCAAGAGCCTCGTGTCAGCATGGTTTCTTAACAAACATGATTTTCGTTTAGAATTTGAGTATGATAAATTTGTTTTAACTAAGCGTGGAATGTTTGTTGGTAAGTGTTGTTATGCCCAAAATTGAATGTTTAAAATCAATGTAATAGCTAAGGTTGAGAACATGAATGAAAATGCTTCTACTTCTGCTTATTTGATTGAGTCATCTAATGTTTGGCATGGTCATTTAGGTCATGTTAATTTCAACTCGATGCGTCATTTGATTAAATTAGATTGCATTCCAAAATTTTCCATTAATTTAAAATATAAATGTACAACATGAGTTGAAACAAAAAACAAACAAGATCATCTTTTAAGTCGGTTGAAAGAATAACTGAACCCCGTTACATAATTCACACTGATGTGTGTGATTTAAAATCGATTGCCACAAGAGGTGGAAATAAGTATTTCATCACATTTATTAATGATTGTACACGATATTTCTATGTCTACTTACTTAAAAGTAAGGATGAAGCAATCGATAAGTTTTTCTTGTATAAAACCGAGGTTGAGAATCAACTTAATAAAAAGATAAAAGTTCTAAGGAGTGATAGAGGCAGAGAATATGTTTCACCATTTGCTGATATTTGTGCACAAAATGGAACTATTCATGAATGTACCGCTCCTTGTTCCCCGCAACAAAATGTTACTACGAAATGAAAGAACCGTACATTGAAAGAGATGACAAATGCTATGTTAATTAGTTCTGGAATAAGCTAGGACATGTGGGGGGAAGCCATTTTGTCTGTTACTTATCTTTTGAAAAAAATACCATTCAAGAAAAAGGATGTAACTCCTTATGAGTTGTGGACGAGAAGAAAGCCATCTTACAAATACTTGAAACTGTGGGGGTGCCTAGCAAAAGTGGTGGATCCACCGTTAAAGGTTCAAAGAATAGGACCCAAAACTGTGGATTGTGTATTCATTAGTTATGTAAATCATAGTAGTGCATATCAGTTTCTTTTTCATGATTCAAAGAATCCTGAAATACACAAGAATACTATAATGAAGTCAAGGAATGCATCATTCTTTGAAGAAGTGTCTCCTTGTTTGAAAAAGGAACTCACAAGTTCATCAACACCAGTTGATGAAATTGTTTATGATGAGGATTGAGAACAATTAGAGGCTGAAGAGGTTGAGCCAAGAATAAGTAAGAGGCAAAGGATTGAAAAACTTTTGGACCTGATTTTCTTACTTATATGGTTGAGTGAGACCCCAAACCTATCATGAAGCAGTCACATTTTCAGAAGGACCTCAATGGAAAGAGGCGATGAAGAATGAAATTGATTCGATCTTACAAAACCATACTTGGGAGTAGATTACTTTGATACAAAACCACCAGGGTGCAAACCACTTGGATATCGATGGATATTCAAAAGGAAGATGGAAGTTGATGGTTCCATTGATAAGTGCAAGTCAAGGTTAGTGATCAAAGGGTTTAGACAAAAAGAAGGAGTAGTTTACTTTGATACTTACTCGCCTGTGACTAGAGTAACCTCGATAAGGTTGGTGCTTGCAATAGCGGCTTTAAGAAATTTTTAAGTCCACCAAATGGATGTTAAAACTGCTTTTCTAAATAGGGATTTAGAAGATGAGATTTACATGAAGCAACCTAAGGGTTTCTGTGACAACTAGTACCAGATCGTCCGGCAAGTCCGTACGTTACGTGTACATTCATGATTTAGTATGTGTAAATACAATGTGCTTAACAGTTGTGTGGTAACAGGACTATGAAAACAATTAACAGTTGTAAGTATTTCAATGAAAATTGGAATATAAAATATACAACAACTCATGGGAAACAACAATTGCTAGAAAAAATGACAAAAACATATCGGTCGCTATCTGATGTCCACAAATAACAGGAATTAGATGATCGACAATTCAGTGAGAAAAAAATGTGAAAATGATTCAGTTTAGTTGAGTCCGAATGTGAGGAAATTTAATTCAAAATAACAACTTAGTATCGCTTATGAATAATAAACTGACAGTTTGTTTACGTGGGTGACGACACACAAATATATCTGTGGGTTTAACGTTGTGAATGATAACTGAAAAGTAGAAAACAAATATCAGAAAGTGAAACCACCGGTGTGTTCGTTCGGGTGACGATTCGAACGAATATGCGCGAAGTGAAACGATCTGACGAAACGAATAAAATAGACGTTTCGATTCAAAAAAAAAAGAAAAGAAATATAAAACATTTACTAGGAATAACCATCTTAAAAAGGTTAAAAGAAAACTATTTTTATTTATATTCTTAAATTTTGCGTTACGTTTCGTAAACGTCACGAAAACGAGAACCGAGCAAACGAAACGAACCCGAACTTGCTCGGGGTATAAAAACCCCAACCAAGTATTTATTTCTCATTTATTTCTTCATCTACCCCTTTCTCTCTCTAAATCCCGGTTTTACCCTCTCTCACTAGAATTTCATCACCAAAATCACCATAACTCTCTCATTTCTTGCTCAAATCCTTCAAACTTGGTATCAAATTGAAGCCCTTGACGAGTAGAACACGAAAGTACAACAGATTGAGCTTGGAATCCACTAATTTGAAGGTAATGTGAGCTCAAACTTTCAGATTTTCAGGGTTTTTAACAAACCCGGTTGAATGAACTTTGAACTTGATTTATCACCTCAAACCTTGAATTCTTCACTTTTAAATAAGTTTTTCTGTATCATATGAGATTTAAATGACTTAAAATATGGAATTTTTGAGTAACCTGCAACTTTTGTGGAAATTGGGAACGGAGGTTGAAGATGAAACCTTCGAAAACCATATTGTTGACCGAGAACCAATTTGTTTACATTTGAGAACCCTTTTTCTTAAAATAACCGAGAACCCTTCCATTTTTGCTATTATTGATCGAGAACCCCTCTCATTTTAAGGCACTTGGCCAAGAACCATATAATAGAAGTATATGTCAAACTAGTGAATCACACTAGTGGCCGAGAACTCTTCATTTTTGATATAATTTATCGAGAACACCATTATTTGGGTTGAGTAATTGAGAATTCAATCCCTCTAATATATTTGGTCAAGAATTCCTATACAAATGAGAATTCATTTCTCTCTTTTAAATGAAAACCGGTTGGGTGTTGGGGTGGACCACATACCACCGATAATCTATTATTTTTCAGCCAAGAAAAGTTTATATAATTGAACTATGAAGTTCAAGTATTTTGGAGTCAAATGGCTTGAACCTAAATAGGTTTGGGTGAAATTGGGTAGGATACTTTAATCAAAATTACTTAAACATTTTCTGGAAACATTTAGGTAACCCTTAAAACAAGTGTTTTAATCATAAACTATGGTTTAAAAACATGTCAAAGGATCATAACTAAATCGTATTTTGATCAAAGCAACAATGGGGATTACTTATAAAATAGGTTAACCAACTTTATTACAAAGTTGATGGGATGATAAACTTTCATTCTAACCAACTTTATATAAACACACTCGAGCGATGATAACCATTTCAAGTTGACACAAGGGTAATATTCTAGGTGTTAACCTAAAGACCTAAGTTGGACTTAGGAAATATTACGATATCTATAAATTTTACAATTGGTTAAAGTCAATAACAAGGATAATCATATAAACAAAGAATGTATTGCATACTGATCTTAATCTAAATTGATTAAGTATTAGTATGTTAGACCATCAAATGAGTTCAAGGAAAATTCGAGATACAAAAACTTATAAAAGTTAACCAACTTTAGGGTTAACTTACGAATTGATAACTCGTACTTATAAGTTACAAACAACATTGAATTCAACACTCGTTTGAATATAACATTATTACAACAACGAGCGTGTGCATTCTTTGATTACTTAGTCAACCACTTCAACATCAAGGTGAGTTCATATGCCCCTTCTCTAATCTTTTGATTTTAAATGTGGGGCTGATAAACATGCTAACTCTTTTAAATTATTAAAAGTTTTAGTACATTATTCTAATATCATGTGATTTAGATAATAAATATTTCATCTTTATTATTACACTTATGTCAAGATCAATGTGTATGCTTGTGTGTGCAATAACAACAATGACAAATCAAGGATGTTTCATAATAACATAATTTCATGAATTCATCCAAACATTTAAATAACCTTTGAAATAAGATTTGATCTTATAACACTTTGTTATTTACAATGAGATAACATGAGACAATTACAAGTGATAATAAGAATGATACTCATGATAACATAATTTCATGATGGTGATATAATTCACCACATATACTAACATTGTGTAATAAGACTAGTTCTTATAACATTTTGTTAAAAGACTATGAGAACACATAACACTTAGAACAGATGACACTGAGATGATGACAATGGGAAAACACATAACAACAACTAATTTCTATTAAGACTGTTTGTATTATATCACAACAATGATGTGTTCATGTGTGCATGTTCAGTCATAAGTCCCTTCAACAAAAATTCTTTACCATTGATTTCGTGTGACTAAACCGGCGATAGCGTAGTGGTACCATATGTTTGACAAACCGCCGACGAGTAAGGTCGATACGTTAATCGTAACATATCATTGTGTAGGACCGACTAGGAGCTCGGAAACAATCCGATCCCAAGGGAAATCTGCTTGACAGCCTTTGGAATAGTGCGGAATCCTATTCCAGGGTTTTCCAATCGAAATCAACAGCAACCGTGGTGAATCGAGTGTGTAGAATCAACATGCGAGTGAGAATCAATCACCACGGGTTGAGAATCGAAGTTGGACGTGAAGAATCGCTCAAAACTTCAAGGGTTTGACACTAGAGTGCACTGGGAAGAATGAGGACTCGGGAAAGTTAGGTTTGAAATGATTTTGAACTTATATTTATAGACTGCAGTCATTCGGCCGAATGAGTGGCCGAAACAACTCATTCGGCGAATGACTATGTCGAATAGACAAGTCAGTCGAATGAGTCATTCGGCGAATGGCTCATTCGCTGAGTATAGTCATACGCTATTCTCATTCGGCGAATGACTTCATTTGTTAGAGTCATTCGCCCGAATGAGTCATACTCATACTCAAACATTAATTAATCAATTCAAACAACCATATAATCAATATTAAACATTAAGAACAATGTATAAAGACAACTTCCATTAATATAACTTTAATCTTTACATGATGAATAGTACAAAAGTGAACTAGGGACATTAAGTGCATCAACAAACTCCCCCTTGGACCTAATTCAACTCTTGGAAGTGTCTTTCTTGAAGTATTTCTCAGTGATAGCTTTCCAGTCTGCTCCAGCATGAATCTTGAATATACTGTAGAGACGGATCACTCTCATAAACTGTAGTGCTTGTACCATGTCCTGTACATCAAAGAAAATTTGATGACGAAACAATGCTTGGACATCTTTGTGGGACAAATTGGTCAACCACATTGGCTCAAAAATCCGTACTGTCTCCCACTTTTTATCTTTGCAAAGAACGATCACAGCTTCTCCAGTACGTCCGTCATAATACCACCATCGGAAGCCTTCCATAAAATCTTGACGCATCTTCCTCAAAGGAATCTTCTTCAAGACTTTAGGAGAAAGCCACTTCAGGATAACTTTATGCTTTCTGGTGTCTCCATCAATCTCAGGCAGATAATAACGTTCAAGCTGTTGAGGCTAGAAGTTCACCCACTTCTTTCGGTACTCGTATTGGAGTTGCCGGGAAAACCAAGCAGACATCCCCGAATCTTCACTGTACAGCATCTTTAGACGTGCTAATTAATTGACTTCAAAGCCTGGCAACGTCTTAAAGTCATGGGGATGCTTGAAATAATCAATTCCTCTCTCTCTTCACCGCATAGCACCCTAAATCATGAAAGTATGCCCAGCTCAGAATTTGACCTCTAGCCTTGTAGCCTTTGGTTCTGTAGACTTTCTTGTGTGAGTCTGGCATCTTCATGGTGCTTTCCCTTTTCAAGACCTCCCAGTAGGCCTGCCATTACTCTTTCCTTTTCTTTTGATCATCAGCTTCGGCTTTGCTAATCTCAACCTGTTCTTCTAAGTATCGGATCAGTAGATCTTCGGTTGCTTGATCAAATTGATCAGTATATGTTGGGAGCTCTTCCTCAGCTGATGTGTACTTTGGATATTCTTCCTCGGTTATATCCTCCAAAATGACCTCATCAATGTCATCAAAAGGTTCTGGAGTTGGTACATCAAAAACTGGTACGAAGGAATCATCAGCAACAACCTCATCTGGGTTAAGCCTGAACAGTTCTGCAATCTGTTCCTTAGAAAGGCAATGTATAATTTCTCCCTCCTCCTTGTCGTAGCTAACTGAGTGCTGTATAATGCCTTGAGCGTCAAGAATCATAGTGAGAGTCTCGTCCAGTTGACGTCTCATAGGCACAGCTTCTACTTCCTCAGTAGCTTCATGTTCAGTAGTCTTCGTGGGAGAAGATGGAGGAGGAGCCTGTTTCTTCTTGTCATTGGCTTTCTTGGATCGGATCTCCGATGTAGAAGGGGCTTGATCATCATTATCATCATCATCATCGCTTGATGAATCAGAAGACCCATTTCCTGATCCGTCCTTGTCATCATCATCAGAGTCCTCGTCTTTATCAGTACTATCATAATCTACTTTTTCCTCCTCAGACTCTTCATCTTCTTCTTCATCGTCTTCTTCTTTGTCTGATTCATCGGAAATTGCTGCAGAACCTTCAATTCTGAGTGTGCCTTCTTTGGAACCTTCAACTAGTTCAGCAAGTCGGGCGTTCTCAGCTTCCAGAGCAAGAATACGATCACTGAAATCAGTGGCAGTAAGTGCCAACTGATTATGCTCATTAATGTATTTTAACAACTGCTCCTCTTGCTGAGCAGATCTAGCCCTGAGATCTGCTCGATGATCTGCTGCTTGTAGAAGCAAAGCATCCTGATCTTCTATTCTCTGAGTAAGTTGAGCAATCACCAGTTCCTGCTCTTTATTCTTCTTTTCCCGTTCCATGCTCCTCTCCATCAATCTAAGTATCATACTGTTTAGTGTGCTCAGCTGATCAACAACTGAAACAGTAGGTATGAACATGTCAGCTCGAGATGTAGAGGGGCCAGCAGATGCAGTAGTAAACAAGGGAGCCTGAGCAATAGAGGTGGTCAGAGGGGCAATAGTGGAATGTGCTAGAACAGCCCTTGACCTAGTCAGTGAAGAAACTGAGACAGCTGCTACTGATGTGACAATAGTTGTAGCAACTGTCGTAAGTTCTGACCTCCTCTGGAAAGAGAACCTAAATCTCTTTCCTCTCCCAGCCCGTGAAGAGGTAGACTGAATAGCAGCAGCAGACATAGCTGCAGTAACAGGAGCAGAAGACCGAGGGGTGGAGAAATGTCAAACTCTGGAATAAATAATGGATCAGCAATCTCTTCTATCTCTGCTTCACTTCTCTTCCTTTTCCTCTTTGTCATTCTCCCCCCAAGCCAAACTGTCTCAAACTCTTCATCAGGTGTATCTTCAGAATCAGGACTACCAGCCTCATCAGCATCGGCTTCACCATCATCTTCACTTGAGTCCTCTGACTCATTTTCATCTGCAGCAGATGTAATGGCTGTAGTATCAAAAGGAATAGACACTGTGGAGGTTGTAGTCATCAAGAAATCCAACTCCATCAAAGAATCAATGTCAACCTCTTCATCTGCTGCAGAAGTGCTAACACCAGCACTCACACCACCTGCACTCACACCACGAACATCCACCATGCTAACATCCGTAGCAGTAACAACATCACCAGTAACAGTGCTCACAATAACACTAGCACTTGCACCATCACCACCTGCACCAGCACCAGCATCACCATCATCACCAGGCACAACAATGTCCTCCACCTCAGAGTCTGAGTCATCATGTCTCCATCTTCTATCAGGTGGAGCAACATAATCAGGCCTCGCCAGATGACCAAACAATGATCGTAGAGTCGGCTTCCTGTCTTTGCCTCTGTATGACAATACTCTGTTGAGAGTAGTGTCATTCATATGCTCTAGCTTGATGATGTCAGCATTGATCTTCGGTAAATCGGGCAATTGAGCATCAATCAACTGCTGGAGGAACCGAGGATACATCAGGAACTTCTTATCTCCCTTGAGTCCCACATTCTCCTTCATATGCATGAATATCATCTCTGAGAAATTGAAAGGCCTGTTCAGCACCAAGGCAACAAATGCGCACTGTATAGTTTCCCTCATATCATCAAATCCGCCTCTTCTAGATCCCAGACAGTGAATGAGAACGTGTCCCAAATATTTGAACTGGGGAGACATGTATGCCTTGTTGAGAATCCCTGCTCCTAAATCACCTTCATACTTGCACCGCATGAAACATCTACGAACCAAGTAGCGGTCTAGCAAATATGGCTGATCAGGGGAATCCTGGAAACCACAGACTCTCCTGATGTGCTCGGCTGATATTGCAACATCATGCCCGAGAACCTTGCCCCTGATCACAGTAGGTTCAGCCTCGCAATCTATATCAGTAGAGGCCCAGAAATCCTGCTGATGTGAGTGATAAGGTGTATGTAAAGTAGAAATGGCAGTGAAAATCCTCGAACGCCTCAGAAAAGTGATGATCTCAGTAAAATGACGGGCGTTGGGTGTGTTCAGCTCCAAGTATGCACAGATGTTATTCTTCGTCACGGATTTGTATCCAGCCATTCTGAACATCGAATAAAAACATGTTAGAACTATTCCATAGTTAAAAATACAGAAAACAGATTAAAAATCAGAAAACAGATTCAGATTAATCTGATATGCCGAATGATGTTGATTTGGACGAATGAACACATTGGTCGAATGAGCCATTCGCCGAATGAGCCTCATTTGCCAAATAGATCTCATTCGCCGAATGAGCTATGAGCTGAATTAGCCATTTTTCCGAATGAGCTATTTGTCGAATGAGTCATTCGTCGAATGAGTCATTCGCCGAATGACGACATTCAGCTATCAGTTCAATTTCAAACCCCTCTTTTCAAAATCTTCAAATCAGTTGACAAAAATCACATATGCAACCTCAGAAACGACCGATTAACACATTTAACAAAGATCATTTGGGGTTTTAAGTCCATTTCGACTGATTATAGCAAAGGCGATTATAAAAACCCTAAAATGTGTTCGGTTTTTGATGATTTCACGGTCAGAAATTGATGACATTCGATCCCAAGGTACCTGAGATGATAATAAACAAGATTATCAGTGACTGGGTGAGTAGGAATCACGAGAAAAAGAACGGCCGAAAAAAGAGGGCTTTTCGGCGAATGAGGGTTCACACAGTAACGATCGAATGAGGAGGGGAGAATGAGGGTAGTTCGCCCATTGAAGGCTTATATAGGTTGAGTCATTCGCCGAATGAGACCAGCGAATGAACTCTTCCTTCTCTAAGCCATTCGCCGAAAGAATCCAGCGAATGAGTTCTTTCTCCCAAATGCCATTCGCCGAATGAAATTCAAGTCTTAAGTCATTCGCCGAATGACTTGGCGAATCTCTTCTTTCGATCAACAGACATTCGTTGATTGACTCATTCGCCGAATGAGTTTCATTCGGTCGAATGAGACATACTCAGCACACAACACAACCAATTTCAAAATTTAACATTTTGATCAGTAAAAAACAGATGCCATTTATGAAAATATGTCTGGTTGGTTCAGGATTCAGATGAGACAGACGTCTGAACCTACAAATGATCATCTAAACTTAAATTGAGAATTATAAAATCTTTTTGTACTTTTCTGAAACAGAATTACGACTGTACAACTAGTAACTAAAAACAAAGAAACACATGTTTTTGTGAGAAGTCTATTGATAAAATAACATATACATCTAATCACATCATATCAGCTTCATTGAATGTTTCACCTTAGACACATTTATCTTATGATACGATTACTGATATATTTGTCCAATTTTAAACCATACAATACACAACTACTAAACAAACTTTGTGATTACTCATGTTTTCTGATTGAGTTCCCCATTTCATTTCACCATTAAAGATCAAAATCAGTTTATAACTCATTTCTGCATATCTTATTACCAGTCATCATAAATTCAATAAGATTTCAATTTTATTATCTTTTTGTATTTTTCTTGTTCTATCCAAATGGACAGCTTCAGCTAGGTTCGTCCCAGCAATATGGCACGTGTATGGAATCGAACTTAATTTGTTCAAGTATTTCTCAAGCTTAATACCAGCTTGCATTTATTTTTCTTCAAGCTTAATACCAGCTTGTTTTTATTTTTCTTTAAGCTTAATACCAGCTTGTTTTTGTTTTTCTTCAAGCTTAATACCATCTTGTTTTTGTTTTTCCTCAATTGAAGCCTCATTTGATTCCATGATGACCGGTGCATGCTTGATTTGAGTTAAAAACTATTTCTCACATAAATGGTGTTATAAAACAGATTCCACAAATCGGACTTTCTAAGTTATCACAAGCTGTTTATTCATTTGTAGAGTTGGCCTATCATTACATCACATCATAATTTTCTTGTGTGTTCAGCTTACACATTCAACTCAGCTTCTATATCATGATAGATTAATGTGTCACTTTTTCAAAGAAAGACCATCTCAATTTTAACTTTTTCAACTGTTTTTGTATTTTTGAATTTTTCAAATGTTTTTGGTTTTTCAATTAACAACTATCTCCCCATAAAAACCTAAAACAGAAAATTTTTTTTTTGAGTTTTTTTTTTTAAATAATGAAATAACAGAAATACTGAATTAAAAGAAATAACAGAAATAACTAATAAAAATGATGATCATTTGTTAGATTCAGATGAAGGTAGGACTTCATCCTTTTGGAAAACACCATTAGCCGATAACAGATATAAAAATCTGGGTTTATCAAAAGCTTTTGTGAAAAGATCGGCTTTCTGGTGATCAGTGTGAATTTTAACAACATCGATTAATTTCTTTTCAAAACAATCACGTATGAAGTGATATTTAATGTCGATGTGTTTTGTTTTCGAGTGCTGAACCGGATTTTTAGTGACAGCTATGGCGGCGATATTATCAACATATATAGGAGTGTTAGAAAAATGTAACCCATAGTCCCTGAGTTGCTGTTGGATCCAGATGATCTGAGAACAACAACTAGCAGCAGCAATATATTCAGCTTCACAGGTTGAAGTAGACACCGACGTCTGCTTCTTGCATTGCCAGGTAACTAATCGGGTTCCAAAAAACTGACATCCCGCAGATGTTGACTTGAAGTCTCTTTTGCAGCCACCATAATCGGAATCACTGTATGCAGTAAGTTCAAAATTATCATCATTAGGGTACCACAAACCAAGATCAGGAGTACCCTTCAGATAACGCATAATCCTTTTGACAGCAATCAGATGAGACACTCTTGGTTTTGATTGATACCGTGCGCACAAGCATGTGACGAACATGATGTCTGGTCGAGAAGCAGTAAGATACATAAGAGACCCAATCATTCCTCGGTACAAAGTAGCATCAATTAACTCCCCCCTTTAATCTGGTGTAATCCGGTGATTGACAGGCAGTGGGGTACCAGCAGGCTTTGCATCAGACATACTGAATCGGCTCAGTATATCCCCAACATATTTGGTTTGATGAATGAAGATTCCTGCCTCAGACTGATCCACTTGTAATCCCAGAAAAAATTTCATCTCTCCCATTGAGCTCATCTCAAACTTCTCTTTCATAACCTTTTCAAACTCTTTGCATAGATCATCATTTGTTGAACCGAAGATGATGTCGTCCACATATACTTGCACCAAGAGTAAGTCACCATCCTTTTCTTGAATGAACAGTGTACAGTCAATAACACCTCTTCTGAACCCGTTGTTCAGAAGGTGAGTAGACAGTGTCTCATACCATGCTCGCGGCACTTGATGCAATCCATATAAGGCCTTGTCTAGCCTGTAGACTTGGTCTCTATGCAATGGATCCTCAAACCCGGGAGGTTGACTGACATACACTATTTCATTTATCACACCATGAAGAAATGCACTCTTTACATCCATCTGATAAACTTTAAACTTTTTGAAGGATGCATAAGCCAAGAAGATACGAATGGCTTCAAGTCGAGCAACTGGTGCAAATACTTCATAATAGTCCAAACCTTCAACTTGTCTGAATCCTTGAACAACCAGACGTGCCTTGTTTCGCACAATAATACCATGATCATCCTTCTTGCACCGAAGAACCCATCTGGTGCCAATTACTTTCACACCTTTTGGTCTGTCAACCAATTGCCAGACACCTAACTTTTTGAACTGAAGAAGTTCTTCTTGCATTGCATCTACCCACGATTCTTCTTTGAGAGCTTCAGTAATAGAACGTGGCTCAACTTGGGAGATAAAACATGAGTGGGCACAAAAGTTTACATTTGCAAAGTCAAGAATGTCTGCAAGTCCTCCTGAAGAAAGCTGATTTCTTGTCTTGACCCCATCCAAAGGACTTCCAATAATATTTTCTTGAGGATGAATCCGATTAATTCTGCCAACAGGATGAGCGGGAACTTCAACATGTGGATCAAGATTATTCAGATTCAGATCCTCAAGTCCTGGCACAAGATTGTCAACAGCTGGTTCAGGGGCAGCTGGAGGAACTGAGTTGTCTTCTGTGTCTGAGCTGTCATCATGTGTCTGTGCTGTAGGAATGGAAACAGATGAGGGTTGCATTGTTTCTTCAGGTGCATTTTGTGCATCATACAGCATCTGAACAGCAACATCTTCATCAGTGTACATGGGAGGCATTTTGAAGGAGTCAAACAGATCAGAATAGTTGAACATCCAATCAGGACCCTTCCCAGGTGGGGGCATGGAATACTTCTGAACATCAACATGGTACCACTCCTCCACATTCTGAGTTGATCTGTTATAAACTCTTTTATTTGGAGTGTTGTACCCAAGAAAATACCCTTCTTCCACCTTTTCATTAAACTTGCCTTGCTCATGTTTCTTAAGCATAGTGCATGGTGCACCAAATGGTTCAAGATACTTAAGATTTGGCTTTCTGTTATGGAGCAATTCGAAGCAAGTTTTCCCATGTCTCTTCACTATCAACACTCGATTTAGAGTGTAACAAGCATTAGCTACAGCTTCATTCCAGAATTGAACTGGAAGACACGAATCTGCAAGCATAGTCCTAGCAGCCTCAATCAAAGTCCTGTTCTTTCGCTCAGCAACACCGTTCATTTGGGGAACATATGGAGCACTAAATTGTTGAACAATACCTCGTTCATTACAAAAGTTCTCCATGTTGTGATTTTTGAACTCTGTCCCATTGTCGGTTCTGAGTATGCGAATCTTGAGCTTATAGAGAGATTCAAGTTTGGTAACCAACACTTGAATGCAGTCAAACGTTTCAGACTTCTCCTTTAGAAAGAAAACCCAAGAGTATCTGGAATATTCATCAGTGATGACAAGACAGTACTGATCCCTAGCAATACTCTTGCGGTTAACAGGACCAAAAAGATCCATATGAAGCAGCTCAAGTGGAACAGTGATTGGGTGATACTTCTTCGGTTTGTGAGACTGCTTGACTTGCTTGCCCTTTTTGCAAGAAACACAGACATCAGACAGCTTGAAATTCTTCAGACTAACCCCTTCAACCAGATTGTTGTGCACGAGGTGATTCATCTTACGCAGACTCAAATGACCCATCCTCTTATGCCAAAGAATTGAATCTTTTTCTGTTGCCTTTGACATAAAACATGAAGCTGTGGAGAATGTAGTTGAAGCTGTGGCCATATTGAGTACGTACAAGTCTTGCTTTCTGGGAGCAGACAACAAAATCCATTCTTCAGGAATAACTACACCTTGCTTTAGAATGTAGCATTTGGAGTCATCGAAAAGAACTTTGTAATTTTTATCACAGATCTGTGATACAGAAAGCAGATTATTCTCCAATTGCTTGACATATCTGACTTTGTCAAATGAAACTTGCCCATTTGATAAGATTCCCTCTCCCGTGATAAAACCACCTTTGTCACCAGCAAAAGCTACATAACCACCATGAACAGATTGAACATTGGAGAGCAAAGAGATATTTCCTGTCATGTGCCTTGAAGCCCCGCTATCGACAATCCAAGAGCTGTTTAAAGCAGCTGTTGGGGCAATCTGCACAAAAATAAGACAATTAGTTTAATTTGGGAACCCAAGCCTTTACGGTCTTGGGTTGACCCAATGAGTCTCGGATCATAACATCGATTCATTTGCCATCTGAAACAGCCTTGTCTGAATTGGGTGGAACTGTGGTCTCAGACTTTACTTTCCAGACTGCATTTTTACTGAAAGAGTTTTTCAGATAAATGGATGATGATTTAGATTCATCAACATTAATAGTCTTGAGAACATTCAAGTTCATGAGTTTCCCTTTACCCTTGTCCACAGATTTAACCTGATTTGGTTGTTTGGGTTTTGTCAGAAATGACTTGGACTCAGATCTGACAGGTTTAACAAAATTCTGATTTTGTTTTCTGGGTGGTGCAACCTTTGGTCTGATCAACTGTGGGCAAGATCTAACAAAGTGCCCAGGTGCACCACACTCAAAACAAACAGGTTCTCCCTTTTTATGAAAATGTTTTAATTCAGAAAAAGATTGCCTTTTTGTTTGAAAACATTTGTTTTAGGCGTGTTCTGATTAAAACCCAAACCCTTTTTCCCATTTGGAAAAGATTGTCAAACTTGTTCAACACACAAGCTTCATTTTCTTTTGAAGATTTCAACAAACCTAAGGCTTGATATATTTTTGAAGATGAGATTGGGTCACCCTTTTTGATAACAGGGAGTGGATTCCGAGCAGTAACACAATCAGATGAATCATCATATTCATCCTCAGAATCTGAAACCCAATCCTCTACAAGTCCATCCACTAAAGATTCCTTTGACAAAGAGGAACCTTCGTCAGTAATCATCCCAATCGGATCAATTACTAAAGGAGTTATAACTTGAAAATCTTTAACATCTTTGTCATTTGGTGAATTGACAAAGCTGTTTAAGATTGGTGGAGGACATCTTTGATAACTCATAGTTCCCTTACCCTTATGATCAGCTTCTTTGCTGATCATGTGCTCAATGATATAAGATGCACTCTCATAGCTCTTGAGCTTTTGTCCTAGGGTCTCCTAATCACACTCAACTATTGCTAACTTCTTCTTTACCTCATTAATGGTATTGAGATAAGAAGTTATAGCATCTTGCTTGTTAAGAACAGCAATCTCAGCCTCATGAAGTTGTCTATTTAAAAGTTCAATTTTAGCTTGAAAATCTTTTTCATTAGCTTTTAAAACTTTGTTAGCATCAATACATTAGTTGAGATCACTGATCAAAGCAGCATTGTGATTTTGATAGGAAAGAACCTTGCTTTTAAGGTCAACACAATTAAAACAATTAGAAACAGAAGATGGACAATCATCATATACCTGATCAGACTGAGAAGTTGCAACAGGAGTAGCAGATGAGTTTACCATCAAGGCAAACTGAGTAGAAGATTCTTCAACATCAGCATCAGACTCAGATTGAGTGTCAGAATCAGTCAAGCTTTCAGACTCTGATCCAGATGTTTCTTCTGTTTTAAGCTGTGCTCCTTCGGCAGTACTCTCTTCATGTAGATCATCTGTCTTCTGAATCTTAGCAACACAAGCTTTATCTTGCCCCCCTGTTCAGAATTAAATCTGAAATCCCAATTCTCACCTTCATCCTGCTGTACCATCAAAGCTTTGCCTGCATTTGAAGAACTAGTCTGAGCAGGAGAATCAATAGGGACAAGTCTTCTTTCTGTATTTGCTGCAAAGATTTCTGATGATGAAAAGGATTCTTGTTTCCAGCTTTCTTTGGATGTTTACATTGTCTGGCAAAGTGACCCTTTTCTCCACAATTGTAACAAGTGACAGAGGCCATATCAAATCCAAACTTAGATTCTTTGTTCAAGTTAATGCCTTTGCCAGTCCTTTTCACAAACTCCTTGGCTCTCCTCACAGCACTTGCCAAAGCCCACATAATGTCAATCCTTTCCATGTCATCTGGATCTATCTGAGAGTAGTCATCATTCGTCAGATAAGGATTTCCAATTTGTCCTGCTACCAATCCATCATAAGTACTGACCAAAGTAGACAAAAGACCCATATGCTCTTTAGCAATCTCAACTGTAACTTTATCAAAATTCTCTGTCTTTAGACTTGTGACTGGTTGATGATGTTCTTTCTGAGAACTTGAAGAGGATGATGATTGACTGAAAAGAATCTGATTGGAAGATGGAGCTTCAGCAGTCTGAGAAACATAGGCAGTCTTCAGTGGAGCATGAGAAGAAGTTTTCTCCACAGTAGGTGTAGAATAGTACAATGAAGGATCCTGAACTTGAGCAACCCTCTTAGCCTTCCACTTGTTCTCAATTTCATGCTCCTTCAACTTCTAAATAAAATCATTGATATCCATGTGTGACATCATCTCATTCTGCTTAAGAACCATCAAAAATGATTCCCATTTTGGAGGAAGAGCATCTGCTAAACATTGAATCTTTTCCTGAGTGGTGGTCTTGACTTCATGATTGAACAGCTCACTCGATAGATGATAGAATCTGGCAATCAAATCATCCAAAGATTCATTTCCAACATACATAAAGCTGTTAAATTCCTTCCTTAATGCCTTAGACTTGATGTTCTTCAAAGCATCATTTCCCTCGTATCGCTGTTGTAAGGCATCCCACAGATATTTAGACGATGTAAATTGTCTGAACTGATGGAAGATATCAGTAGCAATAGATTGAGATAAAATGGCATAAGCTTCCTTCTCATAATCATAAAGTTTCCTTTGAGGCTCAGTCATCCGTGTGACTAGCATAGGAGTTCCATCTTCATTAAGAGGCCTCAGATATCCTCCTTCAATCATCATCCATAAATTGGTATCCACTCCATTGATGTGAATCTCAAACCGATACTTCCAGTGTGGATAATCGTCTAAAGATAGCAACTTAGGAGCCTTGTTAGAGTTTCCTGTCTCAGTCTCAGTCAACAATAATGTCTGAATGCGGTGGTTCTGGTTCGCCATTAATGCTAAATCCTCCATAGAATCAAGAACAACAAGATTCAACACTTAGAAAATTTTTCAGACTGAGGGCCGAATGAAGATCCTTATGGCGAATGACGGGGGCCGAATGTGCTAGAAATGGCGAATGAAAAGCTGAGTATGACTGTTTGACGAATGAGCAGAGAGAATGAACCTATTTGGCGAATGAAAGGGTCGAATGAGGCTATTCGCCGAATGAGAGTTCGAATGAGTGCTAATCTCCGAATGACTTGACCTAATGAAGCTATTCGCCGAATGACTGATCGAATGAGGGCTATTCGCCGAATGACTTGATCGAATGGAGCTATTAGGCGAATGAGACTTTCGAATGTAGCAATTCTGCGAATGAGACAGATTCGGCCTAACTTATTCGGCCGCCAGGTTCATTCGGCAGATCTGGGGTTTTCAGCAATCAAAAACGCGATAACTTGAGATTTTGACCAGATCTAAGTACCAAATTTGGTACAGAACATCATGAGATGATAATGAACAAATTGGGATAAACGATTTGACAAAACAACCACACAAACCCACGGATTTTCAATGAAACAATGACTTGAAGGACAAGAAACTTAGGTTTTTTGCAGATCTCGAACGAACAATCAAAGATATGATGATTTGGATTGAAAATCAAGCAGAATCAAAAGCCAAAGCTCTGATACCACTTTGTAGGACCAACTAGGAGCTCGGAAACAATCCGATCCCAAGGGAAATCTGCTTGACAGCCTCTGGAATAGTGCAGAATCCTATTCCAGGGTTTTCCAATCGAAATCAACAGCAACTGTGGTGAATCGAGTGTGTAGAATCAACGTGGGAGTGAGAATCGATCACCACGGGTTGAGAATCGAAGTTGGACGTGAAGAATCGCTCAAAACTTCAAGGGTTTGACACTAGAGTGCACTAGGAAGAATGAGGACTCGGGAAAGTTAGGTTTGAAATGATTTTGAACTTATATTTATAGATTGCAGTCATTCGGCCGAATGAGTGGCCGAAACAACTCATTCGGCGAATGACTATGTCGAATAGAAAATTCAGTCGAATGAGTCATTCGGCGAATGGCTCATTCGCTGAGTATAGTCATACGCTATTTTCATTCGGCGAATGACTTCATTCGTTAGAATCATTCGCCCGAATGAGTCATACTCATACTCAAACATTAATTAATCAATTCAAACAACCATATAATCAATATTAAACATTAAGAACAATGTATAAAGACAACTTCCATTAATATAACTTTAATCTTTACATGATGAATAGTACAAAATTGAACTAGGGACATTAAGTGCATCAACACATTGGCCGGTATCGTATGACCAGTACCAGTGCTGCATCAGTCAGGTTTGATAAATGACACATGGTGATATTAATCTTCAGACATTGATTGTAATTAAATCCTTCGTTTCTATTAACTGGTAGACTGAGGAATTGACTTTGTCTCATGTCATATTACTGGTGATAGATTTATTGAAGGCATTTAGATTACAAATGGGATAGAGGTAAATTGGATGCATTCTGGTCTGATTACGTGAGGACCATAATGGATCCCATTTAGACTCTATACATTCAAGATTGTGAACAATATCAATGAATTAACTGTCACTCCTATTATTGGAAGTGAATTACAGTTAATTCTTCAATTGAGAGAAAAATAATAAGATTAGATTAAATTAATCTATTTTCCTTAAAACATTAAGGGATTACCATAACTTAGGTCATGGTGATATATTCCCTTCAAAACACTTTTATGCTATACATATAACATGGTTGGATGAGAATACATCATATGGGATTAACTGGTTGGATATCAAATGAGACAAATACAATGTGAGATGTTAATGATTATCCATAGTTGCATTACAGGTGGTATTGAATTCAATCAAGTATGTGGTACGTCGGCTGGCGGCTTCATTCGTGATACGTATGCCCTATATATAAGCATGTTTGATATGGATGACACACCATTTGTAAGGGTAACTATGGAAAGGACATTTGTGAGACAAGGTATTACAATAACAATGAGACTTGTGTGTGACTCAATGACATGTGAATGACAACAACAAATCATTTTCAATTACTAAACTTATGAACTCACCAACCTAGTGTTGACTTTGTTTCAATGCATGTTTTCTCAGGTGTCGAACAGGTTTAGTCACTAGACATCAGGACATAAGCTAGTTGGACTTTATAGAGGACCAATAGCTTACTTTTGTGTGTGCATATTTTGGATGACAAATTGGTGAATCATCTTTTGTAAATCTTGTGCAGATACAAGATAGAAAATTCATGATTCTTTTTGGGTAGATTTACTTAGTTAAATTATGAACATGGATTGTGTAATTTAACTTTGTAATTCTGTGTCAATGTCATGTTAGCATTTCTCATTATACATCATGTGTCATGTAAATAATCTGATCATTTCGATTATCACACGATATCACGCCTCGAGATCCTTCCGCCCGATGGGAAAGTCGATCCAGCCCGCCGGCTCAGGGTATGACAATTTCTCAGCTCCTGGCCAAGAAAGAAAAGTGTGTAAATTAGTGAAGTCAATGTATGGCTTGAAGAAAGCTCTAAAACAATGACATCAAAAATTTGACCTAGTTAATCTTGTTAAATGGTTTCAAAATTAATGAATGCGCAGGTGTGTTTATGTGAAAAACACAACAAGAGGTTATGTGATATTATGTCTTTATGTAGATGATATTCTTATCATGAGGAGTGATGATAAGATGATCAAATCTACTAAAGACATGTTAAAAGCGAGATTTGACATGAAATACATGAGTCTAGATAACTGGATACAGTGATGCAAACTGGATATTTGATATGAAAGATTCCAAATCCACAAGTGGTTATGTATTCACCCTTGGTAGAATAGCAATAGCCTGGAAGTCATCCAAGCAAACTCTTATAGCTAGATCTATGATGGAATCTGAGTTTATCGCGTTAGATAAAGCTGGAGAAGAAGCAGAATGACTACGTCAATTTGTGGAAGACGTTCCAGGATGGCCAAATCCTATGTCAGCTATTTGTATACATTGTGATTGCCAATCGGCTATTGGTAGAGCTCAAAGCTCAATGTATGATGGCAAATCAAGGCACATTAGACGTAGACGCAATATGATATGACAACTACTCTCAATGGGAGTTATCTCAATAGACTATGTGAGGCCAAAAGATAACATAGCAGATCCGTTTACAAAAGGCTTAAGTAGAGAGTTAGTGCACAAGTCGTCAAGAGGAATAGGACTAAAGCCCTTCGAACAAGTTTTTACAAAGGAAAACCTATCCTAGAAGATTGGAGATCCTATGATCTAGGCTCAATAGGAAAACCTAATTGTAAGAATTAAGGTCACTGTAGGGGAGTACCTAAAAAATAAAAAAGAGAGTTGAATACTTCCTAATTCATTCCTTTATTAAATCCGTGATAATAATGGAGGATAAGCATACGACTTTTAATTATTTGTGTGAAATCACCTTTGTGAGAAAGAAGTGGGGTTGCCTCGAATAGATTTGTGGGGGCGCAAATCCTAAAGCTCTTGCAGAACCAGCTAGTGTTTCATGACCATAACGGACATGATAATGAGGGGTTAACCATATCAGGAAGACTATTGTGTGACATGTAATAACGTCTACGTAAATAGGAATTGGTTCAAGGACATCGCGTCTAATAATCGCTAGGAGGCAAAGTACATATCACAAAGGAGGGTTCAAAGGGAACCCCCTACCTCTCCTGCAATACTCAACCGCTGAAATTTTATCGTGACACTTGAGTGTAAGAATCGATTTCTATTCATGTGGGGGATTATTGGAATTTTTAAGAATATATATGTTTTATTATTAATTTTGGACCACGCTAATTATTCGTATATGTTACGAATATAATTATTGCAGATTACGTTTTTGTTCAATGACGTGAATTAATCAAAAAGAACAGATCAGGTCCAAAACGGAGCTAAGATGAATGAGGTATCGATGCTCGAAATTGTGATGTGTAAAATATTAAAAGGAAAAGAAAAATGAAAAAACTTTTCATCTACCAAAGTAAATGACCATGAGTTACTTAGTAAATAAGCCATGAATAAGCTTATAATAGTCATGATGACAACCTTTGAAATGCCATAAGCTACATGTGTATATAGAGACAATTGGTCTCTTGTTTTGTTTGCTAAATTTTGAAATCTCTACACCATTTGAGACACACAAACACAAGCTTCAAAAGTTCACAACACAAGAAGATACTATGTCGAGTTCTCAACAACCTACAACGATCGATTCTTCGTGTTAAACACTCTTGTTTCAGGTAACGTTTTCGGGTTTTGAGTTAACTCCGGCAGTACATACTGCTTTGGCTGTTGTACCCTGGGAAACAGTCGGGTTCACCTTGGTGACACGAAATATGTTTTAAGGGACCTCTGTTGAACATAAATCCTCAGCTATCGAAATATAGACTATAGGGTTGTTATTTTAAAAAAAAATATAAAATATTATTTCAAATGATGGTTGTTTTCGTAATAAAATTTTAGTTGCATTAAAGAGTATTGTTTACCTAAAAGTAATTTTTTTCTTTATCTTGGAACATTTACTTACAGGATGTTACAGAGCTGGGAAGAGATTTAGAAGACAACAACATAAGAAAGAGCCTACTTTTGAATTAGTAAGCATTTATTCAATTTCCGAAAGTTATTACTATAGATAGCTCTTTTGGCCAGGATATGTTTATATGAAATGTTATGAATGCATAGAATAGTTGCATATAACTTATTCTTGATGTTGCATTAGAGATTTTTATAATGGATTGATATTTTAATTTTTTTTACCTGAAGTAAAATTAAATTGGATATGGTACTCTTTAAGTGCTTGATACTATATTCATTTTTTTTGGGTTTTTGTTTATTGTAGAAATCGTTGTTCATTAAATAAATTAGTCTTATTTTTCTTATAGAAGTATGTATGCTGTGATGTATTTGTTTGTACTGTATGTATACTTTAACAGTAATACATACAATGTCTTGTGTATGTATTTGTATATATTGTATGTATATAATCTGTATGATGCATTTGATTAAAGTAGTATACTTATTGATTTCAAATGATGGTTATTTTTGTAATAAAATTTTAGTTGCATTAAAGAGTACTATTTACCTGAAAGTAAATTTTTCTTTATCTTGGAACATTTACTTGCAGGATGTTACAGAGCTGGGAAGAGATTTAGAAGACAACATAAGAAAGAGCCTACCTTTTGAATTAGTAAGCATTTATTCAATTTCCGAAAGTTATTACTATACATAGCTCTTTTGGCCATGATATGTTAATATAAAATGTTATGAATGCATAGAATAGTTGCATATAACTTATTCTTGATGTTGCATTATAGATTTTTATAATGGATTGATATTTTAATTTTTTTTTACCTGAAGTAAAATTAAGTTGGATATGGCACTCTTTAAGTGCTTGATACTATAAAAGTCATGACAAATTTAAATTACACCTAATGTCGTCAGAGGACGATGACTAATCTTTACTACTCGATATAAAATCACAATTCATATTATGCTTAAATTGTTTTGTTATTGAAGGTATAATTAATCATGGATGCGCATTCCATTGTTGACTTGATTTCAGCACACACAGAGTACGGAGTGTGGTATACATTGTCTTTTGTTTGGGTTGAGTTCGTTTTACCACTTTGTGAGAATAAAACATTAGTTATTTTTGTCGAACAAAACGTAAGATCCTTTTTTTATTTTAAACAAAAATACTATTATGATATTTATAGTTCGTTTTGGTTTATTTATTTTATACACATTGGTTTTTAGAGACATGGGGTAGCTGCTTTCATCCCAATAAATTTAATGCAATTTTACACCAATATACTTCGATTAAAACTTGGTTGCCCTATTATTTTGTTACGAAACATCGATCTGTCACATGGTTTATGTAATGGAACATGATTGATTTGTAAAGGCTTCCAACATAATGTTATTCATGCAGAAATTGCCATTGGTCAACACACTGGAAAAAGAGTATTTTTGCCAAGAATCCCTCTATGTCCTTCTGAGGATGACATGTTTCCATTCAAGCTTAAAAGGAAACAATTTTCGATTCAACTTAGCTTTTCAATGACAATCAATAAAGCTCAAGGACAAACAATTCCACATATTGGTGTTTATCTACCAAATTCTGTATTCTCACATGGACAACTTTATGTGGCATTGTCAAGGGGGATCTCACGTGAAAAAACCAAGGTATTAGTGCATCCTGTGAAAGAGTTTAGCCGAGACAGTGTGTACACCTCAAATGTTGTTTTTCGTGAAGTGCTGCGCGATGAATGAAATGCATTTGTTATTAAATTAAGGTAATTTAATAATAGAATTTAATAATATTATACTATTCATTTAAAATATATTGACTTATCATTTTCTCTCTTACATAAATTAGGATTATGCCCTAGATGTAATGAAGAAAAAGGTTGAAGATATTGATATTCATCGAAGATATGTGCTCGAACAATATAGTTGACAACTGGATTTTAAACTCTAGGCATCTATGTTTCTAACTAACATTTGTTATTTGTGTGGTGGGTTTTTTATTTTTCAAGATCATTGTGTTTATAACGATTTTTTTGTTGATGTATATTAATTTAGAGGAGTTATATAAAATTCATGGCATAGATTGACCACACCAAAACGTATAAACAAAAGTAAAATATCGTGAGAGCTATTTGTTTCACAAAAATAATGATAAATTAGGTAAAACGAACATCGCGTTCTATATAATCGTATCCGCCGCCGCATCGCGCGGGTTTCCAACTAGTATATATATACACATATATTTATGTTGATTATTTGTTGTGTTACAAGGATACATATATATGTACATATTATGTCGTATATACATACATACACACACACATATATACGTGTATTTGGCTACAACATTATTTGATCTTTGTAGTTATTATTTGTTCTTGTTTATTCATTTGAGTTATTGTATGACTATGTTATGGTAATAATTCTTAACTACTCTTTATTTGTTGAGTAAGTTATAAATTTATTTTTTTAATCTCATCTTATGGCATTGTATTTATAATTAAATTATTTCTCTTAAACTAAATGACATATTTCTCTAACTTGTATGTTTCTAATATTTGTTTCCATCATTTCACAATAAATCTTATTATGTTTAGGGTTTTAATATAAACCTGAATCGCGTGTTGTCACAGTCTCCCCAACTTGTAAAAATTTCATCCTCGAAATATAAATCCTCAGCTACCGAACTCATTTAAATTAATTTCATTTTATTTTATACTTCTTTCTTGTAATTCAAATTTTAGCATTTTTATATTTCTTATAGTACTTTATTTATATTTTGCATTTCTCGGAATTGTAATTCGAATAATTGAATAATAAAAGTATTTGTTTATTTTGTAAACGGTGTTCTTACACACTTCTCCCCTCCCCTTCGCCGGCGCCCCTTCCCATCCTCCTCCACCGCCACAACCACCTCTCCCCTCCCTTCGCCAGTGCCCCTTCCCCCATCCTCCTCCACCGCCGCGACCACCTCTCCCCTCCCCTCCGTCGGCACCCCTTCCCCCATCCTTCTCCACCGCTGCGACCACCCCTCCCCTCCTTCACAGCCGTGACATCCCCCAATCTCCACAGTCGCGGCATCCTCCCAACGGCTAGGGTTTCTGGCGGAGATATGATGGTGGCTGACGGTTCACATCCGGCAAGAGAGAGGTAAGGATTTGATTGTTTTGTTTTAATGGTGTTTTCTGGCGGAGATAGGGTGGTTCTCGCATGTGATGATGGTGAGCTCTTCTAAAAAAACAAACACCACCTAGCCTTTCAAAAGCAGAGGTTTTATCCACCTCTTCTGCAAAAAAGGTCTGCAGATGTGGTACACAGACTGCAGACGTTTTACCTCTGGAAAAAACGAACCACCTTAGAGGCGTTTATGTTAGCATCGTCCCTATGTTTGTTGGAGTCTCCGTAAGTGTTCATGTATAAACTTTTCAAAAGTCGGCAACTAAGAATAAGTGGGTCAAATGGGTCGTATTTGAGAGTTAGAAAGTCAATCCAACACAAACGTACAAATTTATTATAAATCTAAGCATGACCCAAACGAGAATTATATATGAATCTAAATATGACACGAATGTTCACATGTTGATCTGAACAAGATATGCTTAATCTATTTTTTTTAAGATAATAATACTTTAAAATAATAATGTTAAAAGTACAAATGTATATAAAAAATGACACTGTAATTATAAAAACCTTAATTTATCTTTTTAGTCTAAAATTCTGATACAAATATCTAATCAAATTAACTCATGATAAAACATATTTAAAAAAAAAACACAAAATTAATAGGTGAAAGAAGCCAACCTGCAAACATGTTATGCTAACACGAACCAAATCCATTTAACTGAACAGGTTAGTGGGTTCACTCCCGAAACTGACTCGAATCCATTATACTAAAATAAACTCCTTGTATTTCATGTTATCTTCATGCCATGCTATCATGTCATATCATAAATTCAGACTTAGTGCTAAAAGTAAATCTATGAGGTTTTAGGAGTAAAAATGAAAATGAAGTAGAGTAAATAACACAACCACACCCTTATGTTAAATTTAATGTTTTCTACTTCTCTTATATTGTTTGTGATTTAGATAGTCTAACTATTCAAGAATATGCAAGCCATAAATTTAAATTTAAATAATTAATCCTTCAAAAAACCGATGGCTTGTAGCATAATAGTTACCCATCTAACTTTCTTACAGGATGTCTTGGGTTCAAATATGGACCGAGACTTGTTTACTGAGGCAAGGTCAAAGGGTTTACCCAGTTGTGAGATTCATTATGAGGTGACTCAGGCATACACACCAAGACGTCAAATCCAAGAGAACAGTTGGAATCTTGTCTGGGTGTCATCGTTCAAACCGTTCAAATAATATTAATAACAAGAAGAAGAAGAAGTAATAACAATAAGAACAAAAACAAATAAAAATAACAATAATAATAATCCTTCGAATCACAAACATGAAAATAATTCGTCCACCTATAATTTTCTGGATTCCTAAAAATCCTACATGAAAAATTTTCGGCCTCTCTGTCTCCACAACTTTCGACACCATTTAGGAAAGAACTAACAATCTTGATCCAATTTATTTTTACAATACAAAAATAAAATATATACATATATATTTATATATATGCTAAAATTTCTTGAAAACGTCAACAAGTCAACGACAATGGAAGAAGATGAAGAAATTTGCAAAACCCCATTGACAAACACAGTTGTAGCTGTTTGTATCATTGCAGGTTCTTCTGGTTTAATGTACGGATATGATACCACGGTTACTGGTTAGTTTTTTTTATTTTTTTCTCTTTCATTTCTTGTGATGAAAATGACATAATTTCGATGGCTGAAACATTAAAATTTCAAAAATTTAAAGAACCAAAAATCCGGTTTGGTCGACAGTTTAGAAAAATGGGTTCAATTTGGTTAAAAACCAGGGTTGAACCCGTCTTTTATAAAACTGTAATTTGAGATAGAACGATTCTAAACCTGAGTACCGAACATCTTTAGATTGGTCCAATTCGCGGTTTTGATATTTTCATCTTTTGGTAACGGCCTGGTTATCGTGCATTGTAGTAATTAGCGTTTACGTTGTGTGTAGGAGGGGTAATGATGATGAAACCATTTTTAGAAAAATTCTTCCCCACGGTTTTAGCAAAGATGAGAAGGGAAGTGAAACAAGACCAATATTGTCTGTTTGATAGTCATATACTTGCAGCATTTATCTCTTCAATGTTCATAGCGGGTTTGGTGTCTTCTTTGTTGGCGGGTCGGGTTACAAGTGTGATTGGGCGTCGGTTTAGTTTGATCATAAGCGGAATCCTCTTCATAATGGGCAATGGATTTGAGGTTTTTGCACAGAATGTTGCTATACTCATTGTGGGTCGTCTGTTCGTCGGGTTTGGCATCGGTTTTGCAAATCAGGTGTGCACTTTTTATGCAATGCAAGTCTCTGAACCTATATAACTAATGTTATTAAAAGTTCTTGGCCTCAACCGGAAGCAGCCTTTTTTTCTTAAAAATAGACGTAAGGTTTGCATACATCTTATATTTACCATATCCTACTGATAGCTTAGCTATAAGTAGGATTTTACTGGGTATGATTGGTGATACTATACCCCCAAGGGTTAAACCAACCAAAAGGGTATCTTTAGCTAAGGGCGGCAATGTGGACAAAACAATTAAGTACGTTAAAACTAGTCGATTTTGGTACCGGGTGCAAACATTTAAACGTTAAAAATATCTTTTTGGCCCATTTGAAATAAAACACGAAAACGAATTTATAAAGTATTGAAATTTAAAAGGCACAAGCGTAATGTATTACCTATCGATCTCTACAAGGCTGCTCCAGTTTACATAACTGAAATGGCACCATCGAAATGGCGAGGAGCTCTAAATACAGCTTTTCAGTTCTTCGTATGCGTGGGTGCTGTAATTGCCAGCTTAATCAACTTAGCTGCCAACTACTCAAACAACAGCAATGGCTGGCGGCTCGCATTGGGGTGTGCGAGTGTACCAGCCATGATCTTGACCATTGGAGCTTTATTTATCCCTGACACACCATCCAGCTTGATACAACGGGGGAAGAATGTGGAGGCTCTGGCTGCATTGACCAAGGTTCGGTCTCTACTAAGCAGGGGCTGAAGCCGAGCTAAAAGACTTGATTAGCTTCAGTATGGCTGCTAAATTGAGCTCTGAGAGCCCATACATGAAGCTAACAGAGCCAAGATACAGGCCACAACTAGTGCTGACAGTAGCCATTGCGGGGTTTCAGCAGCTGACGGGGGTGGGTATGGTTGCTTTTTATGCACCCGTGGTGTTAAGAACAATAGGAATAGGGCCTGAAGGGTCTTTGTTTGCAGCGCTAGTAATTGGGGTGGTGCACTTAACATCTGTACTCATGTCCACTTGCATGGTTGATAATATTGGAAGGAGGTTGTTATTTCTGCAAGGTGGGGTGCAAATCATTTTTGCTCATGTATGTCCATCTTCTCTTTCTACTTTCCTTAATTAATTAATGGTAGCTTCAAATTTACTCGTTAAAGGCTTGAATCAATCAAACCTTAAAACTTAAAACAGTCCGAGTCTTTTATTGAAGCTCGAGTAATAAACAAATCTGAGCCCAGTTTTGCTTATTAAGCTCGAGTAGTTTCACAAGCCTGCTATTTAAAAAATTTTAATTAATATAATTTTATGTAATAATATTTTTTTAAATTATGATAAAGAAACCCAAATATCAAAACTCTGTACAATAGTAATTAAATTTTAATTTTTATTTCAATTAGATCACTTATACTTCTTTTGGTATCAATTAGGTCCCTTTATTTTATGGAGATGTTCAATATTATGTATTTTACCTATAAATCATGCAATGATGCCTATATGGCATTCCTTTTTTATTTTTAGTTAATTACACAGATTGTCACTATGATATATCAATATTTCATGTGTCTTCTTTAGCTTTAAAAAATTACACTGATGGTTCAAACTTTTTCAAAATTGTAACACCGATGATTATTTTTGGGTGGATGAACGTAAACTTTTGTTGTTAAGTATATGTGAAATGACCAAAATGCACCTTATAATTAAAAGATCAAAAAAAATAATACTAATTGTGTGTGTAACTTCACCACCACCGCCAATTAACAATTTCACGGGTTAGTTTTACATACCACCACTACAGGTGTTAAACAAGTTGTGTTTGCGGGTTCACAAACCCGAAAATTTAACATTAAGCCGAACCCAAAGATCATGTATACATATAAACTCAAATACAACATGAATATTCACAGGTTTAAATAAACACAACCCATTTGACCCAACATTCATTATTTTCTTCTTTTATGAATACTCTTAGAAATACAATTTTCTAAAAAAAACTACAAACAAAACAAACATACATATTAATTTTCCACTTTTAAGTGAGGTCGTAAACATTACCCCTACCCTAATTAGAACAAAGTGAAGGATGAACAACTTAGAGATCTCAAGTTTAATTTTCACTTAGGACAATCTTCTTTGGAGGCCACGACCCAGTTACTTGCGGTAGTGTTTTACTTGTTTCTCTGGTTATTAGGTATTTTGGGGGGACCTGAGGGTTTATTAGGCAAGTGGATTCCCAGTTTCCTACAATCATAAAAAAAATAGAATAAAGAGGTTGCTTCATAGGAGACTTTTGTCTCATGGTTCCACCTTTTTTTATTTAAATTGTTTAGTTTCAATTTAAGTATTAAATATCAAACCAAGCTAACATAAAAAAATTAAAATAATTATACGTATAAATGGGTTAATTGGGTCAACCCGCGAACCTATCCGTGTGACATGAATTTGACCAGTTTAGCTAA